>OZ023326.1:43833462-43843462 GCA_964007535.1 Brachyptera risi
AGACATGATCCAGAAACATGCTATGAATATTATTGACTTCCTCTTGTAAATCCTCAGGATCAGCAACATTTTTATTTTTTATTATTTCAGCTAAGTTTGGTCCTACATTAGAGAAATATTCATTGAAAACATTGGCCATTGTGATTGAATCCGTACTACTCTTGTATGTGTCTTCACCCACAGTTATTTCATTTATCGAAGAGAAATGTTTGGACTGTCTATCAGTTATTTCATTAATAGTTGACCAAACTTTTTTAGGATTACTCATTTCGTTATTTATTTTAGTAACATAATACATATGTTTCATTTTGTGGAGCAGTTTTTTTAAAAAATGTCTGTACATTTTATTTCTAGTCTTTAAGTTCACCAGCTCGAAATCATTATGCTCAGGGTGATTTAATAAATACGTTTCTAATTTTTTAATTCTCCTATGCATCTTATCTCTTCTCCTAATCGATACTATCATTCCACTGGTTACCCATGGTTTTAATTTTTTATCTTTAGCATGTGTACTTCTCTTAGCAAAATGAGAACAATTTTCAATGTAGTTTTGAAAAGTACTAATAAACTCACCTAGTGCACTTTCAGCACCAGTTTGTTTTAAACTATTGTCCCATGTTTCTACACTAATATAGTACATAAACTTATCCAAATCTAATTTCTTCTTTGGGGCCTCTTGTTTATTGTTGGTAGAGTTGATTTCTGCGTTGTCTTGCTGCGGTCCTAGTATAAAACCATAGTGATCTGTTATAGACGTAGTGTGAATCCCTGGTAAAAGTTGCGTTTTCTTTCTTGATCTTATAATTAAATTGATCCAATCTACAAAACGTCCAAGGTAATCTTTGATCCATTTATGAACGTCAAATTAGCAGTCAACAATTCGTCAGTGGATAATTTGCAAGGTTATCCTTTCCTGGGGGTCGGACAATTTGCCAGGCTGTGTTTGATGAGTATAAGAAAATTTGCCACGGTTCATAAGAGTACAATAAGCAAGTAGAACAATTTGCCAGGCTGTTTTTGATTCATACATACTCGTTTCGAGTTTATATTTAATGGAGAAACATGGTAAATTATGTGTACAAAGCCAGGTTGCGGACTGTAGGTTAGGCTTCTGAGGTTGAGTCAGTGTCCAAACGCCGGCAGGTGGAACGTAGCGTATATACTACAGACGACTTGGCAGGGAGCTTGGGTGAGTTAGGAGATGATATATAGTTAAATGAATATTATTAAAATTCATCTGGGAGAAAGGATTGAGTGACCCTGGCAAATTTACCTACCCATCAAACACAGTCCGGCAAATTGTCCACTGACTAATTGTCCGCCACGGAATAAACGAAAGAAACTGTAACATATTTAGGTTTGGACCTTGAATAATGGACCAACTACCCTGGACCATTTGAAATGGATCATATTTAATGTACGGGAATGTTATTGAACGAAACGTATTGAACGTTATGTCAATTATATATATATATATATATATATATATATATATATATATATATATATATATATATATAAATTCATATATATATTCATATATATATATATATATATATATATATATATATATATATATATATATATATATATATATATATATATATATATATATATATATATATGAATATATATATATATATATATATATATATATATATATATATATATATATATATGAATGAATATATTTATACATGAATATATATATTTATATATATATATATATATATATATATATATATATATATATATATATATATATATATATATAGGCCTATGAATATTTATGAGAAGAAATTCCACTAATTTCTCTCCAAATTGAATATTCCGTGCATTCTGGACTCAATTTCATTCCAATAATCAATATTCATCCATATAACCAATCATCATTGCAGTATCATTGAAGCATATATAACATGCAACGATTGAATTATCTTAATTAGTTGAAAACAACCTAATGACAATATCAATGTAATTCCATGACTTTCAGGCGAGTGGATCTACGCATCCACGTTTTCATATGGGATAATCAATATTGACATTGATTCCATCATATAATGGACGTTCAGAAGGTATCATGAGTGTACACCTGATATATACTCGATTGATTCATACTTCCAAATAATATTTTGATCATTCATACAACACATGGGAGAATACACATTCAATAGTACTGAAAATATTTGTCTGTATTCAACTATAACATCTCATGTAAATGACTTAAAAAGCTGTTCACATTATGATGCAATAATATGTGTAATCAATCAAAAGTATCGATGAACGCGCTGTTGAAATTGTGTATGCATAAGTTATTCTCCATCCAATAGTTTTTTTTGTCTATACCTTTAAAAACACATGTAGTTTTCCAGATCGTTCTTATCAAAAACCTGCTAGTTCAATCTTTTCAAGATTTCTCAAAGTTATTCCATATTAGAATTAGAACTAGAACATTTTGATATTACTATAACACATTCTGTTGTAGTGTACGCTCAAAAACCACTCTTGAACAAACATATATATCTGGTTTATTGCTGTCCACTGAGTCATCAACTCAACCCTTGGATTATCCTTTTTACTTAAGGAAGTAAACGAGAATTTATCTCCACTTCAGTCGTACAAGGCACCCATGTAATGCACAACAAACAAGCGTCGGACGTGCGTGCGAGACACGGGCGCTCTCATTTATCAACATACACACCACCATTGCTCCGTTCGCTCTATCCGCTCGCTTGTAGCGGAACAATGACATGTCTTCATCTTGTCGTCCATTGTTTGAACGTGCCGCGAGACATCGTATTACTAACATTGCGTAGACAAATACAAGGCATTAATGGCGTGATTTAACAATACACTACACGGCAGTCGAGATGGTCTCAGCTTTGTTTTATTGCGTGTTAGAACATGTGGAGAGATTCGAACCTAAAGAAACGGATGAAGAGGATTCAGAATTACGTATAAAAGAGAAAATCGATGTGTCTCGTCCACTAATATAAAGTATCAACTAATTACTATCAATTCAGTTTATGAGTATCAAAATTGGGCGTGTCTAGTTCATACACCACATATACCATGAACGTCAATACGTAATAAACATAAATTGTGATACAATTTCAAATATATCCATATATTTTCATGACATTCAATTTCGACGCACTTTCTGCAGAATTGCATAAGTTTTCATCAATTTGAATCAATTGGAATCATATTCTCATGTTTTCTGCAATTTCGCGTGTACAAGTTGTGAGGTTTCACTGAGTTGACAACAGGACACAACTTGGTTGTTGTGGTGGTACTGATGGCACAGGGTGAGAGAATTGAGTCGACCTTTCGTGCAATTGGTCACATTGTATGTACCTATGATGTGAAACTTCCGGTTACATATTTGCTCCCGCCTAATATACAATATAATTGACAGCCAAATGAAGTGAGCATTGAGACCACCGTGTCACGACATATTATCACGCGGTGTAAGTGAATACACCAGTGAAGGTACCGTATGTTACCGTATGATATCATATCAGGTACCGGTGTAGTTATATAGTATGCGTACTGGTATGGGTTCACCCGTATAATGATATAACGGTGAAATATTCTGATATCCTCAACACAGTCAGATATTATGATCAGGATTATGATAGATTATATATAACGACGTCATCTGCAACCAACATTTTACACCTAAACACACACACACACATAATTATATATAAATATATATATATATATATATATATATATATATATATATATATATATATATATATATATATATATATATATATATATATATATATATATATGTATATGTATATATATATATATGTATATATATGTATATGTATATATATATATATATATATATATATATATATATATATATATATATATATATATATATATATATATATATATATATATATATATATATATATATATATATATATATATATATATATATATATATATATATATATATTTATATATATATATATATATATATATATATATGTGTGTATATATATATATATATATATATATATATATATATATATATATATATATATATATATATATATATATATATATAACTCATTCCGCAACCAGGCCACAACGCTCACTGTCACCGACATTGAAATTTGAATGTCAGAGTGAGAATGAATTGAAGTAACTTTTAACGATTCTTTTACAACTCTCCAACAGTATGCATCTTTCCTGCCTCGAATCACGCTGTGAGATAGAGAGAGAGAGAGAGATAGGTTCTGAGAAGTTTACAATAGTTCAAATCATTTTCGAAGTTTTCTCGTATTCAGCAATACATAACTAATCCTCTCAACTTGTACTGTCACAATTACTCAGAATGACCCATGTAATTGTATTTCAGAAAAGATTTCGAACATTTCTCACTACATGACATACCCAGTCATCTCGCTTTAATCAAGATATAAAAATACTTTTCTTGTTCAAATAACTCAGTATTCCAGCCTTATTATAGGTCATTCACACAGAAAACTCATCAAAGTAAATACTGTTTACAAAACTTATTTTATTATGGAAGTAAGACGCCAGGACGGAAGTGTTTTTGCCAACTATCTGCCTTCAGCTGTAATCTGTTTCTTTCATCGCTTTCTCTATGTAGCTTCACCCCAACGGAAATAAAGCCACTTCAATTAAATAACGGAATATTTTCAAGTCGATCAATTATATATAAGCAAATGATTAACTATTGACTCAAATTATAATCGTTTGTGAAAATGATGATATCCGGTAAGGTGCTGCGAATAATATCACATGAAGGTTTATTCATTATCATGGATTCACTATTCACCATATACTATCACATTCATGATTGGATACGATTGTGGTTGAAGTTGAATCAGTTGCGTCATGGATTTTCAAGAAAAATTGTCATGCACAATGGTCGCATCTGAGCTCTTGTGCTCTTGTCTTCAGTTTCTTCGGTTTCTAATGATCATCTCTTCCACGTCTAGATTCTTGCCTTGCATGCATATATTGAAATCTCAGAGAACATTATTCGTATTCGCATAGCTGTATTCAAAGACCACATGATTAAAGTCGCTGCAGCAACTTCAATTATTCCAGCATGCTTCATTCTCATGTATGTTATAGCACATACTTGTTGAATTGAGTGTATTGTTGCATTACTATGTTTCATTGCAATGCATCTGATGAGAATCAAAACTCAGAATATTCTCACTTTTGTGATTAAGTGATTTATTACATACTGATGTATAATATGACGCTGAATAATTTCGATTCCAGATAAATAAAACTTGAACGATTTTTTCTGATCTAGATAAAATATATTGATTTTGAATACTTCTGTATTGGACCTGAGCTATACAGAATTGCACGTGCAAAATGAGAGACTTCAATACTTCAATACGATGTCAACACATAATATTTGAAGAATGAACAGGAATTATTTTAAAATGTAACAAATATTATTTGGATGATCTTCGAATAGTTCTCGACCAAAATTCGATAATCGAATTACTGATTGCGCTTTTACCGATTGTGGTTTGATAAAATCCAGTATCGAATTAGATTATGAGTTCATCAGAATCAGTACTTCAGAAAAATACCAATCCCACACGTGTAGCCAAAATAAAAACATCATTTACAAGTACAGCAATCGACAATGTTATTTTCGATTGCAATAATGTAGCTCCAGAAGCCAACATAGATTCAGGACTTTCCAACCATTTAGGCCAACTAATATCTGTTAAATATCATGATGAAAATGTTAATGTAAACTTAAAATCGGTACATAATTCTATTTTAAAAATATTTTTCGTGGAAAAACAAATTGACTCCTTTTATATGCTTACTAAACGAGATAAACTGGGATCCCATCTACAAGTTTACAACTGTTGATGATATGTTCAACATATTCATGGATATCTTCTTGAGTACATTCAATAATGCTTTTCCACTGAAATAAAGTTAAGATCAGAGGAAATAATCAATATGAAAGAACAAATACTTTGTTTACGCAGGAAATGAAGATACTTTCAACTGAAGTTGAAGATTATATGCACTATTCAGAAGTTCAGGAACGCAAATGGATAAAAATAATTATTTCAAAGCAAAGAAGCAGCAGTATTCTGTAGCCTTATCTAGATCTGAACAAAAACTTAATAGTGACATTATAAACAAGTCTGATAATAGGTCCAAAGCTGCCTGGAATATTATGAATAATAATAATCGCAATAAACCCAATAATGATAAAGGAGTAATTGGGCGATTTATTTATTCAGGAGTGATTTATGTAACACAAATAAGACTGTTACTAATATTTGCGATGTTAATTTCAAAAATATCACATCGACTATTGCTCCCACACTTCCTAAGTTGGACGTTCAAAATAATATGAGTGTTGATAATAATTACCTTACTCATTCTCATGGTATACAGGGAAAAAAAAAACATATTTCTTTCACCATTGAAACTGAATGAATTTCATGATATTATTTTTGAAGTAACAAGAAAGAAATCATCTGAATTTGATGAGATTCCTTGCAACTTACTTAAATATACTTCATTTTATTTAGCCAACCTTTAATTGTAATCATTAATGAATCGTTTTCGACAGGAATTTTCCCAGAGCGTTTGAAGAAAGCTATTATGAGTCCCCTATATAAAAGTGGTGATAGAACGGCAGTAGAAAATTATAGATCCTTAGCTTTATTGTCAGTTTTTTCGAAAATTTTTGAAAATGCATTTTGTACAAGAATAACTTTTTGGGGGGGGAAATATACTCCTTATTGAATAACTCCTAACACGGATTCAAGAAAAAAAATCTACAGTTACAGCAGTAGCACATTTTGTAATAGATTTGACCACTGCAACTCAAAAACAAGGTGTATATTATGGAATATTGTATGACTATTCCAAAGCGTTCGATCTGGTTGATCACAAAATGTTGTTGCAGAAGATGGATAGAATCGGTATAAGTGGCGTAGCCAACAACTGGTTAAAATCTTTCTCCGAAAACAGAAAACAGACTGTAAAAGTATCGGATGAAATCATCTCAATACAATATATATTCAGCACAATATATTCAAACGATGTAACAATTAATATTGGCCCACCACAATCTGCTTCATCATCTTCACCAATGATCTTCCACAAACATTAACATCAGGCTTCTTAATTACGTTTGCTGATGATTCCAACCACCTTGTGTCTGATGGTCAAGATAACATACATAATACATGAACTGAAACCATTTCTCAAATATCTGAGTGGAAAAGAAATAACAATTTAAGATTAAACTCTGAAAAATCTGTTGTTTTAAAATTTAAAGTGAGAAACGAAATTTCTGATCCCCTGGTATATTTGATTGGACGAAGTATCATGGGTCAAGAGTGTATACCAACTTTCTTGGTATTACCACCGATTCACACCTTAAATGGGATAAACACATCAATACGATATGTAAGAAGATAGCTTCTGGTTGCTACTTGGTAAAACGCACTATGACAATTTGTAATTTTACCGCTGCTAAACTTGTATATTAGATGCTTATATTCACTCTACATTGAAATATGGAACTGAATTGTGGGGGCATTCGGCACTAGCGGAAAAAAACTTTCATTCTCCATAAGAGAGCCTTGCGATATCTGGCTTGCGCAAGTTTTAATCCCACCACCCCTGATGTTTATTTCAAGGATTCTTGCAAGCCTTTGTTTATTGAATATATAATTTTATCTGTTCCTTGCCAATACATCCTAAGTATAATTCTTTATGTAATTGATCACTCATATTTGACTATAGAAAACCAAGATATACATCACTATGATACCAGGAAGAAGTGTGATCTGGGAAGTATTGAAAAACGTTCTTCTGCTTTCAACAAAAGACCAATTTCTGCTGGCATTAAACTATATAATGCCAGAAAGCATAAAATTATCGAAAGACCACAAGTTATTCAAGACAGTTTTGAATAAATATCTATTGGACAATTGCTTTCACTCAGTTTCTGAATTTTGTTTTCCTATCGGCTGATGAAGAGGTAGGCCTATTTGTATTAATATGTGTCTATATTCTCAATTCATGTTTTTATTCCTATTTACATTTTGTTTTTTGAATGATGTGACGATTCGAAATGGAAGATGGAATGTTTGCATGTTCAGAATGATGAACTTTCTTATTACCCTCGAATATATTTGTAAAATGATATTGTACTTCAGACGCTGACAATATCAGAATGTATTTGATCAATCTGTTAGAATAAGATATTATTATTATTATTATCATTATCATCATTATTATTATTTTATTACTTTCGTTCGACTCGCAGAACCCGGAGAAACACTATCATTCTCCAGGTATATTGAATTGAATCTTCTCTTCACCCATCCAATGAGTTTTATTAGAAATGAGAACTAACTTAATTTCAATTCAAAATTGAACAAAAATTCTGAAACATCAATAATCAATAAGGTGGGAACAAATACTCGTGATTTATACAAATATATATATATATATATATATATATATATATATATATATATATATATATATATATATATATAAATATATATATATATATATATATATTCATATATATATATATATATATTTATATATATATATATATATATATATATATATATATATATATATATATATATATGTTCATATATATATATATATATATATATATATATATATATATATATATATATATATATATATATATCATATATATATTCCTGTATTGACACATCTGTTTCACCCTTGAGATAACTGAAAACATGGAATCAAAATCAACTGATTGAAATATAAAATTGACGATATTGGTATATTATTTGAAAGAATGATAAAATAACAATGGACCGGAAAACTGAATGTTAGTTCATGAAATCCGGGAAAAGTTGTGATCAGAACATTATGTTGATAATGAATACTCCTAAAAATAGTAAATCAAATGGAATTTCAATGTGTGATGAAGTGAACAAAGAATAAGAGGAATAATGAAATAATATTGAACAAGAATAAATACTACTCTGAATGAGAGAAAGAGAATAACTCCGTGAGTATACGAACTCTTGGTTCCAGAATAAACTGTTCAAACTTGAAAACGTTGTGGTCTGTTGATAATAATCATCACGTGAATGTCAATTGAAGCACAAATAGAGATGCGAAGAGAAAACATTCATTCCTCACATACACAACAACATGCATTACCGTGACGAAATAGCGTACTGATTGTGAAATTTCATTCAACCTACTTGTCCATTGGTTAATGATGAACAATTTCATTCCCAACCAACACTTGTGCTTATCAAACTACCCGTACCCTTCCCTTCACCCTTACCCCCTCATCAGACGTTCCCGCTGTCAGCTTGAAGACAAGCCACGACCATACACGTCATCTGATTGCACCGCTAACTTTGTTTAACCTCACTGAGTGGCCGCTGTGTTATTACCGAATTGGTTGAAGACGTACAAATCTGAGCGGAGTCTCTAATTGGACCAACACAACCCTCAACGCACCTGTACTCTCTTTCACTCTCGCTCTCTCTCTCTCTCTCTCTCTCTCTCTCTCTCTCTCTCTCTCTCTCGCTCTCGCTCTCTCTCTCGCTCTCTCTCTTTCACCCAGCCACTAAATACTAATTCCTTCTAAGCAGCCGCCAACTTGTTGAGCTGATCAGGACTGGCATTCAGTAAAGCGAATTATGAATCAAATATACTGTATTTAACTCACTAGATAACTTTGCCATATATGTAATATTACTCACTATTATAATATATCAAGAGATATGTAACGTGATTCAGTCAAGATGAGAACTATTCAATTGAGTTTTGAACGATGAACTTGACGTTTTGACAAGTATTGAAATGAATTAAGTTGAACGTGAAGGTGGTTTGACTGACTTGAGCTTCGCGCAACTCGTTGAAATTTCCACATGTGCGATTGTGTATCCTACCACGTGGACGAACTGAACAAATTGATGAAAACACACAACTC
>OZ023326.1:43848462-43873462 GCA_964007535.1 Brachyptera risi
CACATGAATATTGTGAACGACAGAAATGCAACATTTTGCTTTTATTGCATTTTAATAAAAATAAGGAACAATTCAGCCCCTCAATCCGTACGTGCGCATGATCCCATTGCTTTCAGCTCTCTAAGCCCCAGAATGTGGGCTTATTCAATAATGTTATAATATTCTATAGTATTCTATAGTATTCTATATCCCCCCTCGAAGGATTCAAACACCTTGGCGTTGTTGGGTGGCTCGCGTTGCCCCGAGATCTCCAGAGCTGCGTCGGAAACAATTTCTGAAAGGGTCGCCCATGGCAGTATGGTCTGAAGTGAGGTTCCATGACCAAGTTAGGACCGTCGCGGTCGAATGGTAGCTTTTTTGTGGCCGAAGTCGCGTCTTGCGCTGAGCGTTGTCATTTTATTTCACTCAATTCTCTTGTCATTGTATTTTTTCTCATCATCCCTTATACTTTTCTATGTCTTGCCCCCTGAATGCTTAGGATATTCACAAACGTTGTCAACTATGGAGAAGTAGGCCTGTACGAATATGACCATAGGCGCAAAGTGACATTTCTGTCGATGTACATTCAAACCCTATGGTTCGTTTTAGTATTCTATGAGTAAAGTCCTAAACAGTTTTTCATCCGCTAGAAATGTGAAGTGCATATATTTGCTAGAAATGTTTGTGGTTTATTCACTCTGTGCCATGTCATGTTTGTGACGTCATAAATCATAGCATCTCGACTGAGCCAGCAAGGCTGTTAGTGACGATAATATGCCCCTCATACGTCACTTAGTGCGTCACTGACATGATACTGCGTCCACCATTAGTGTGTGTGTGTATGTGTTGTGTGTGTGTGTGTTCATGCATAATATCACCCCCCCACACACACTCATGCTTTATGAGGCGTCTGTTGTCACCGGTCTCTCGGTACAGTATCTGTAGTAGCGATGTATATAGTGATGTGAGAGCAGATTAGACATCTAGCCTCATATATCATCATTTACGTGTAGTGCTTGTATTTCACTGGAACCTTCCACCCAAACTTACCCAACATAACCTAGAAATGGAGGAATTTAAATGGAAGCTCTTCGTCTGGCGGTCAGTCAGGGCACTACATTGGGAAGTGGTGTCTAGTTGGGCGTGAGATCGAGTCTCGCGTATAATCGGGTGTAGGATAATTTAAGAATAGGAAAACGCCATATATGCGTTGTTAGACGAGCGGATAGTGATAGTATGTCGACTTTTTTGCCAAACTTTTTCCTACATTCGCCAATTGGGAGACATTCAAGTTATAAATGAGTGAAAAGTAAAAACTGCTTCGAGTGGTACCAATTTGGCACATTTTATATTTTTTCTTCAAAATGACTGCCCGATCGAGTTGAGGATCTCCAAAAATGAGTATAAGAATATAATTCAACCTCACGCAAAATTTTATTTTTTTGGGAGAATACAAATATTTTCTTTTTTTTCCGCTGTGTTATTATGGCAAGTATTTTTGAAATTTCTAAAATTTATAGAGATAAAAGTTACCGCCTGATAGTGCCACAAAACTATGAAGATCTAAGTTTGATGAGGAACCATGATGAAAAGAAATTTGAAGTTGATGGCTGCAGCCATTTGACCTGTGGAGAACCGACAAAAAAACATACAAAAAAACATAAAAACGAACAACAATTTTTTTTCAGTATGTCAAAAAGAATCCTCGCTAAGGCTCGTCTGAAAAATCATAATACCATCAAATTATCTGCTATACAAATATATGTGTTTGCTTTGTTGGTCATTGACTTTTTTCCTTCGTGGATTCTAGTATTCTCATATACTAGTATTCTCATATACTAGTATTCCCTCTTCTCATACATTTTGAAATCAGATAATATGATTTTGATTGACACACCGCTCAACGTGTATCACTCGTCAACACCAAATTCCAAAACCTTTTATGTTCCCATTTTATACATCGCAGCTATGAGTTATTTTACATCATGGTACTAGTACAGCTGTGATTTTCAGCACCTTAAACAGACGCTTGTGCTGTCGCATTTATTATCACTAGGAAAACGCCACATATGCGTTGTTAAACGAGCGGATAGTAACAGTATGTCGATTTTTCTGCCAAACTTGTGCCTACATTCGCCAATTGGGTGACATTCAAGTTATAAATAAGTAAAAACTGCTTCGAGTGGTACCAATTTAGCACATTTCATGTTTTTTCTTCAAAATGGCTGACCCGATCAAGCTGAAAATTTCCTGATATCAAAATGTGATTCAACTTCATGCAAAATTTTATTTTTTCGTAAAATAAAAATATTTTCTTTTTTTCCGCTGTGTTATTCTAATGGGTATTTTTGAAATTTCTAAAATTCATAAAAATAAAAGTCACCACCCGATAATGCCAAAAAACTACTCAGATCTAAGTTAGATGAGGAACCATGAAAAAAAAAGGTTTGAAGTCGATAGCTTTAGCCGTTTGACCTGTGGAGAACCGACAAAAAAACGTAATAAACGAACACCAATTTTTTTCAGTATGTCAAATTGAATCCTTGCTAAAGCTCGTCTAATCATTTCCTCCTTCAAATTCAAAATTAATCTATAGTTGTTGGTGGGTATGGGCTCGATATGAGTATAAGAGGGATATCGAGAGAATAATATCCAATCGATTTGAATTTGGAGCACGTCAGAACTTTTATGAAAAGGAAGGAGTCGCCGGTGTGGCTCAGTTGACTATCGCACTACGTTAGAAACTTGAGTCGTATCGGGTGTGGGTTCGAGTACCGTATAAGACATGGATGTGTGTGAACGTCCGCTTACTTGTCCATATAATTCATCGTTCCATAATCTCCCAATGATGATGATGATGATATCTGATGATGATGGTGAATATGATAGTGGTTCTCTTAACGACCCCACATCCAGCTAGGTTATCTGAGGATTCGATTGAGTGAGTAAGATATTTATGGAGCTCAAAATAACTCACGGACTCGAACCCATCTCATAATTGACCTTGGTTTCTGAGTTAATATTTTCCATGAATATCATACCATCTTCGTGTTTCATCACAAATATTCTCCCGATATTCCTTAAATGGGTGAGCAAAATTGTTATCTATGTTAGTCATAATTATAACGTTTGATATCGTTTCATTTCTTTCATTCATCTCACAATGTGACGAATGATATTGTACTGGTGTTCCATGTAATGTGGTATGTGTACTATTCACTTCTATATGTATGTGTATATGTACCACGTATTAGTGATATTGGTGGAGGTGCCGTATTTTCCAAACCGAGCCCAGATCCACGTGAAACTGTTTTGTGAGTGTGTAGCATCGTGAACAGTCTATATAGTATTATCATGTTCTCTTCCATTTCTCTCGTGAAGATCTTCATCTTCAACCCCCTACTTTTATGATACTCTGACGTCACCGATATATCTATCAATAAGTTTCCGTGATAAAACCCAACACAAACAGCCAACATTGGAAGACGAAAAAACGGGAATAACAAATATATATTACAAACAGTAAAAATATTTCGAAACGGAAAAAGTACGCAATAAATGGCAAGGAAAGTAATTTTTTGTGTGCTAATAAAATTGGTATTATTATTGTATTGGAGATGTGAGTTTTTGAGAGGGTATTCGGTCGAGTTTTGTTTTCTGTTTTTGACAAGAATGGTGAAAGCACTCAACTCACACAAGAAGCTAAAAGTCACAAAAGAAGTCAGTAAAATACCAGCTGTAGACCAAAGATAAAACCGCCAGAATAAACAATGTAATTTCACGAATTTATCGACGTTTTTAGGATAAATAAATGTCGTACTGCAGTAAGCAATGTACATACTTTATATATAAGATTTCTGGTATTCTATCGAACCCCTGGCTTTGTACAAAGACCTTTCAATGATACGCGATTTAAAAAGCCTCTTTGTCTCATCACAAAAGAAATGTTTTTCCCTTCTTTCCGACATTATTTTGAGATAGTTTTATGTTCCTCTGTGCAAGATAGAGTAGATACAAAAATGAGGCCTGGAAATCCGTTGACAGACATATAGACTATCAACAGGCCTGCATACATCCTGTCACATTCCATAATCACTCGACTCTGTTTTCGTTTCATGGAACATACTGTTCTCCTCCTGATATTTCATTGATATTAGCATTATGTGCTTTCTCAACGAACGTTTTCAAGTGCACTATATCACGTAATTGAACGACCAAAACCTTCACATTGTGAAGGTAGAGCTAAAGTATAGTTGTCAAATCAAGTCCTGCCTTATCGACTGGCGTGTAGCTGGTGGATAAATGTTTTATCGGTTCACTTATACTGTTAACCCGACTAAGCAGCCGTGACTGTGACGTCATTTACAAGAGCTTAGGAAATCGCTTTTCCGTTCATTTCTACCAATAAACCAGATTAACTCGAGTCGCCGTGCAATTCAATCGGAAAACTATTATTTATTTCGATTCGTAATTTTGTCTCCAGTGTTGCCGTTACCACATGCATCACGTACAGTCGCTGTAACGGCCACTGGACTCAAATTTCGACAATCTCATTCTAGCATATCGATGAGACAAATGAATTGAATTGCAGGTGACAATAACACATAGAAATGTACATGCATGATTTTATGATTATATATTCATGATGATTTCATATATTTTCAATTCCACATTTTTTTTTTAGATATATAGGCCTTATGAGTAAAAAGACCGTCACTTCACTTATGCTATGAATGTCACTCATATTGTTTGCTCATGAAACTGCGTGCTATAAAACATGAAAACATTGCGTCAAAACTCGGTTGGATTGGAAACCGCTTCTATCGGTTCTTATCATCCGCGGTCAGCCGGGTTAGTAACCAGGGTACCGGGGGGTTCCCAGGGGTCTCACACTTTATCTCGCCACCACACTGGATTACACCCTAACCCTCCTTCCTCCACCCACCTTCGAGCACGCGGAACTTATGGATCTCTGTTATCTATTTGGAGCCGGTGTAAATCAACGTGATTTACTACCGACCTCTTAAATCCATACTTGAAACTCGCCATTAAGAAGTCAGCGTGATATTATTTACCTGGGTTAATATTGTGAATGTGTACGAAAAATCGCCGTGTGGCTTTATCTACAACTGATCAACTTTATCCACACGGAGATGACATGAGAGCACACTTTTGATTGGCTAGACAAGTAATTCACGTGAGGTTCCATCGGAATGTGGTAATGACAAAAAAATCGCACGGATGAAGCTTTATATGGACCCAGATAGGTTAATCGACGGAATTAACAGTTTTTCAGTTTCAAAATAATGAATTTGAAAAAGAAAAAACTGGAAGAGAAGTATAGCTAGGATCAGTGTGTCTTTGAAAATGTTGTAAGGTGAAGCGATCTAATAAATATTTGTCATCAAGAATGGGCATATATTCAATATATGTGATGATTTAATCAAAAACAGGTCTACGTGTAGGAGAAAGGTTAAAGAGCAAATGATGAACTGTGAATAATATGATATGAACTCGACTCGACTCAGAACCAAACTCAAGTTATTTAGATTTGATGACTCGATTGCATTCAAGCTACTGAACATTCGTAAGAAATAGTGTCACAGCTGAATTAGCTCATGTTCACTGGGTTGGCTCACGTCAAACTGCAGTTGACTATATAACAGTTAACATACTTATCAGTCTCAAAATGGCGACCATCGATTTTTGATAAATTTTCTGTTCTTTTTCAGGTAAGCCCGTGATTGACCGAGACTGATATCGCTAGATCACACTATCGGCCATGGCGTCGATACAACAGTCCACTACTTTTACCGGCCGAGTAATGAGCGTTCAACTCAAGTATCTGCCACGTCGTGTTTTAGTTTTACTTCTTGAAACTTGTTTTCTCTTCAACTGTAAGTACAACTTCCTCTCGCTCTCTCTTTCTCTATCTAACCTTCTCTATTCAACTTGCAGACAAGTACAGCCGGAAAACTTATAATTATTCCGTTACTAGTCTATAATGAATGAACCATCTTAAGATGTGGTTATCGTCTACATCTTGAGACGTAACTTCTGTGACGTTTCATTTCATTCGCCCTGGAGACGAGATGAAAGTGAGAGAAAGAGAGAAATAGAGAGAGAGAAGGACAGAGAGATACTCGTTTGATCTCGAGTGCATCTGGAAGTACGTGGTGCAACTAAGTACGTCATCAATTATAATAATTCTTCCCTCTGTCATCGGAATTCATTCGTAAACTATCTTCTACGCGTTTTAGTGGTCGTCTATCGACTACTACAAAGTTTTCAAGACATTGTTGATGATAATTTTTGTGACCTCCCTCCATTGACCTCTTCTCTCTTCCCTTGACTCTCTCACTTATCACCACGCCTTAGTTTCATTGTCATCTGCTCATTTGTACCCCCATATAACCTAGCTGTGGGTGGGGTCGTTAAGTCAACAATAATTAATGAATGATTATTGCACCATTGGCCAATTTCGTCGAGCGAAATCCAACTCAACGTGAATGTCTACAAAACCTAACCCTAGCCTACATGAGATGTCAATAGTTTATTATTCATTTCATATGATAATTAGATGAACGGAAATGAAGATTTTCATCACACTTTCATGAGGCTCTGTCTGTGTTTTTTGTTTGTTGTATATATCTTCTAGATATGCGAACTTATCCTACTTGAAACAATATAGTTTTGAGGCCCAAAAATTTGGACCACTTTTTGAAACACTATGATTAATTCTCAAGAAAACTCATCAGATGAATCCTGGTGGGCAAAAAGGAATGGATTGAATCATCTTGAAAAAGCTTCAAATGATCACTGAATGTATACAAATGTACGAATGGTATACACATTACTACGAATTGTCTCTCATATCGGACTGACGTCGTTTTGAGGAAGATATTTATTCAGTGAAAAACGAATTTCCTTTAAAGTTGGTAGCTTGAAATATTAATTAGGCCTACCCTTCATTCATTACCTTGCTAGGTGAATCACATC
Organism: Brachyptera risi; assembly: GCA_964007535.1. Taxonomy (NCBI): domain Eukaryota; kingdom Metazoa; phylum Arthropoda; class Insecta; order Plecoptera; family Taeniopterygidae; genus Brachyptera; species Brachyptera risi. Next base: position 43,855,441 of record OZ023326.1, read on the forward strand.
TTTGCGAAATTGATAGTTTCCACTAAGGTGTATCGAGTTATCGAGTATAAATAAATCAAGGCATGTGGAATTTTCGAGTAGGCTTGAAATATCTTACTTATCTAACATCTCTTATGCTGCATTTGCTGATTCACGTCAAGGTGTGTAGAGTTTTCGAGTAGATTCCATATAAATCTCGCTCATCTTACAATCTAGGACAATAGATATTTACGAGATACTTAGATAGCTATTGTCCTAATTACAACGCATATATGCTGCGTGCACCTATAGGTAGATGAAGATAGCAAAGTCTTCCATCCTATACTCTCACGAAGCTTCTCCATCTACATTATTTAATGTGTGTTTGTTTGCTCGCACTAAACAGTTCGCACGGTTTGACTGATCGACATGAAACTCTTTCTAAACACGCGCACTCATTCAACTTGGAACTGTATAGTTTTCGGACCAAATCGGTTGGATAACCTTTGAAAACACCATCAAAATTTTTCAAAAAATCTCATAAGATTAAGCCGGGTGAGAATTCCATGCGAAATATCTTCTCCAAAAACGTTCAAATTATCACTGAATGTGGATACAAATATGACACATATTATTAAGAATTCACATCGGGATCGGACCAGCCGTTTTGAAACAAATGATCATTCTAGAATGGATATTCATCATAATTATAGTTAGAAATAGTGGTATTTTTCCGATTTGTATCTTGTGCACGGTGATTCACGGTTTTGTAGACTTGACAGCTCTCACCAAGATATTCAGATTTCCAGAGAGTATATTCTATATAAGTCAAAGTGCTCCAGCTTTCGAGTAAATTCCATTATCAAATATCTTGCTCATCTTACAACGAATACTGCGTTTGCCCGGTAATGTGAATACGATCACATCATATATATATATATATATATATATATATATATATATATATATATATATATATATATATATATATATACCAGTACTCATATATACTTCATAGCTAGCTGCATTATCACCCTCTCATTCTTACCTCCATATGACCTATGACCTATATGTTGATGAGGTCGTTAAGCAAGCAGTAATCATTATACTTGACGTAAAGCACGTACTGTCATCTGGAAGCATATAGCTCAGAGCCGTGATTGGTTCGTATTTCCCTTTTGAGATATACCAACCATTTGTTCACATGTTGATTATCCTCATCGAATATTTTTTTCCCTTCATAATTTAATTACATCTTCAGCGGCAATTTCATGGTTTCTTCCTTTCTTGATGGAGAACTCATGATCACAGTTCGCAACGGAGAAATTAGAAAGGGTTGATAGGTTGCAGAGAAACCTGGCTAGACAAACATTGAAGTTGTTTGGAAACTTCGTGATAACAGAACTAAGCATACAAGTTATTAATTATAGAATGCTAGAGAAGACTGATGGTGGGCTATGCGAAGGTTTGAGCTAGTACCGATTGTCAGGAGACTCTCTTAACCGATCAGTGACGAACTCATACATTCTTTTCAAACCACACAGGCCTACACAGTAATACCATAATTTTAATATCATGGAGCTTTAAAATTCCATATTTGTTGAAATTGTCAGAACATTGTTTCCATAAAAATTAGAAAAAAAGACACTATCAATGACTATAAGTTATCCAATCAATTTCCAGCTCCTCAATCAAATGATTAATCAACCAGAGAAACAAGGCATATGTATTGTGAGAAAAGCGATATATGCCTTTTATGTGTAATGTTATGGAAACTCATGGTAACATCTTGATTTTGAAACCATTAGTTCACAGGTTCAACTATATAACTGGTCTCATCTTTTGATCTTCTTAAAAGCGTTCGGAATTCTCAATCAATCTGAAAGAAACTACATATTAATCATTTCTCACGCCAAGAAGACTCAATACAGGCGTTGTAAGATGAGAGAAATCGTAAATGCAACGTACTGCAAAGATAACACACACATTGATTCTATTATTATTTTTTTATCATTTATTAAATCCGAAGATTTGCACATTGCACAAATTTAGGAAATGTAAAAACTAACAACTAGATATAAAAATGAGTAGATACAAGAATAGATTATTATTATTATTATTTAACTCTTGCAAATGCACATAAATGCGCGGTGGCAAGTTCCCTAAGTACCCCTATCCCACCATCTCCTTAACCCTCTGACGGAATAACTTTAACCTGATTTCATCCCCTTCAAAAACATTTCTACTAAGCCCATTCCAGTCCCTACCTGTCCTATTTAAGAAAGAGAATTTACTGACATCTAATGTAGCCCCCTTTATGACTACCGCTCTATCATGACCCCGCCTAGATTAAAAGAGACAGAATGATATGTGATGAAAAACAAATGTTTCTTTCAGATTGATTGAGAATTCCAAACGCTTTTAAGAAGATCAAAAGATGAGACCAGTTATATAGTTGAACCTGTGAACTAATGATTTCAAAATCAAGATGTTACCATGCGTTTCCATAACATTACACATAAAAGGCATATATCGCTCATCTCACAATACATATCCCTTGTTTTCATCTATCAACTCAACGTTATTCATATTTCACCATAGACTGTTTGAATCGTTTCACTGTTCAATTAGTTCCACTTTTTTATATTGGTTTTTATCATCTTGATATCTCACTTATATACTTGGCTTCAAATAATATTACAACGTACACAATATTTGTTCATTTTCAGATCGTCTAACCCGATTCATTTCAAACTTCAGAATGTTACGAATAATCGTTACTCAAAATATATAGAAATTTGAATTTAATTTTTCTCAATAATGATTTAAGAATTACGCCTCAAAACTGTGTACAGTAACGAACAAGATTGAGACCAGCTGGGTGCTGGATTTTCTTCGGAATATTTTTCCTGTTTAATTTCTTGACAGCGAACAGGAAAAGAAAAGAATAGACAAAAAGTATCAAGTGCAGTAGGATTGAGTCTTTCCTTCACTCATTCAAAAATCCGAAACGACTCCTCCGATTTATGAAACGCTTTGGAAAAATGAGTAGGCCTATCATTCATATGTTCGAATTCTGTTGAAACTGAAATGTATTGAAGGAAATGTTTTTTATGATTTTTCACACTTGATTAATCCTCATGAGTTATTTGTTCTCTCAATAATGTTTGAACCTATTACAACTTACAACTATACCTTTCAGAGTTGGGTGGTGAACATGCTTGTGCCAAATTTCAACACAATTTTGACTCTGATTTGACCTGTGGAGAGCGAATAATTACACTTTGTTGTATTTATTCAGAAAAATTGGTAGTCACATCACTCAATCAATTGAATACTCAGATAATCTCTGAAACTGTACTATTCTTTTAAATTGTATATTTCACTCACACGACAACAACTGCTCGATCGTTGATTCAATAGAATAACATTGGAGTTCATTCACATTAATGTATATTTTGCCTCATGGATTCGATGATACTATTGAACAGAGACAATGTGAAGTTTTTTCCTCACTTTTTTTCTGAACTCACTTTGAAATGCGAGATTACAAAAAAAGTTGGACAACTGAGAGAAAGTTCAGTTCACGGATTCCTATCACAATCGTAAAGTGGTATATTTTAATTGTGTTATAGTTTCAAACTATGGAAGGACTTTCTACAATCATTGTTTGATGTTATGGTTTGATAGCAAAACAATATACTCGGACATGTTGTGTAGGATATAGCATCAGTATAAGTTGATGACAAAAGAGCGTGAAAGTTGAAAAAGTAAATGATCGAAGTTTCAACTAGTTGAATGCCGAATCGATAATTGATCAGAATGTATGAGAGGTAAGCTTGATTTTGAAATTTCAGGAACGATACATTTCTAAAAACTGTGAAGTGACTAAACGTAAATTGATATCGTTGAATTCGTTAATGAACAATAGAATATCGACATGAATCGATATAATCAATGAAATATCGACATAACCGATCTAATCAATGAAATATCGACATCAATCGATATGATCGATTCAATCGATATTATGAATATCGACAATGAAATTGTTGTGTTCTAAAAAATGGAAGTATTGTTAAGTAATATATTGTCACGATATTGGAATAGTTTTGCTACCCCGCTTATGAAATCGGCACAACATATAGTATAGCATTCCCACTTCACTACCGAGTGGAGTGAATATATAGCAACATCAACTGGAGTAAAATGCATTAGCAAGCTGCATATACAGAGTTCGTTCTAGTATATCCACAGAATACATGCTCGACATGCCAGGTAAATGCCCTCGAGGGATTGCATGCTGGGTGTTCATAAAAATAGAAAAAATCCATCCGTACTATTTTTTCTGTGTTCATGAACCGGTGTAATTTAATAAAAATTATATCAACCTCAAGACAATGTTATGTTGGCTCTTGAATTGATGACATTCTATTCATTTAAATTCAATAGGTTTTAAGATAATACACGTCGATGAATACCAAGAATGTGAATACATTTTTGATAATAATGATAATAATAATGTTTTTTTTCAGTATTCGTTCATTCATATTTTAAAATCTGGATATAAGTACAATTTTGTGGACCCGCCGAATCAAAAGCAGTTGTTCAAAATTAGTTCAATTTTTTGAGCATAATGTTATTATTACTTTTTCAATTTTTCACTTTTTTCAATTACTTGACTATATTTCATTTCTATATATATATTGATATCAAAATTGTATTTCATATACTGATTGTTATCCTGTAAGCTTTTTATAAGCCAGGGCTCAATTAAGGTTTTTTATATTGTCCGCGGGTATATTAACATTTTATACATGATAATCAGATAGATTAAAAATAAATAGGTAGTTCGAATGTTTTGAAGAAGAACTGTATCGCCTCAAAACTAACCGTGATGAATCGACGACAAGAGAAAAAGTTTTCTTTTTCAAAATAAGTCTGAATAATGAAACCAAAATTAATCATACTGTTCTCTCGGTGCTTTCGAATGAAAATTTAGGAAAAATAAATCAATTTTTTTGTGTCCAATACATTAATAATAAGAATGATAAGAATGATAATAATAATTGATAATGATAACAATAACAATAAAAATAATGATGATAATGATAACGATGAATGAATTGTATTCTCGAACGTACAGGCGTACATATCAAGTCACACATACATGTACAGTACATCAGGAAATAAAGGCCTAATATATGAGAAAAATGAAATTTGAAATGAAATTATACTGTTTGCATGAAAAAATGAATTGACTCAATCAAAATTCGATTCATTCACGTGTCATCCTAAGCCGATTGAACTCATGAAAATATGATATATTAATTTGAGATCACAACATCATCTTGGGTCAAAATACTCTCATTCAATTTCACTGGTTCGTGACAGTGGAAAAATATGGTAAATGTCAATTTCTTCATTTTTGTCATTTCTTCATTACTAATTTAGAGACAATTCGTAGAGACTAGGACTTGGATTGGATAATGTTCTGTATGGAATCTGAATACAATGGCATGACGAAATAATAACAGAGTTACGGTATCTTGGAACGCAAAAATGTGGCCTATTTTCAACCCATTTCAAGAGCAGTGCTAGGATATTGTGCTCACAAGAATGAAAATACACAAGGACTGGACATGTTGCCATGGTACTTAGCTCTCCTAGTGAACATTATCTGATCAAAGTCCTAGTCTCTTGGAGCTAGCTGGCCTAGGACGTTATTTCAGAGTCCACCTAGGGGCTAAGCCCATAGGACGTTTTTCAAGTGACAGTCGCGATAAAGGTCCTGATTGGTTGATAATCACTGGGAGAGCTAATAACAATGGCCGCATGACCAGTTCTTGTGTATTTACAATGAATTGTTAGCACAAAATCATATTCGTGAAAGCTAACCAGGCGGCAGCACTGTCGAAGTGGGTGAATGGCCGTCCGGAGGCAGTTGGCCTAGATGTCATGTTGTTGTATGCTTACACACATAATATGTAATTAATATTGTATTTTAAATGATTAATAAATTCAGTGATTTCAGTTTTGTATTTAATATTGTTATTACACATTAATTATTTTTTATATAATTTGAAAGTATCTGCCTCCGCCTAGTTCACTAAAACGTCACCAGATGTCAGCCACTTTTGCTTTTAATCTCGAATAGCCCTGTTGAGGTGAGCTACAGAATATGTCACAATTCAGCGATCCAAGAGACGGTGACTCTGCTATTATCTCGTATTGTTATGGTGTTCAGGTCTCCTAGAAAACATTATCCAATGAAAGTCCTTAGTCTATTGGAGCTAGCCAGGCCTAGGGAGTTATTTCAAGTGGCAGTTGTGCTGAGGGTCCTGGATCCTGCAAATTTTGTTTTGCAGGTATTCCCTCTGCGAGACTCGCCACGGCATTCTTGTCGTATAAACTATAGGCTTCTGTCAAGTGACGTCACCCATTGTTGAAAGAGACAGACAACAATGTCCATCAGTTGGAATTGACCAATCAGAATGTTTGATAGTCCACCAGTTCGCTGTATTGCTATGGTAACGATTGTTTGTCATTTGTTACGTGACAGAAGCCTATATAAGAGGAAAAAGTATTTAGCCCAGGCATTCATTTTCCACATATTTTGAATGTAATTTTTTTCGAGTTCATAATCACTTTCGATGTTTATACTCCGAATTATCCTTCATTCAATACATCATTGTTCGAAGGTATAATAACCCAGTTATCTGTAATAAATCTTCAAATTCTTTACGACATTCATCTCACTATACATCCCCATTGTGTTGGTGAAATGTGATCGTAACAATATAGTTTTCATTGGGTTTCTCATTATTGAAACAATAATCATGCATATATCCTTTCGTATTTCATTATCATGAGATGACGGAGATAAAAAATCCACAAAAATGTTATCTAAAATCTAAGAAATCGAATATTTATGAATATGCATTTTTAAAAAGAGCCGGTTATATTAAATGATGATGAATGAATTGAGCAATCACTGGTGAATCACTCTAGGTTACATATGTTATTTTCGTATATGGCCACATGAGTGAGGATTAGCTGATTCCTATGTGATCATCAGTCGATAAAATCAGCTCCAAGTGCAAAGATAAGCTAATTATGATGAGCTTGCACATCATCTATAAACAAAACCCGTTTTGACCTTTTTTCTATCTGCTCACTAACCCCTCAAGGGTGGCCCCCGGTATACTCTGGTAACCCTATTATATTCAATGCATTACTGCTATATTATACTTTTGTCTAGTAGAGATGAAGATTCAACCATATATCGCACACCCCTATCCCGCACAACTATCGCACGGGTTATTCGCGCCTAATTATCTCTTGTGAATACTGGTATAGCACTAGTAGAGCTGAACAACAACACAAGCGGGTAGAGATAGAAAGATGAGAGTCATGTGGATGATTGCAACTCCCTTCTCGAACCACTACTGAATCCTGACATTTTTTCTCGAAAAACAAATGTAAACGCGATAGGTCTATAATTAAGTCTTTATAACGTCAGCATTAAATTTTTCATTAAATAATTATAGCTCAACTCAAAGTTCGACGCAAATCTTTCATCTCTCTCGTTGTTTTCGAAAGATACAAGTTTTGTACAAAATTCCATTACGATCTACTTGTCTTGATTTGCGTTTCATGCCACACAAAGTTATCAGCGTGCATGCTGGTAACCGCAGTCGAGAGGTTGTGTCGAAAGCAATTGTTTCAGCTTGACCTGGGAAACGTATGCAGGATCTTTGATACAACTTGATTAATAAGCCAGCAAAACAATCACAACGTTTGGGCACTGAGAAATATCTAGCAAGTGTACATCTTGCCAACAGCTACAGTGTAGCTGCGGCAACAATACACACTTGGTCGGGATGACATGCAATTTCTGTGTGGATTAGGTTGATTTTTTTTAGAGCAATTTTGTGTAGATAATAATACAAAATCTCACTCCACATCACTACGTGATTTTGTCGATGATTCACCTGAATCAAAGTATATCATTCCTCAAGTTTTATTATATTGTTCTATTATTAGGTATATTTATTTTATGATAGGTGATGTCATTGGAGTGAAAATAAATCAGATACAATTCTTGGATTCTGAGCACAAAGTACCACGTGGCATGTTCTAACTCTACTTCCTGTGAAGAGCCCTCAGAACTGAAGGCATACCAACATCTCCACGTGAAACTCAACTTTCTAAACGCACTTTCCACGCTTCTGTATAAACTTCGTATAATATGAATGTACATATTATTCTTGCAAATATCAACAATAGCATCCACCGAAGCTCTCTAGCTCCACGGGCAAGGAAGTCAGCTAGCGAGCCGGCGAGCTCGTAATAATAACTCAAAGTGAAGTAAAGTCCCCCAAAAGCCGATGCTCATTCAACCGTGTAATGCCGGGTATAAGTAACCCAACCTGCGCACAGTCTATATAAGTGCGAGAGAGAGAGATCACTTTCCCTGCTCTCCTTCGTACAAGTCTAGAGCTTTATGAATTGGAAAGAATCGGATTTAAATTTAAAAAATATGAGATCTATAAGACAAAATATAGCAATGAATCAAGTGAATATGCGAACAATGAGCTTGTATTTGGGCTGTAACATTGGTGGAAGCGCCGAGTAATGAATGACCGTACTATTGGCTGGTTATCAGATTAATGTTGGATTCCTCGTATAAAAGTAAAACTTCTCAGTTACATTCACGATAAAAATATTCTCATAATATTTTACATAGCACGCGTGTATATCACATGTTTAATACCATAATGCGCACACATAAGTATAAGTGAAACAAGCGTTTTTTCAATGTGACACGGCTTGTTGAGAACATAAAGGATCTCAAGATCTATACATTGAATATTCACTTTCATTCATGAATAAGAAGATTACATTTCAACCAATTGATTGTAAGAGCTTCGGAAATATATCGACTCATCACCTCCGATGATCAACAATTTGAAAGTCAATTTCTTCTTTATCGTAAACTTCGTCATAAAAAATCATGACATCTTCAACAAAATCACAAATATACTAATGACACAGTGATGTTTGTATTCGTTGTGATGGTACACACTTCTTTTTCCGTGAATACAAGCATAGTGGACGATAAGCGTACATTGTTGACGACAATGGTTTTGACATAAGACTCATGTTCTAGAGAAAGTGACGTGAGAGTGCTGGTCGATCTTGTGGCATTTATAGAGTATTTCTATAGAATTTACTCGCGTTGTAAGTAACAATTGCTATACCGTACTAACGATCAAAATTATCTGTAAAGTGATGTCACGTATACTTGTTTCATGAATCATATTCATTAACCGATTCACTCACCGAATTCATGTCCACGAGAACACGAATGTTGTCCGCACTCATTAAAAGGTAAAATCCCGTGTGTGGTGGCGTCATGATCCCCGCATGTGACGATTATTCCACACAAACGCTGCGTAAGTGGTTTGCTGATACGGATAACATGTATATGCGTTGCCCAGCGCAAAACAGTGCAATAAGCTCATAAGCGTGGCGTTGTTTCTCGCTGAGTACTGGTTACATATATAATTAAATTGAAGAGAAAATCTGTTAATATGCTGATAGAACTAGGACCCGGTATATCGAGTTGTTGAGAGAGTATTTAGATACAGGAATAACATTATGTTGATACGGGAATCTGAATTGAAAATAAAATTTCGTGGTGATGATACTACAATGCTCAATAATTGATTGAATGGATACTTGAGAGAATAATCATATACTCGGAATTTATATTCATACATTATCACATGATGTATTATTTTTTCTAATCTTAATATTATTTCAGACTTGTTTCATGTTTAGGAGATACTATGTTTAATTAAAACAGGAGTACATAATCTGTGACGTAACTATTTCTATTGAAACCATCCCTCCGATTGAAACATGGTTTCCTCCGCCTGCCAACAACCCCTTCAAAACATTGCTCTCCATACTGTTTCACATTTTACAACTTTGTCCTCGTTTAATACATTTCGATTAATACGTCCTATATAGCGATGTGCCCATAACAGTGTCAATAGCAAACCACACACCACCCGCGTTCGACTGTTAGACGACGTGAAGAGGGGGGGAGGAGGGGAGCAGGGGAGCAGGGTGGTCAACATGGTGGGGTGATATTGGTCATCAAAAGAGAGTGTAATTATGAAATAGCTCTGGTCGCGTTAGCATGTCACAATTGGCGCCGAACGTGGAGTTATGTTCTCGTGCCGTTCTCGGTTGTGATTGGTCGGTTCTTCGACGATCGAGTGTTGCTGATGAGATGAAATATTTGTTTTGTTTTCATATAAATCTTCAGATGAGGATTTATAGTTGATAACTATTGTGGAATAAACTTTTGTGAGACTGACACTCGGCTACAATCAGATGAAAATAAAATAAGTTGGTGAGTAATTCGTCAGGATTTGATTCGGATACGGTTTCACGAAAGTTCTCTGTGAATTGATGAGACAAAATTGGATTGGCAGTAAGCAAATCAACAAACTTTGTGATCTGAGGTTTGATTGAAGAACATGTTGATACATGCATGACAAAAAATTGGAGTTGAATTTGTATTAATTTGATTCAGAATATAACACGGAACACCAAACCGCATCACATCATGAAATCCCAGTGACAAAATATAAACATAACCGCATCAGTGGAATAGATATTCATGAAAAAAACCATAACAGTATCAAAGTTTGCACTCATTATTCCGGTGTCTTTCAACGGTTACCAACTAATTTCATACGCATTGACTTATTTCTCTCACGGGATTCATAAACTGTTGTTTCTCAACACATTTCTTATAACTATTGTATGGTGTACTGAATTCCTCGTTGAGTTCCCCATCCCCCCCTACCCCACCCATTACCCCGATTTACCCCAATGAAGGTGGTTTTTGTGTTCGTAGAACATGCCACACCTCATGTGATCTATCTGTCTGGTTGACCGTTGTCAGGTGTGACGTCACATACCCTACCAGTGCGGTCGCATATGTTCCGCGCTGACCGTACTTTTAGCGTATCATCGAATACCTCGGGGATATTCGTACGTACGTGATGCGGCTCGATAGCGAACCAGCAACCGCTGATTTACTATGTGCACATATCGACAGAGGATATTGCATGCTCCACATTTCATGCATTTGCAAATAAGAAAAAATGGTTTATGATTGCTTTGAAAGGTAATGCATCTTTCAAAAAAAAATCGTATAAATAAAAATCATCGAGTTGATTTAAAAGCTTTTCGTGAAACATTAAAGTACACTCGTTCGTTATGAGAATGGACCGTCATTTTATTCTCATTCGAATCACGCTTGATGCAAAATGTTGAATGCTACCACCTGTCCAGAGTACAATTTGTATAGTCAATGTTGAAAATAGATGAATGAAAGTGGGCGGATTTTTGAACCAGCTATGAAATACTTCAATTACTCACGATGTGTTCCGTTACCATGTTGCTAATAACTCTACTTTTGATAGTGATGGAAGAACTTGGAATGAATATACTACAAAAACATAAAAACATCTGTTCCATTATTATGGTTCAATACATTCGCGGTATGCGATATTGAGTGTTTACTGCCTTTTTTCAATATGAGTTTTTTCTCTTCAACCAGGGTTTGTACCGATCTGTCTGGTTCTATGATGTTCATTTCAACGTGAGAGAAACAGTGCTTCAATTCCTTCAAACTTCATTTATTGATTCGGCTATCATGACTTGTTAACACTTTCATGTAAGCAAATGGCAATAAGTACAATTTCCGCGTCGACATTCCGCACAACGTGATGTTTCAATTTATTGGTTTTTATCACGCGCGCTTGGTAAGAGATAAATTTAATTATCGTTGGGATACAAATATTTTCTAATAACCTCGTTGTTTGACAGAGACGTCACACAATCACACATCAATCAAAACCAACACGCATACATGCCAGAAGCTGTAACAACTCGTTACACGCACATCGGAACATTCCACGTCGGTCAGCGTGAATTATTGTCTCTTCTTTACAGATCAAAGAGATTGGCATGTTCAACACAAAATTGTCTGGACCTGATCGACGTCATCGAATTTTTATCTGATCGGCTTTCATCTTCGAATCAGTGTATTCCTATTTTTGCTTGCATCGAATTGGAATAACTGAAACTGACAAGTATTTCCTATAGTTACATAGTCATACTCTGTCCACTCGGATTTTTTCACAAAAAGTCATCATATTCAGAGAGAAAACTAGTTATAAAAATCAAGACAGCTGTTCAACCAATTTTCCCAGACTTTGTTCATCCATCAACGTGCGAATATTTAACGAATATTTGGTGAGCCAGGATATTTAGATGGGTATATTTTATTGTGTATGAAAAAGTTCATGGCACACGTTATTCAATCTTTATTGAATTCAAAACAAAACCAAATTCGTAGTAACATAACTCACAATGGATTAAAAATATATATATGTGATCGTGGAATGATACCACATCTTGTGACATGGATGAAGTTTAGTATCACGAGGAAAATCTCTTTGACAAAAGATTCTCGCCATCTAGTAGATAGTGTTTTTCTACATCCACGCGTGTTACTCGGATTTTCACACGAAGTTTTTGTTTGGTTTCTCCTCGACCTTCGTGTCTATATATTCGGTTAGTGTTCGCTGAGTAAACCGCACGGAACGGGCGTAGCTTTAATTACGTGACGTCACGGACGTCGGTTTTGAGGTGCAGACGTGACGACCGCTGCCAACATGGGCAGTCGGACAAGTTCAAACATGTTGACGAGTGACAGATAGTTTATTACATAGAATATAATTATTCCCAAACTTGTACGCTTTCATGTAGTGATGTACAGTCGCATTCACAGCCTACAAGACAATCAAATAAATACAAATACAATTGCCCATACAAATACAGATCACAATCAGTACAATTATCTAGAGTGGATCCAGTTTGCGCATTTCGAAGATGAGTGCCAGCTGTACCAATATTTCAATATGAGGAATATCATTCGACCCAGGATGAGTAAAAAACACTAACATTGATATTCTAGCTGATCAACAACTTCATACTCAGGTTTGAGATAAACCTAGTTGCAATAGTTTGGTGCAACCGAGCCAAATGAATTTTGAGAGTTTCAATCCTCACAGCCTTAAATTGCACAAAATATATTGTTGAAATGATTCATTTCAATTTTTTTCAGTATAAAAAGTGAGATTTGAAAAATGAGTTCCTGTTCTTGGTTCGTCTCAACTTGATGACGCGTAGCACATGAATATGCTCCAAGCTATAGGTCATGTGAGATATTTGACTGAACATTTGATTCACTCAACTTTTGGGGAAAATTGTATTTGTCAAAAACAAAGGAAACTTGTGAATATGATATTCATATATGTTCAGATATAGAGAATGTATCATATTTCATTTCAAGAGGTCTTGACACAATTGTTAATCAGGACAGTATCTAGTGAATAGACAAAAGTATTTAGAGAATAGTACTTGAATATCGCTTCAGAATGCATTATTATGCCATGTCCCACAACATGTCTCTCAACAATTGTCTCCTGAAAATATCAATTTTTCGTACGTTTTCGCTTCGTTTACATAATTATCTTGTTCTTGTTCAAATCTCATGATGTCTAAAATAAAGAAATGCATAACTCTTGGACTATGATCTCTCGGCTTTGCGCTGTGAATTCTGAAAATCGATGAGAGAGATCATCCAGGGATACCATTATTTACATAATTGACGTTTGTCTAACCGGTGTTTAATGTCCGTAATTGGTTTTATAGTTCATCAAATGCCTGCGCCTTCATAAAGTAGCCCGTTTGACACGGTAATAAAATAGAATGCTCTGATTTAAAGTCTATGTTTCTGACAGTTGGTATTGTTCTTTTAGTCAATGATGATGTCATAGTCAGAATATAACATGCAATAAAAGATCGTTTATTGTTTTAGAGGTTACAATGAGCTGTAAATTGTGTCACGTGGGGGGCATGACGATGACCCTCCTGGCCATCATTCATAATCATGTTAATCACTTATTGATATTGTTCATAGATAATATGATATGATATAAGATTACATTATAAACTATACTAGTTAAACTATTTTATATAATATTCATGATGAAAATAATATTCATCATTGAATTAAATTGCAGTATATCAAATCATGATGGGCTATCACCAACATATCAGAATGAACTGAGCTAGCTGAGGTTTCCACAGAAATACAATAGACATATGTCTGATATTTATACCTCGTTCCCGTACACTCCTATGTTTCTTTCATCTCATGATGCTACTTTTTCATCTCTTCTTGAAGGAGATGTTCATCTCTTTTCAGTACAGTTATATTAATCAAGAAACGTGCACCGTTTGATAGAAAGATAATATTAGGACTGAATGGAGAACATGGATGAATAGAAGCAACCACATGTTACTTCTTCTCACGGTTTATATGTCTGGATGAGGTAGCAACGAAATCTTGACGAGACAGCGACGAAGCTTGAGGAGCAAGCAGGCTCATAGAAATTTCCACTAGAGTTATATAATCAGATGAGTATGATGAAAGGTTTCCACTTCACGTGCTGGAATCAATTCCTGCATACAGAAACGGAGTAAGATGAATATAGTTCAATATGTTCAATTATTCACAATCGATATTCTGATTGGAAAATCGTGGTGTATTTTGTGCAGTTCTGATTTTATTATCATGTTTTGCTGTGATGGTTGGTTACTGTTCAGAGGTCAATGTCAAATACGGTATAAATAACTATTATTCAGTAACTGATGACAACGAGTAAAGCAAGTATGAAATTTTATTCTCAACAACTTGATCATTCAGATGTTCTCAATAGTTATCGAGTTGTATTCAGCAAAGTATATATAATTAATCTGGATCTCAGTGTATACAGTGTATAAATCTTATCAATGTGACCTAATTCAATCGTGCTCGGAAGTTCATAAGTATCGAAATACAACTGTTTTATTGTTCCATTGGGATGATTTAAGCGTCGCATTGAAATCATTCAGATACGTCCTATCTTTTGAATAATACATAATTTGAATGAAACCCCAATCGTTATTAACAAAACAGAGTCACCATGTATTGTTAGGAATGATTTTTTGCCACATTCATATTGTTTCTTATCATGTATGAAGTAGATTCAAGCTTATTAAGATGACAATGAATCTATTTCCTGAATTTCGATCAGTTAGACTCACAGAAACTAAAGTTGTCTCTACCAGTATTCCATTCCACTTCATCTTGATCTACTTCTTTTTGCTGCAAGGGTGATATTGATAGCCCAATAATTACCAGACAGTCTACACTAGCATAGTATTATCATAGCATAGTATTCAGCATGTTCATTAATTTATCTAGTTTTAAATACGAAAAACCTATTCAACCGTTATAACATTTTCTATCATAACGAACAATATGCAACAAATGCTGGTTTCGAAACAGTGCTATTAAAACGTCAACAGGTTCTGACAATAAACAGTTCAAATACCAGGATAATTCAGCAATAATTCATAACTGAACACTTATGATTATTAAAGTGTGATGATAACTATGATTAAGTACAAAATATGTTATACAGTTAGTGACTATTTGTGGAGAACTGTATAGCGCACATAGTCAATATTTCACAATGTGATGATCATGTGGAATTATGATTGTTTTGTTTCACGTAGATTGATATTATATAATTAATAATATGCACGGTGAAATTATCGATAGATTCATGTTGCTTTATCGTGCTCAACAAAATAACTCGGTATTTTGTTGTCAGTAATGCAACAAATAGCCAGGTCGTTATTACGGTTTGATGTACGCAAACCTGAATCAGCTGATAACGTATTGATCATGTTTCTGATTATGTGTACATAATTATACTACTGCGCAAATTTATTCAGCAAGTGTATAAAACCTTAAGATATTTCCCTCTCCACCCAATCAAATCTCTATGTGTCAGCTAAGCCACTGTGAAAAAACAAACGCGGGGAACGAACTAAATGCATCATTATACTTTCATCTAACACCAGCCAGCATACAATGATATTTTATTTGATCATGTATACCTACCAAGTCTGTTTGCCTACCTAACATGAAGCACGATGTACTAATACCAAGCACCATACCAAGTTTCTCTCTCTCTCTCTCTATCTCTCTCTCTCTCTCTCTCTCTCTCTCTCTCTTCAGTTGGTTTAGCGGTGCAAAGGTATTGTTATAATTATATATGCTAAGGTTTGTTGAAACCACTGCCCTCTAGTTCTCCAACACGGCTGTACGACCACAGTGGTGTCTGTGTAGCCGTGTGTGGTCAACAACTTCCACGTGGTTCATGTTACTTGGAACTATAACTGACATGTTGCTGAGTAAAACTAACATGGCTCACTCAGCCATATCTTGCATGTATGGCAATCTACAAACTCTCTAATTCGTGGTTACTTATAATTATTATTTGGGTAGAAACAGTCAAAATGATAACCTGATTTCACATTTCATGTGTTCTCTTTATTCTGTTTGTTCGAGTATTAACCAAAACCAAAAAGCAGTGGTTGAGGGAATGTTTCACAGAATTCATTCTTGACGTTTGTGAATGGTTTCTTGAGACATAATCATCATTACTTTCGGTTTGAATTCAGAATCAATTAAATATGTAACCAACAAAATCTTTGACTTAATATGCATGTTCTATTATTTTGTATGATGATTTGCACTTTTTTCCGTGTAATGTAATGTTCATTCAGAAACATGACATTAGTTTATTCGTGTAACTTTCAACTCAACAAACCTCAATAATGCTCTACAATTTACGTACCATTCATTCATACCATGCTCATAACGTTAGTTCATATTGAAAATGAATTACAGGATATGTTCAGCTAGATATCAACTGATTCATGTTAAATTAGTGAATGTACAAAATGTTGTATATCAATATGCATTATGAGAATAGAATAAGAGAACGTGAAACGTGTGTAGATATATCCGTGATTCAGACTGATCTTGACACTGAGTGTGAAATAATCCCCTCCACCCATGACTACCAACATTGATAACTCGAACAGAATACAATGTGCTTTTTAATGCCACTGCTGGCATTTTAATTCGTTGAATACAGACACAGTCTCAATGATATTGATATGACTGCTGGAGACCCAAACTCGTCGTGTGTATTGCTTATGAAAGAGACGGGTGCTCGTACCTTCAACAAATTATGAACTGATAATCGAAAACCAACACTAATGGAAAGGTTATTGTTGCGTGCTTTGATTAATTTTGATGTTTCGATGTTGGTAGCCTTTCGTTATTTTCTCTCTCGTTATCATTTCCGTGGATTCTATATTAAAAAAAAATATTGAAATCGAAGTAGAAAACCATTTCTTCACCAACCTTGGTTGTGAATTTCAGAAAATACAGAGTGATAATATCTCAACTCTTCTATCAGTCATTCATTGCCACTTCAGACTTTCAAATCTCTCGAACGGAATACAGCATTGAAAATAAGTGAGTGTGAGTAGTTATTGTTGGTCGCTAGGAGGTTCACATTTTAACACTACAATAACGCTTCTCTCCGTTCTTAACAATATCCGGAAATTTTAGAAAAAGGGAAAATAGAAAATGATGGAAATGATTGGTCTTCTGACTGATATGCCTGAATTATCTCGCTCAATGCATCTGTCCGGTATAATTATAGAATGGAGAGCTTTTAATTCGACTGGATTATACTCCTGGGTTGCCGTTTAATCAACTGGCATTTCATTAGCTTGGTAATTACCAGTTTATTACAGCAGTGATGACAGTCAAGACAGAGCATAAAACACAACACATTATCTCTCCAGGCAACACTGTGATGTCCGAGCTTAACAGTCGGGTAAGCTCGGATAAGCCCGTGTTGGTTCGTCCCTAGGATCTCACCATGATCATGTTTCTATGCAAGAATAGCGTCAAGGTATACTCGGTTCGATGATTGAGTACTGTATTGGGTGTATATGTAAGTTTACATCGACCACTTTATTCATTGCATGCTCCATC
>OZ023326.1:43878462-43903462 GCA_964007535.1 Brachyptera risi
TTCCAGACCATACTCTTACTACTACAGCAGCAAACCAAGAATATAGGAAGCGAACGGCGAACCTTTGCTCAGTGCCGAAAATATATTCAATTGTTGGAATTATTGAAAGATCACAGCTACACTCTTCGTAGATGTTCATTGCTCTTACTCCTCGCAATAGTAATTCAAGATCGCATAATATTCTATCAGTTCACTGTGTTTCTTCAGTATATACTATTTTTATGGCGATGTAATAAATTGAGTGCATCATCTATTATGATATGAGTGTAAATATGTTGTTTATAGCCTCCTCTTACTCGCATCATGTCCTACTCCCTATCAATTCAATCACAGGTGCCAAGAGATGACAATCTATTGTAATTTCAGGAATTCAAATAATTTTGGTCCCTCATTGGGTTAGTTCAAGATTGACATTCTACATTATTTAGGCTCGATCCTATACACACATTCCTCCTTTTGGTCTGGGCCTACTCCTAGCCCAATCCTGCTTTTTTTATTCACATGTTCAGACCAAGACTATCTATTTTATTCCATTCAAATGTTTGTAGTCAGGTCATTTGTGTGTATGTATACATTGATAAGTGAATACATCTATTGCCCAAACTCATATCGATTCCAGTCAAAACTAGATGGATTGAGGACATTAGGATACATAATACTTTTGTTTTGACACTATCATGTGCATTTTATTGCCGAACTGTAGGAAATCATCTAGGCCAGGGCGCTAGGCCTGAATTAGCTACGGGTAAGCCTACTGGTATTGATGTACTGGATAGTGAGCTACAAATGTTGGAGAATGTTTCTAAAATATATCTAATTTTTCACTGAAGCCTATGGCTGGTACCATAGAGAAAGTAGTCTCTAGATTGGCAATGCAAATATCTGCTGGTGATAGGCCCTACTGATTTTATAATATTCGAGTTAAATTTTTTGCTGAAAGTGACAGTTGACAAGTTAAGTTGTTTGATCATTTTCAGTTTCTTAGGTTATTGTTTTCTGACTCGACATGTTTTAATAGCTGCTTAGACTTGTATATTGAAATTAAAAGTATTTCTATCATGTTAACATTACCGGTATCTAAACGTGTTGGATAAAACTTTGAAACCAGCAGCGAAATTCACCTTCAAGTTCTATTTTATTGATCATTAAGAAGTAAATTGAATTTTCGTGACAGATCAGCTGTATCATGAATGAGGCTTCATTGATCAAAAATGCAAATACAACCAGAAGTTCACGAAGAATGATGCTTACTTGAGATCTCCGGTAATAAGTATAGTCAGCGCTCCCGGTGGCAATTTAATTTTAGCACAACTATTAGCATTGCCAGCATAGGGAGTCGAACGACCTCTACAGGAGGTAGAACTGCTTTATCGACTCTGGTCACAACCTTCAACTTGGATCTTCCTACAAAAAAAAAAAAAATTCACACTGATGAATGGACCATAGCATTGATTGCTCCATTCTGTGAGAAAATCACAACTTTTTGTAATCTAAAACCTCACGAACTTACAACTCACAATCTCAACCCGAAACTACGTTTATATTTCTCATCAAAATTCACAAAATGGTTTTACAATTCCAACCCCGTAAATATAATTACTCGTGTAATTACTGAGACCTGATAAGATACGGAGAGAAGGGGAGGGTCAGTGCACAGTGTTGACTGCTGACCCCTGATGTGGCTGGTTGGGGGAGGAGAGGGTAGGTCGTTAGCGGGGGCAACATTAATCACACTGATGAGCTAGCGAGGAGAAAACTGCATCCAGCACTGAATTGTAATTCACCTTCTTTGTCATTTGAGCTCTTTGATAAGTCGACCTCTCCCCCGTACCCCTCACCTATAATAGCCACTCCAATCGCTTTGGAACGGCTGCAGGTTTCCCACGGCTAGGAAGATATGCCACACGGTTGAGTTTTAATGAATTGAGCTAGGAAGTAGAATAGCACATGCAGCAATGGCTTCTCTTTAGCGGGATAATACGAGCATCAATTATCACACGTCTCACATTTGCACTCGTTGTTGAATGTTGTATACCACCATTGAAACAAAAATAAGTAGTTATACTCCATTCTAGTGAACAGATGATGAGACTTTCGAACACACGATTAATTGACAAAAATGTTCGGACTAAACCAATTGTTTTTCACATATACTTTTGAGAAAATGATGTTCGCTCGAATGTCTACGTTTCACTTTTTTGAAAACAATGCTAGCTTTTACTTCATTTTTGCGCTGTTTCATCAAGTTATAACAGGCCCTGAGTGAATTACACATTGTTGTACTGGCGGTACTGGTATTGGAAAAATGAGAGAAAAAATCGGCTGTAGAGAATATTTGTGTGTCGGACAGTACAAACCGGAAGTAGATCGATATCTGACCGCCATCAGTGCTGCTTTTAACGGAAATTCGGTGACCAAGTGAATTATAATCATGTGGCCCCAGACAGAAGTGGACTCGGCTTATTAGAAGTCACGTATAGCCGTGAAACTTTTAAAACGTAGGTCTCTTCTCGTATAGTCGAGGTTAGTCTCTCCATACATACAATAGTTTCAATCTTAATTGATTGAAGCGTTTGTGACAAGATTTCAATGGTTTTATTCTTGAATAATTGTAGCACATATATAACATAGTTTCAAGTTATGATAATATTCTTATTCAGATGTAAACATACAATCGATACTGTTTTGCCAACGCATATTATACTAACGGTATCAAAAATATACGTATTTCTACCGAATGCAAATCATTAACATTATCTGACACTCAAAACCCCCCTCATTGTTGTGACTGGATATTTTCCACAAGATAAATATAATCAATTAAAGATTGTCACGTAAAATATGAGATAAACAAATAACCAAGTAGTTACAAACAAAGACAGATATGATTTCAAGTTGGATACAATTCGAATATAGGTGACACTATCTATGTAAATCACTATACAATATCAAAAACACGATAATTCACTGAATCGACTCCCATTCACTCTTGGAACTTGAACTACACATTATTTAATCCTGCTGTGCATATTATGCTAACGCCGTGCCGTGTCTTCAATGACTAAGAGTGGTATTAAGTTTTGTTTGTTGGCAGTGCATGTGTATAAGAGAACAGTATTGGTTACAACCGACGACGTCGAACCGAGTCAATATAATCCAACAGCCAAACAATGTTCACAAGCATGTAGTTGAAAAGCAATTTGTCTCGTTGCCAAACCCAACAGTGGCACTATACTCCAGCATTCGACGACGCTAATATATACTATGAGACGGTTGATCGCAGCGGCATTGAACGAGAGATATATTATGTACGTGTCTGTAAATCGGTTTTGTTCCCTAATTGAGTTTTCTTCACCGGGAAGATTTAGTGACGTCACGATGTACTGCCGGTGGCGTCGTTTTGTTTGCCTCACATTGTTGACGGCTAGAAATATTCATACTACTAATGGGGTAGGCCTAGTCTCTATTCAACGAACCATCGAACCATCGGACTATGTCACCCCAAACGGACTGATTTTTGCGTGTAACCTAAATAAATCTAAATCAGCTGAATCTAACAAACCAAATCAATCTAGCCTGGAAAAATCTAACCTATATTAATTCAATTTTACTCGAAACTGGCCTGAAACTGACCTGAAACCGCAGCATTCAATTAATTTCATTCCATCACAGTACTTCAGGTACGATAATAATGGCTACTTTGTTTCATTTCACAAATGCAAGTTACATCTTCACTGTTTTATCGGTATACTTATTGTGTCGGTTGATGGACATGGCGGAAAGTTTGCTTCGAATTCGTTGAGACTAGAGAGCACGATACATACGGGCACAATTCAATCACTTACTTCATGGAGTAGGTATAACTGAAGTGTCAATAAAATTCTGAAAGTTTCATGTTCACATCGATCGACTTGATTATTGAAAAAATAATTGGATATGATTCATATTCCCATATACTGAGGATATGAATACATCCGTATGAAGGTTCATCAGATGACAATATATGTATATATATATATATATATATATATATATATATATATATATATATATATATATATATTCATCCATTTATCATATAATATATAGAGAGAGAGCCATGATATGAACTACTCGGTGAGATTGTTGAAATACACGTTGAGTCAGATTAATTGGGCCTGGCTACTTGGAACAAATTTTCCAATATGAACATCTCAAGAACATTGACAGGATCGTCATACACAACGCCATATTGACCTATCTTCAGAAGACTTGATCTACTCACTGTACCGGCAGTATATATTTACCACTCAATATTATTTGCTAGCAACAACTGCCATACTCTTTTTTGTTTACTCTCAATCAACGCCTGGCTACAGCACCAGCGCCAGAAGAGGGAATTATTTTTACCAACCAGAACATAACTTGAAGCTATATGTAAAAAGTCCAATCTACTGAAGAACAGTTTTATATGATAATTTACCACCCACAATGGAACCTATATCTGGAACCAATTGTTTTGAAAATGAACTCAAGAAGTACCCTGTTAAAATATGTCCATATTCAGTGTGAGAATACCTATCAGTCACCATCAGTAAGTAACACACTATCGTTCCCATTGTAATCAAATGATATTTCGTTCAACTGTACATAACTTGAATCTCTTAATTCTTATTGTTTGATGACATTGACATTGCGAATATTCAGATTAGGTTCTCTCTGTTTTTTATTATAGCCCAGCTGAATTTTATTACATATTGACTTATTTCATGACATGTACTTTTCGACACAATATGTAAGATGTTACTGTTCCAAGGAATGAATGAATGAAGTGAAATTGAAATTCAGACAACCAGGAAACATTTTAACAATCGATTGCTCTAGAAAATCTTCATCTTTCTTGTTGTTGCTTGTATGTCAGATTTATAACATAAAGATTTCGATAAAGATAAAGATAAAGATAAAGATTTCGACAAGATTATAAGATTTCGAACATATAATAATATGCATATTCATATTAAATTATCAGATTAATATAATTTAATATGCATTGGTGTGAAGGAGAGAGAGAAAGAGAAGAAGGAGAGAGAGTAAGAGGAAGAAGAGAGAGGGAGATAAAGTGAGAGAGACAGAGCGACAAAGAGAGAGAAAACGAGAGAATGCGTGAGAGATAGATAGAGAATGCGTGGGGGAGAGAGAGAGAGAGATCAGCTGGTTGGTCCAGCGCTACTACATGCCTTGATGCATGTGGACAAACTGTCGCCCGCTGAGCATGTCGTATGATGAATGGGATTGTATCAATGAGATTACCCAGAAGGAAGAGATTAGTGGCCGACTAATGGCTCCTCAGGGATGAAACAGGGCATTATAAGGAGAGAGAAAATACTGATCGTGAGCCACCTTCTTGAACACCCACACACACACACACACATATATATATATATATATATATATATATATATATATATATATATATATATATATATATATATATATATATATATATATTGTATATATATATATTTCACAGCGATGGTGTACTTTCCCTACCGTTCAATTGTCGTGAAGTTGATTTGTTTCTCTAATTTGTTTCTCTCTCTCTCTCTCTCTCTATATATATATATATATATATATATATATATATATATATATATATATATATATATATATATATATATATACATATATATATATATATATATATATATATATATATATATATATATATATATATATATTCATATATATATATATATATATATATATATATATATATATATATATATATATACATATATATATATATATATATATATATATATATATTCATATATATATATATATATATATATATATATATATATATATATATATATTCATATATATATATATATATATATATATATATATATATATATATATATATATATTCATATATATTTATATATATATATATATATATATATATATATATATATATATATATATATATAAATATATTGACAGAGAGAAAGAGAGAGAGAGAGAGAAAAAGATAAAGAAAAAGAGAGAGAGAAACGAATGAACTCCACGACAATTGAACGGTAGGGAAAGTAGACCATCGCTGTGAAACTAGGCAACGAAACCAGTCGAGGAACACGTATCTTATCTGACAGTGGATCTGCTGAATTTCCTAATGTTAGCTCACTCTCTTATCATCCACATATTTTCACTCCAGTATTCAATGTATGCAATTTCAAAATAATTTCGAATATATGTTGAGTTGTGAATGATTCATCTGTATGAGAAATACAATCTTCACACATCCACACATTCTGGTCTGAAAATTAACAACAACGTGCTAATATGGCGGTAATTAAATAATATAAAGAAATTGCCCAGTTAAAACGAAGTCTGAAAGAAAACTGGTCTGTTTTATTCGTCCCAAATGCCCACTCTCATATTCACGGAGCGTGCAGTTTGAAGAAATATAATAATGTTTAATGTCGCTAAATAAAGGAATTAAATGAATTAGAGGAAGCTATATAAATGATATTTATATATTTACAAAATGTGAATTGTTTCGCTGAAAAACATGTATAGCATTGCTGCCCTTGTGTTTAATTGTTCCCCAAAGTACTTGTGCAACTTTCTAGATGGACTCCCCCTCCCCTTTACTTTCCTAGTACGTATAGGCGTCGTGTAGGGTGCTATGTAGATGAAGTGGCGGGAGGAAAGGGGCCAACTACAAGAGGCCTCAGGGACAAAGTTCGACCAACTCGTGCGACGCACAACCATCGCCGCGATTATATATATTTTTCTCAAATCAGAACTGTATTAATTTAATCAAATAAAAGCACGATTACTTTTTTTCCAGACTTTTTCGAAAATGCACAGGAAATATATTTCTAAAGCATGAAACATTTGTATATTCACAGGCGAGTGATAGTTTTCTCTCTCTCTCTCACTCTCTCTCTCTCTCTCTCTCTCTCTCTCTCTCTCTCTCTCTCTCTCTCTCTCTCTTTTTAGTTTGTATTTATTTTGTCAGCGACGGTACGTGTATCGAAGCTCCAATGCCCATTAAGGTTTCGCTCGTCGAAGAAATCTGCGAACCTAAGCACATCGTAAAATAAACTAGCTTTGTATGGAACTGGGTCATTCCGAGGAAACTGCTATACCTAGGCTCGCTCTGTGACGTCATTATGCTACGTACATATGTATCGCTCCACACACACACACACACACACACACACACACACACTATGATTTCATTGTATTGCTATATTCGCGACAATCATGCACTCGAACATGTCGAACTTGTTTCTTGATATTTGCACCTTCCTCACGAATTCCGAACAATTCAATTCCCTGTATGAAAAACTGTATTTATTAAGTGCACAATTTGAATCGGAATGAAAAGTCCCAATCTGTTTTCTTGGTACCTGTTAGACCGTATGCCATGTCATGTCAAATAGAAAAATACATTCATTAATCATTCAATCAGTTTTTCTCATACTAATAGTCTTGCTCAGAACTATTATGTTTCCATTTTTATGTTATTCGAATACAGGCACCAGCATCATTGGATCAGTCAATGATCATGTATGGTTTATTGAAGAAATGAATATACATTCATTATGATATTTTCAGATTTATTACATTCATCGAATGTATTCGTCATCACGATCATCGTGATGCATAACATACACATTTATCATAATTATCACGTTTTATAAATAATTATATACTTGGAGTTCAGATTGTGAATAACGTGAAATGTGTTATCATTATCATCATTATTGAGAGAAACAATTGAAATGCTTTGTATATCGTTGGATGTAATTATGTTCAAGTTATTCTTTGCTTGACTTATGCTCTGCTTTCCTGTGTTGGTATCATATCATTATGTGTGGCATACGAGTGAATTGATTGGTTAGAGAACGAAGTGCACTTAAGCTTCATCCCCATAGCAGCAGCACTATCCAGCGATAGCAAGGCTTCAAGGGGATATGTGATGATCTTAGCAGCTTTAAAGCACATCTGCACTCCTGTACATATGGCACTTCTGTGAGAATATGTATGTGGAATTTTCACCGAGTACTAATTAAATGTGTAAATATATATATATATATATATATATATATATATATATATATATATATATATATATATATATATATATATATTTAGATGAATTCATATATATAGATGAATTCAAATATTCCTAAAATATCATAATTCATGAATTGATAATCCACTGATAAATATATAAGATTCCAATTATTTCCTGAATACTAATCGCCATTAGGTTATTATAATGGTATAGCAATCACCATGTGACTATATAGATATATACATTTTGAAACTGTTTGAAAAATATTACTTCCGGAGTCGAACCCGGATCTTAGGAAGTCTCAATACAACAGTCGTGGACATTTATAACCAACTTTCTATGAATGTATAATTTCGAGATCATTTTCATTCATGACTTGAATTATTGAGTAATCCTCTTTCTTCAATCAACTGTATATATATACATATTCTTTTTTCTTCTGTGTTACTCGGCAATCAGTTCAACACATCGATGAGTGTGTAATAATGAAATGATTGATACATCTACGAAACTTCATGCATACGGCTCTCCTTCTGTCAAGAAATTGCATTTAAAAAAAAGGTGCTGAGAGTACGCCATCCCCGTCACAAAATTGAACATTCAACAACGTCAATTGTTTGTGATACATCTGTGCCGGATTTGGCCGTCAAAATTTTTGTTTGTTATGCCCTCTTCTTCCTCAGAAATCGCATTATAAAAAAGGCTGCTAGGGGTACGCCAGCACTCGCTTCAGATAAATTTAGATTCACAATTATGTCAATCGTTTGTGCTACGTTTGCGCCGGTTTGTTCCGTTGACATTTTCGTTTGTTCTGCCCTCTTTCTGCCCCGAAATCGCATTTTAGAAGAGGTGATGCTAAGGTGAAGTCAGCCCCTCATTCAGTAAATTGAATCTTTCACTACGCTGATTGTTTGTGCTTCATTCGAGCCGTTTTTTTTTTTGTGACGTTGGAATTTTCATTTTTGCTGCTCCCCTTCTGCCTTGAAGTCGTATTACATTCAAGCAAGTGGCTCTTTTTTGTAATGCGATTTCGGGGCAAAAGGAGGGCAGCACAAACGAAAATTCCCACTGCAAAAACTTGAACTAATGTATCACAAACTACTGGCATAGTTAGGAATTCATTATTTTCCAGAATGGGGTGCTGACGTGACCCTAGCATCCCTTTTCACCAAATGCGATTTGGAGGCAGATTTTTCAAAAATGAAAATAAGAACGGCACAAACCGGCATAAACGTAGCAAAAGCAGTTGACGTGGTGGAATATTAAATTTGGTGAGGGGGGGCTAGCGTACCCTCAACATACGCTTTTTTGATGAGCGATTCGGGCCAGAAAGAGGGCAGCACAAACAAAAATTGCACCGACCAAAACTAGCACAAACGTAGCACGAACGATTGACATCATCAAAAGTTGTTGAATGATGAAAGGGGGTGCTAAGGGTATTACGGTTCCCATTGTGCGTCTTGAAACATTATATTCACCTCCGCATGACAATCTTATTAATTCAGGCAAGAAGCCGTTAAGTGTGAGATCACATTACTGATCAATGTTGCCACTTTGACGCGCTTGTAGATATGAACACAAGTTGTGTTCGAGACATTGACAAAGTCCTGTCATCTCAAGCCAAAGTCTTTGTCTCGCTTTCAGGCGTCAGTGTCTCATTCCTGTGTGATGAGACGGGGGGACAATTCGATTAACTTGATACTTGGCTGAAGACGAGCGGGTGGTATTGTCTTGAAACCAGCCTTGCCGTGCTAATCATAATGGCTAATAAGAACAAAGCTGCATGGTAGTGGCAGAGATTCCAACAAGCCCAGGAAACACCGCTTTATATGGAGTTGTTTTAGTAGTTTAGAGGGTGGTAACTGATGAAGTAGGATGGAGAGGGAGGGAGAGAGATTGAATGATGAACGGATGAGAGAAACAACGTATGATGTTCAATGTGTGGTACTTTGAATTAGGGATTCGTATGCTCTCACCTTTTTTATGTCTCATTTTGTAGTGATGCACATTCTATTGTTTTTTAACTATCTGTTTATTATATTTCTTAAACATTTGGCTACAGTGAATAAGAGTCTTTTGTATAGTATATAGTTACAGCAATCGACAAATATATATATATATATATATATATATATATATATATATATATATATATATATATATATATATATATATATATATATATATGAATATATATATATATATATATATATATATGTATATATAATATATATATATATATGTATATATATATATATATATATATATATATTATATATATATATATATATATATATATATATATATATATATATATATATATATCTATATATATATATATATGTATATTTATGTATATATATATATGTATATTTGTATATATATATATATATATATATATATATATATATATATATATATATATATATATATATGTATATATATATATATATGTATATATATATATATATATATATATATATATATATATATATGTATATATATATATATATATATATATATATATATATATATATATATATATATATATATGTATATATGTTTATATGTATATATGAATGTATATACTATATATATATATATATATATATATATATATATATATATATATATATATATATATATATATAGTACTTCATCCAAGCATTCGCTTTGAAGACTGTGGGAAACCACGAAAAATCAAGTATATATATATATATATATATATATATATATATATATATATATATATATATATATATATATATATACATGTATATATTATCATTGGTTGAATGTAAACGTGAACATATATGTATATATATGTGTATATATATATATATATATACATGTATATATATATATATATATATATATATATATATATATATATATATATATATATATATATATATATATATATATATATATACATATATATGTATATATATATACATATATATGTATATATATATATATTTATATATATATATATATATATATGTATATATATATGTATATATATATATATATATATATATATATATTATATATATATATATATATATATATATATATATATGTATAGATGTATATATATATATACATATATATATATATATATATATATATATATATATATATATATATATATATATACATGTATATATTATCATTGGTTGAATGTAAACGTGAACGCGTGGATATACTTCGTTTCCCTTGTTTATTTGGGACAGACGTGGAGTCAATAAAGTCAATACAGAAGTACCTGCATTCATGAGGAGTGAGCAACCACTTTGCAATACGATCTGGCAGGCATTATATACTGGAGGAAATTACTTCAATACTGTTATATCCCAACGCTGCCACCAACATGTAAACAACTCGTTCTACCTCGCGCTTCACGCTATTAGTTTCACAGCCATTGCTAGGCACGACAACTTTGATCAACTTTTCCAATACATATTGTGATCAATACTCCCGGAGATATTTTATAGAGTTTTAATCACTGTTCCAATCGAAACAGGGCTCGTATTTCTGAGTTGATCGATGTTATTATTTCACGATGAGCAGTGATACACTATTCATAGCATTTTGTCACAGCGATTGTTCTATCCGTGCTCATATCCAAACCACTTTTTTGTACTGAAATATGTGCAATATTGAATGAATTGATCTGAACCCTCAAGCGCTTTGATCAAGCTATAATATTAGATCGAAGTAAAATCAGTAAAATGGGGCTAGTATACTCTCACGAGTGGTCTTGTTCATGCACGTACTTATCAGTTGGTTACTTTGATGTTTCAAAAAGATCGTAAGGGAAGACTCTATGCATCTTTCTTGATCTCGTTATTCTACTCTCTTCACCTTCTCGTAGTGATTGTTCTCTGCGACCTATGTTCCATGTTTATTCACACATATAATATCGATACTCTCATTGGATAAGAAACATTGTTACGAGGGAATTAATAATAATCGATATATTATGGTTGGATCTCGAGTTTGATTTCCTTATATCAGTACAGAAAAAGTGTACTGAAAAATGTCTTGAACCGGTAAATGGAATAAAAAAATGGGTTATAGAGATTGCACCTTGTTGACGAATAGTAATGTGTAAAAACAATTATATCTCGGAATTATCATGTATGAAATCATATTCATTCAAAGTGTGGTTCACGTTCATTTCAGAATAAAACAATAATGTATGAAGTATAACATTTATAACGTACTGTATTGAAATTCAATTGTACTCATTCATATAAGTGATATGATTCCTTCATAATATATGAATATACGCAAAAATGAGACAGCTGTGTGAATGAGATCAAGTACCCTGATCGGTTGAACGGAACGGTCACGATTATACACCTTATGATCAAAAAGTTGGACCAGTTGACAATGACGCCGGTATCCTTAACACATGCACGTAAAGAGTCAAAGAGACCGTGAAGCCTTCACGAAAAAGGTCTAAGGTCACGTTAGAAAGCATATGAGAGTGGTCGTGCCTTGCAGTGACGAACACGGCGCGTGTATTCGATCTGTTAAGAAGGCATTGAGTTTCGGTTCAAAGAGCATCAAAAGAGAGAAAAGAAGTGCGGTTCGGTGAATATTCTGCTTCGACATTCAGAGCAAATCTGAAAACCCATTATTAGAACTTTAAATTCGGTATCGTGGCAAGCTTTCTTCCAAAAGTAAGTTACGCCACATCATTGGCATGCATCAAGCTTAGGCTACATCAATGTTTTCATAATTATTCGTATGAATAATAAACGATCTCGTATCACTAACTTGGGTGGTCTCAATTCTTCATAGTGAGATTGACTTGTTGTCATAGAAACTTGGAAGCATTACGATGATGAAACTCTCGAATTCAGCCTTCTGTCTTATAATTCCATCTGGCTGAGTATATCACGGCCAAGTTGATCACGACGCACGACAATGAGTGACGTCATTCGTAATAATATGAAACTGTTTCGGTCAGTGATAATATCGTCGCCATTGTTAGTCTCAACTTGTATACAGCCAGTAGGATAATACCGCGTACTGGGCTGCTATTGGCTGCTGGCTGCTATCTTGCCGTGAAACGTAAGACGGCTTTCAGGAAAGAATTGCTGAAGAGAATAATGAAACGGAAATGAGATCGATCGAGTCATTCTCTTGCATCACTTCCGGCTCCAGTCTTTTGCAAACCTTCCCGCGTAGAAACTAGCTGTATAGGTATAAGATAGCTACCATATTCCGGTGCTGCGAGTTGGCATGATACACGCGTAAGGGCTGAGGAGGTTTAGGGATAACGCCATAGTTGTACTGTAAGTTGAACGAGTGACATATTGAAACATTATTTCCCATTGGAATACTTAAAAATGTAGACACCACTCTCGTTTTATGATACACAAGTTGAAGGAGGCAATTGCACATATTCAATTGATTACTTCAAACTATCAATTATTGACTTTATTCATCCTCGCATTGTCAGATACAACATTTGCCATACAAATTGACTGTATACACAAATTTAATTTGCACACACATCTTGAATATAATCACGGCCAAGTTGATTACGATGCACGACAATGGTAACGTCATTCGTAATAATATGAAACTGTTTCAGTCAGTGATAATACCGTCGCCATTGTTGTTTCAACTTGTACACAGCCAGTAGGATAATGCTGCGTACTGAGCTGCTATTGACTGCTGGCTTCTGTAGGTAAGCACGGGGATTTTCGTGATAACTTTAGATTCTTTTTTATTTTCAATAAAATCGAAACTTGATACAAAATCATCAAAGATAGTAATACTAGTTTGATTAGGTCTTTGAGTTAGTAAGAAAAGATCAATTCAAGTAATTACAGCTTCTTAGGTATTATCTGGTACACGTGCATGTGAACCAGTGCCATAACTTCGAGAACTGTGTGGGACCAGGTTATGTTTATTTTTGAACTTTGAGAAGACCAGTGCATCAAAAGGAAGAAAATAAATGGGATCACTCTCATCACATATTTTTGGATGAGCGAAGCGAAGACTCAATTTCGCCATAACCGAAAAAAAAGTGACTGTCTTTTTTTTTCGCGCTCCACAGGTCAAACGAAAATTCAAAATGAGTTTAAACTTGGTATTCACAAGTTTCATTATCGAATTCGATACTGTATAGTTTTGAGGCGCAATCGGTTGAACCACTTCTGAGAAAACTCATTTTGAAGTTTTCAAAAATCTCATTAGAATAACCCAGAGGATAATATTCGTGAAATAATTTTCATCCGAGACATTTCAAATTCTCAGGAAATTTGAATATAATGATTATACACATTATTCCGAGCTTTTACTTAAATCGGATCAGCCGTTTTGATGTAAAAGAATATATAATATAATTTTTTCAAATCACTCGAAGCTATTAAGATACCAATTAAATCCAAGCCACAGGTGTCACCTCTCAAATGTAAACGATTAAAACAAAGCCTTCTTTATTATCATAGTAATTAATAATGGAAAATAAGATGGCAGTGATGTGATGCTATGGATCTCAAGGTGTATATGTATATAATAACCAATCCAAAGATAAGGTGATATGTTCCAGCTCATCCATCAACGCGACAACACATAACGCGTTTGCCTAGTGATAGGCCTAATGTGACTACATTCACACTTGCAATTTACTGTTGCATTGTTTAGTTCTTTTTAAAAAAAATATCCATGCCACACAATGGAGAACTGCGATATCCATTTGAATCTTCCAGGACAAAAATAACCGGTAAACCAATCTTGCTTTCAGCTTTCAGCTGATTTCAATAAGATTTCAGCTAGCTAAGTACAGTACAAATATTCAAAACATATTGAAGCAATTCTCATGAAACTTTCATAATTTCTTTATCGATTTTGTATCCATATAGTACTTCACGATCTTTCATCTGATTTCAATAATAAGTACGTTATGCTCATGACAGGACTTACAAATGTTGTTAAAATACACTTGGAAATTCACTCACAGTGAAAATAGTGAACAGCAAAATAACGATGTTGTTTAAATATGAACATAATCGAAATTATCCTGGAGGATCATAATTATGAATGATACTGTAAGACATAACATGCAAAACATTCATTCTGAAATATCATCGGGATTCTGCACAGTATGTTGCACAATTTTGTGGAATTCGCTTGTTAAATCTTTATGCACTGGTTCCCCAAAATAATTCGAAAAATGCTTCTCTGAACAAAAACTTGACAAACTCAGATTTCAGACGATTAAGTCTTGTTTAGCCTATATGTTCGCAATAGCATATTTATCCGATGTTATCTCTTTTCGGTCCTGAGGTGAATAAAGAGAACAAACGTGAAACACTTCCCTTGTGTGTCGACTATTTCCTGATCGCTGCATCATTCTCGTTACAATTCCTTAAGGCGTGATAGTGTGTGTTCCAAAGTCATTTTTCCCAAGAATAAGTTATAAACAATTAAATCAAATTATGTGTTTCATAATATTTGGTTTCCAGTGTTAATATTCCACATGATAATATTGAATAACATGAGGGAAGTAAATTACTTGTGTATTCATTAGTCGCTTAATAATCCTGGTCCCCTGATAGCTATAGCTTCTAGCTAGCTGCTTTGCTGTTCGCCTGATAGAAAGCTGACATCTCTCGCCTTATTTCACGCGGGGATTACAACTGCCGCTGGCTTCATTAGCACGCTTCTTCATTACACGTGACGTCGTGGTTAGTGACGTCATCACACGAGTTAGCAAACTCTATTTATCATATAAGAATGATAACAACGTTGAACCAACGTTAACGATGCTTGAAACTTCCAAGTTTTGGTGCTAGGTCGGTGACTATGACAGTAGTTGGGTGTTTACGTCATAAGTGTAGTTATCAATGCTGAGCCTGGAAGAATGTTAAGTATCATGACGTCAGAACATAGCTCGACTCATGAATTATACATTAATGAGAATAACAAACTGAATATTTTAGTACTCGAATGGGACTAATAAGCAGAAAACCGATCCAAGCGTGAAAACCTCGTTTTACTAAGACTTGTCTTCTCATTCATGTCAAGTGATGAGCCACAGAAATGGAACAGAAAGATCCGCTTCCAAATTTGTGAAGAACTTTCCTACCATTCTGGTGACTCTTATCATGAATATTTTTAACTATGTCTATGTTCACTGCAGTTGCTTTTCAGTACAATATTTATAGAAGAATTGATCTTCAGACCGATCAAAATCTGGAATAGTCTGTACTAGTATACACACGATTCCAAAACGATCGACATTTCAATACGATATCATTTATAGAAGGATTGATCTTCAAAGCGATCGAATTCTGAAATAGTCAGTACCAGTACACATGATTCCAAAATAATCGACATTTTCATGCAATATCATATGAGGGCAGTTAATTTCAAGAACAGATTCATTTCTGGTTCAGGTCATTTCCCAATAATAATTCATTTCCTCCAAAGTGTAGAATATTACCAATGGACAGTTATTTTCTTATGAGGATAGTTTGAAGTTGGCCTACATTATTATTTGAGTGCAGTTGCATTCCATTCCAGTACTGTTCATTCCGGTACAGTCATTATTTCAGACTGGTGATTTATAAGACAGTCAAAGTTGATTGTTATGACGGTTCATTCAGTACATCTCATTTTCATTCAGTAAACTATGTGATTTGATGGTCAGAAAAGTTGACTTTCAGAACAAATGATTATTGTATTGATAATTGTCATTTTGTCAACTGTTTGTTTCTATCTTCGCCGATTTTCAAGGCAATTTGGCATTCTTTATCCCTCTCGACAGCTGTGTTTCAGATAAGTTACTTTGAAATATTGATCTTGCACAGTTGATAGAAAATGGGAGTATTTTGAATTGATTATTCAACGAATAAAAATTGCACTCAGTTTCTAACTATTTGAGTACTCTGATCAAATGAGACGTGATATCTTAATAACAAAATATGACCCTGCAATTTATCATAAACTTCACACGGAAATACGAAGTTTAATATTAGTTCGAGCGAACGATTGGATGAGCGAAGCGAAGCCTTGATTACACCCACCTCGAAAAAAACGGTGTGTTTCGATTTCCTCTTTATTTTGCTCGTGCCACAAAGGTCGAAAAAAATCTGATGTAACTTGGCATGCATATATGCGATCACCCGATTCGATACTATATAATTTCGAAGCGCAATTGGTTTTTCTACATTTGACAATAATAATTTCGAAATTTTGAAAAAACTCGTGAGAACAACAGAAGAGGGAAAATATGGGAAACGAAATTTCTCCGAATAAATTCAAAGTTCTACGGAATTTTCATGAAGTAGTTTGCGAAAATCTCACTCTCAAAGTTGCACGTAGTTACCGTACGGAAACTACCGTATGACCGTATGGAAGATGAAAAATATTATCACTCATTTTCACGTCAATTGAAGCAATTGAGAGAGCAATCAACTAGATCAACGAGTGAAACCAATCAGATCATGGAACGATTTGAATAATCAAAAGGTGAATCAGGAAGCTAGTGAATTGAATAGATTCGAAATCAAGGTGTGTATAGGCCTATAGCTTTCCATTACATTTCACATAAAATCTCACCTATATATCTCACAACGTATACGCTGCGTCTTTTCTAGTAGACAAACAAAGCTTGAAAATGCAGCTTGCAGGTACGCTCATTCAGACGAATATTTCCCCAGATATTCACATACCCATGACAATATACCTACGATAAGCAATCGTGCCATTTAATGAAAAAAAAGCTATTTGCCTACAAATAGAAGTCAATATTGTAAGAGAACGTTTCATTGGTTTGAGATGACAAACAATGAAATAATTCTTCGGGTTTTGTGCTCCCATTTCCGACCCTCATTTCAATATTTAACCTCCTCGCTCTTCATCATTATACGAGTATCATTATTGAGAGAAATTGTATGCAAAATCAGACAAGAAATGGTATGGTAAGTGTGAATAGGCATCATTATCTTCTGTGAGTTCAATCGGTATGTCAATAGACTGAAGTCTGAATCTACATCAAAATTATCATTTTAATTAAGTATTTTGAACAAGTATTATCTATACATCAGGAATTAATCTGAATTTTCATCAGAATGGTGGTTCACAACGGCGAAAAGAGGCCACAGGCGTGTACTGGGCGCAAAGCTTTTACGCCTCTGATGACGACCGTATTGTCGAATGAAACTTTCTGAATTTGTTTCACTTTTTACTGAAAGATTTTGTATAACCAGTAGAAAATGTTGATGATATATTTTCAGTGAACTCAGCGCGTGATTGACTAGGACAACGTTTTAATTTGTCCTAAGCGCTTATACAAACTATTGATACAACCATTTCGTTCACTGCATCGGAAGACGCTATGTATCGATACAAAATAGTATATTCAATTAATTCAATGAGAATTATATTCTCATATATGTGTACTCTTTGAATTTTGTCCACATATTCCAACTGAGAGATACTGAAAAATTACTGCAAAATAACATCCAACTTGATTGTGAGTAACATAGTATCGGATTGTATATCAGAAAGTCTATTCTGTTTTTTTCTTCAATACTGATTCTTCACTCAATTGGTAAGACTTTGTAAAAGAATTGGCATTTATGATTTCATTCTATTTTATGTAACTCACTGCTGATTAATTGACGTTAGACATAATTCACATTCCTGTATATGTATTGTCATGCATGCTAAGTTGTATGTATGCCCTCTCTGAACGAGAATGATAATTGAATAAAGTGATGAATGAGAAATAAAATTCGGGACTCAATCAGAATATACTTCATTTCAAACAGAATTTAAATTGAGTTCAGTAATTTTTTTATTGGTCACACATTGGATACATCATTAAATGGAATATTCATCATTAAATCCCACGAAGCCGTAAATGCTGGCTTGACTGTATAGGGGTAAGAAAACATATGTTCAAAGCATCGTGTTTCACTCCTACCGGAATCAAAATAAAAGATTAACACATACATCAAAAGACTAACTTCGCATAACTTGAAAGTGGTAGGCCTACTTCACTGTTTCTTATTTCATGGTCAAGTCCAAGAGAGAGAGGATAACAAAACGTTGAATTTAAATTTTAGAAAAATGTGATTAAAAAACCATTCATAGTATAATAATTATTTCTTATTATTTGATACATTGATGTGAACAAGAAAATTGAAAAGAGTTCACTGATTCAGCCTCGCCTACCATTGTAAAACAATGATTGTATATCAAGATTGATGTTGATAGAAAGAACAATCAAAAGTGATTTAACATTTTGAATCTTTGAAAAATATGATCTTCCTTCACATAATGTAGACCTAACCTCACGTCTCACACCTGAGCTGTTCTTACACCACGTGTTTGTCCGTGATTCAATCCGCGGTCTGCCCGCAGTTGGATATATTGCTGTGTTCATGGAATACAAACCCTGGGTCAGCCTGCTGGAACTTGAACCCCAGTGCAAGGTAGAGTTGAGCTCACAGGGGATAATTACACACGGGCAGACAGTTCGTTTTTTTTCTCACTCTCGTCAAATTTCATTTTCAGGGTTGAAAGTTCACTAAAGTTTCAAGGTATATTCTGACAGGGAAAAAGCAAAGTATATGCGTTGTGAGATGAGTATAGAAAACTGGAATGAAAATATTATGCCAGCTCAAACCACATCTACAGACCTTGGATTACTTTCGTTGTCATTCTCAATAGGGTATTCTCAACTGACGTCACCCATTGTTGAAAAAGAGAGACAATAATGTGCATCAGTTGGAATTGACCAATCAGAATGTTTGGTAGTCCACCAGTTCGCTTTATTGCTATGGTAACGATTGTTTGTCGTTTGTTACATGCGAACACCCTATAGCTTACTTCAGACTTTGATTGATATGAAAAGTTGTATCATAAATGCGTTTTCCTCGTCATTTCTCATCCCATTGTTGTGAAAATCACGGAAAATGTGTCTGAAATTTTTTTTTCATATTCAGTGGAAATGTCAGAGCTTTCAAAAAAATATTGTTTCTCCGAGTTTTTCTCCTTCATGATATTCTTATTGGGATTATTGGGATATTGGGATATTCTTATTTATTAGTTCGAACTCAACAATTTTTATTTTTTCGGACAAATCGATACTGAAAAGTCTTTGGTACTCTTTATATTTCTGTGATTTAGACTCAATCAAGGAGGCAGATATATCAAACACAGTCTTCTATCATTCATAACGTTCTTAAACAATCAGTTGAAATTCAAATGTGTATAAGCAACCTCCCAGTTGAACCGTGGGTCAAAACAGCCTAGGTTCAAAACCCAGGGTTGAATCCCTGGAGCTACACCGATGGGTTCACCATTGGTATAGTGTAAAAACAGCTCTTGATCATCGTTCGTTAAGAGAAATCACACATGCATAATTCATTTCCCATTCGACACATAACTGTGTCTGCCAAATCGTATATTAACCTGGAAAATATCTGCTCACTCACGACCGCCAATGCTTATGTATGGTCGAGACGGTCGGTCGAGACGCATGCAAAAACTAGAAATAATATCTAATTGTGAATTTCACCTGTGTGTTACTTTCACAACCTCTACCTCCATCTCTCTCTTTCTTCTCTCTCTTTCTCTCTTTCTCTTTCATCTGTGTGTTACTTTCACAACCTCTACCTCCATCTCTCACTTTCTCTCTCCCGCTCCCTCTCTCTCTCTCTCTCTCTCTCTCTCTCTCACTCTCTTTCTCTCTCTCTCTCTCTCTCTCTCTCTCTATCTCTCTCTCCTCTCTCTCTCTCTCTCTCTCTCTCTCTCTCTCTCTCTCTCTCTCTCTCTCTCTCTCTCTCGACTTGCTATCTTCTCATCATTTTACTATCTGCTTGCACTATCTCTCTCTCTGATTATACAACGTGAATCATACATATAATACATACAGCTCAACGATTTGACTCTCATTTTTATTGTTTCAAATCATCCATGTCTTCATGAATATCTTCATTTTGCACTTTTTATAAGTTTCCTTTAGTTCCATCATGATCATCATCAAATCGTCATCTATTTAATAAATGAAGAAAATGTACGATACCTTATGGAATTTTAAAATTCAAATGATTGGTAAATTCTTGCTGATACACTCATTTTCGAACAGAAGAAAAGTTTTAGTGATGATATTATCTGCTCACCATATTTAAATATGAAATTACTTCTTCATTCTGAAATGTATCAGTTCAAATACCTCTTCGATTATCTGCTTCACACCCACAGTTGATGTTCAAATAATCTATATGAACTAACTAAATTTTGAAACTTATTCAGATGCGTCTGGTTCCTCACCATATTTTCTTTCGATGTTTTCATTCGTATCTGTATTCGTATCTGTAATTTTTTGTGGAATTATAATTACTTCACCATCTAGTCGATAAATACAATATTATGAGATGAAGATAAATGAACCTTTAATCAAACTAGCCATAATAACTCTTGTCAACATGTCTTCTATTCTATTACAATAATCAAGTGTTCAATGCTGCTATAGTAGGCCCATAAACTTCAGAATATAATATCGTCATATGTGATTTTGTCAACATATTCAGAAATATCCCAACTTTCATATTCCAATATGCTCATTATATGATACGCATGGCTCACTACATGGATCACTAAATTATCATTCATCCAGGTACATAGTTAATATTTCATTATAGCGAGCAAGAAATGTTGTTTGGTATATATTGCCTATTGTATAGTTGGTTTGAATGTCAGTTTCAATCGTTTTCTATAGTGCGAGTATATTATCGACCATCACTTGCATCGATAATTGTTGATCAATTAGGTGCTTCATTGCCTATATGATACTGACAATTGATACTAGAATCGATAACAATGAAGTTTAACTCTATTTGGATGAACGAAATTCATCATCGTATAGTACTCGACTACTCGTATATTCTAATTTTTCTTGTCATATAAAGAACGACTAATAATAAATGTACATTAAAACATTCATCACACAAAAATTGAGCATTAACTAGGCGAACTGGCTCCTTTTGTCTCTCTTGGACAAACTTATCTCTTATTATCGTCGTTTCGTCTGTCAGCCCTTTCCACTTCCACTCCCCAACCCCTTATCCGCTCTTTGTATTACAAATTCAATTGGAGGAATTCATTAAATGCCATTAGATGAGAACCCATAAAATTGCTTCGATTGAACTACCCTCCCCCCCCCCCTCCCCTTTTCTCTTCCCACGCCCAGCACCTTCTTTCACAAGACTGCGAAGGAGTACGCGACGTTTATTTGATCAAAGGCTTGCTTCGATATGGTGTGTAAGTGAGAGCGAGAGAGAGAAAGAGAGAGGGAGAGAGAAAGAAAGAGAGAGAGAGAGAGAGAGAGAGAGAGAGAGAGAGAGTGAGGGGGGAGAGAAGGAGATAATGTAGACAGAGAATCCAAGTGAAAACAAAGCAAAGCAGGAAAAACATAGTGGAACGATCTTTCAATCAAACAAAGAAAAGAGTAATTAATTGGAAATAAGAGTTCAAAGTTAATCAAGTTTTCCAAATTAATTCATATAAAGATAATTGAAACTTGAAGTAAACGATGTTTATTCACTCTTAATTCAAAATTTATCAAGACATATATCAAAATGTAGACAATTTCTCTGATCATCGTCTGAAACTACAACCTATTAGAGTGAATGCTAATCAAATACGTTGCCACCGAGCATGCTCAACTTTGATAACCATATTTAAAATTCATTGGAAATTCTATTAAAATACATTTCTCATACCTATTTTCCGATTCAGATAGCACACATGAAGGCTCCATCCTTTACCGATTCGTATCATTCGATAAACTTCCCATATCATCCATGTGACAGAATATCAGTGTTGTTGCCATGTTACCGCTTGAACATTATAAATATTAAACGCCTGAACGCAGCCCGCAGAGCAGTAGTCGCACCAGGATTGACAGACTAGGCACCTCCACAAATTGTTCCCCAAAGATTTGCTTTGCATTGCCTCCGAATGATTGATCAACAATGTTTCGTATATTATTACTGTAACCCACCACTATTATCTATAATCTGAATATTTCTGAATATTGTTGAATACAAACGTTTAATGAATGGGCCTAATGACATTGGATAAAGACAATAATGTTCATGTTTTTAATATGATTGTTTAGTTTTACGAACATGTTCCCATTTTTTTCCATCAGCGTTGACCAGTTTAGTCTGAATGGCAAACTAGAATGTTCTTGAAGAATTATCCAGTGATTTTTTTTTTGATAATTTGCGTAGTGTTAGACTTTTCATGCCGATCAGTGAATTCGATTGATTTGTGGACCGGGAATATGAAAAGAACAAAACCACAGATTCCGATGTATGTGAATGTTTAGTTTCATATGATAATTTATGTGTTTTGCTCCACAGGTTCCTCGTTGGTTTACGCTAGCTACGGCGGCCAAGGTACCGGGTTCAACTCGCTGCAACCCGCCGCCTCACCGCCACCCCCCGCTACGCCACCTCTGGGACGCAACGAGCCTTACTTCGACCCCATGACACCACGTAATGTGACTGCTCTGGTCGGAAAGTCTGCTTACCTCACCTGTCGTGTACGAAATCTAGCAAATAAGACGGTAAGGCGCCATCTCAAGTATGTCATCATCGTGCATGCGCGCGTGCGGATCGAGTAACTTGAATGAACTCCAAGTCGTCATTGAAAATATCATAGGGGGGCAATAGATAACAGTTATGCAGGGCCTATGTATTTTTTAAACTAGTCAAACGCGAAATATGCGTTGTAAGATGAGCGAGATATCTGAATAAGGTACAAAAGTCCTTGAAGTAGTTCTACCCTTGCTACTTTATCGACTCTGGTATTCTACACACCTTGATATCTGAATAAGCTATAAAAGTCGTCAAAGTAGTTCTACTCTTGCCACTTCATTGACTCTGGTATTCTACACACCTTGACACATATAAAAAATACTTCATTGTTGGGCAACTCTTGAATCATAGAATGCAGTGAATCTTGTCAATTTAATTCTGTCACAATCTTTATGATATATTTTATGAATATTATCAGTAATTTTTTTTTTTTGAAACGGCTGATCAGAATTGCTCACAAAATCGTGGAAATGTGTGAAATCTATGTATACACATTTCGAGAAAATTTCATCTCATTTGGAGAGATTTTATTTCTCAACATTTTTCGCCCAGCCAAATCTTATGGGGTTTTTAAAAACTTTTAGATGATTTTTCTCAAAATCGGTTCGACCGATTCATTCCAAAAACTCTACAGTTCTAAGTTGATGAGTTTGCGTGTAAAAAAAGTTTCATGTTCATCAGTCAACCCTTGCGACCTGTGGAGTGCTTACAAAAAAAAAACAAATAC
This sequence comes from Brachyptera risi, assembly GCA_964007535.1. Taxonomy (NCBI): domain Eukaryota; kingdom Metazoa; phylum Arthropoda; class Insecta; order Plecoptera; family Taeniopterygidae; genus Brachyptera; species Brachyptera risi. The sequence continues at coordinate 43,902,905 of OZ023326.1, forward strand.
AAAGCCCTATATGAGTGGGATGGAGACTTCGCTACGCTCATCAATTAATATATTCTACACTAGTCAAACCCGAAATATGCGTTGTAAGATGAGCGAGATATCTGAATAAGGTATCAATGTCCTTGAAGTAGTTCTACCCTTGCTACTTTATCGACTCTGGTGTTCTACACACCTTGATATCTGAATAAGCTATAAAAGTCGTTAAAGTAGTTCTACTCTGGCCACTTCATTGAATCTGGTATTCTACACACCTTGATGTATATAAAAAATACTTCATTGTTGGTTAACTCTTGAATCTAGAAAGCAGTGAATCTCGACAACTCAATTCTGTCACAATTTGTATGATATATTTGATAGATTTGATGAATATTATCAGCTATTTTTTTTTCTTCAAAACGGCTGATTGGAATTGCATACGAAATCGTGAAAATGTGTAACATCTATGCATACACATCTAGAGAAAATTTCATCTCATTTGGAGAGATTTTATTTTTCAACATTTTCCGCCCAGCCAAATCTTATGTGGTTTTTAGAAACTCTGAGATGATTTTTCTCAAA
>OZ023326.1:43908462-43975962 GCA_964007535.1 Brachyptera risi
GATTTTACCTTTGGAGCATGAAGAGTGAATTGGTATTCCGGTATTCATACTTATCACATGCACAGCTGTCATCTATAACTCAGTCAACTCAGACAGTGCTTTTTTAACGTGATGTCATTCAAGTATGGCGTGAATTTGAGATCCACACAATGCCTGTTCAATTTGTGAACGTAGTTTCAATTATCAACACATTATAGTTTCTTTTTACCTACTCATTCACATCCCCTAATAACCTGGTAGAATTGATAGGGTCGTAGGGCGAAAAGAATCAACAACATTATTATCATCACAGTGTAACACAAAACAAATGCCCACGATTTACTTGAAACAATGGCTTACCATTATAAGCCATTTAAGTCATATATGAGGCGAAATGAGTGTTCTTTCACGATCTTTGAACAAATCTCGAATATGTCCCTGGTACGACATTAATCATGGCTGAGTGACGTCATAGCAGTTTGAAGTCATGCTCGGGGCACGAACCTAGGTCATTCACACACTTGCATGTTCTATTATACGGGGGTACATGTCGTTGTAATAGTAGCCGTCATTATCAACGAGAGAGGATCAGTGCAGTTATAGGTCAGATCAATAGTGAGATGTGTGTTCGCTTAGATTCTCTGCAGGGTGCATGTGACAATGAGCCTGTATGCGTGTATAAATAACAAAGATTAAGTTAACAAATTCAGGGAATTATTATTAGTCGTGATTCTCAAAAGCACTATATATATTATGTATATATATCCATTATATATATATATATATATATATATATATATATATATATATATATATATATATATATATGTGTATATATGTATATATATATATATATATATATATATATATATATATATATATATATATATATATATATATATATATATATATATATATATATATATATATATATATATATATATATATATATATATATATATATATATATATATATATATATATATATATAATATATATATATATATATATATATGTATATATATATATATATATATATATATATATATATATATATATATATATATTTATATATATATATATATATATATATATATATATATATATATATATATATATATATATATATATATATATATATGAATATATATAAATGCATTACGTCATGTATATGTGCACGCAACATTAAATGTAGCAAATCATGTTAAAAGTGTTATAATCTGTTTGTTGATCGCATTGTCTGTCACGTGACATGTGGTTTTTGTTGTTCTTGTTATTAGACTGTCAATATTACACCGAGCCAAATAATACTGCCCGCGCTGCATTCATGTGATGCGGGGTGTAGATTAATAGGTGTTGCTATCAAAGTGATGGTTTGTCATGCAAGAGATCAGGGTCCGATAAATAACATTTTCTTGTTCCCATGATGTATACTTTTTATATTTGCATTAGGTTCTTCTCTCACAGTTGATATAACTTGACAGCCCGTTTTTCAACTCACTTTGAATAAAATTATAATCATAATCATAATAATTATGATATGTAAATCTCTTTCTTCAAAAGGTGTCTTCATTTATTTGAGTGACCTCATATTGTCTGTAGTCCCTTTACGTGTGTCGTGTGTGTGTGTCACATGGATTATATCTTCGAAATGAGTTTTTAAAATATTCAATATTTCTTTATTGGATGTCACGTCTAGCCCCGGACGGGTCAATATGATAGCATATTTCATCCTTACGTCTTACCTTTCAAATTTTTTCCAATTGTATTCCAGGCAGTCTTGGATTCATTGTGAGACTTAAGAATCATTCTATTATTCACGAACTTTTCGAAGTTAATATTGCGTTGCGTATTCTCTTTTCAGAATCAGATACAATGGTTCACTCATGATCAGATTAAATAGTTGTTTATTTTCCACTCGAACAAATTCGAATAATTTTCATATTGATATCAATAGACTCTGGATTATGTTCAGACTATGAATTTGATGGTGAAGTTTCTGAATTCAAGGGAGATGATGTCAACAGAAGACTTTGCAGGTGTGCTCTTGGTGATATAGACAGGGAACTCAGAAACATCTCAAATCGAGTTCAAGTGCATTTCTACAATAATATTTATTTGTATGTGGATAGCCTCTATATTATGAGAGTGGTCATAGATATTATCTCTGGTTTTTATTATATCAGGATCAAATCAAATCTATATTTACACCACGATGTAGTGATACCAACCTATCATATTATAATATAAAGAAGGTGACTCAACTCGGGTCTTGAAAGTGAACTATTCCCGGGGTCAGAATCTGACTCCACCGTCCCAATTGTATGTAGCGCAGCTAACGCTTTTATATCGAACTATTTAAAACAACAATGCTCAACAATGCTATACACGGCCCAGTAGATTACGAGAATTGTAGATTTTCTTAATTCAACAAAGCCACCTCATGTACGGTGGTACCGTAGCCACTCTTATTTACATCTAGTTCACAAGGTGATCCACTAAATCGCGGCAAGGAATCGGGACGATTGGCTCTGAAATGACCGCAAGAAACCACAAATGCCTTTTATGTTATCAGTATGGGAGTTGGAGTACCTTCTTTATATTATGATTGGATAGATTGGTATCACTACATCGTGTCTACACCGACGCTGCACTCAAAATTACATTGTTGGTGACAAAACAGTCACTGCCTCATCAAAATAACAGTCAAATCGGAATTTATAGTTGATACAGAAGGCAGTGTAAAGTACAAAGTCAAGTCACTTGGTTAAGTTAAGATGAAAATTGTTCACATACAGTTACTTTTGGGGTGGGGTAAACATGGTCGCCGCTTCTTTGATGTCCATTCTCTGCCTTGTATCAACATGTGCTATTTCCATGCAAATAATAATGGATTATCAATTTATTCAATTTTGAAGTGAAAATGAGCCATCAGGTTGAGTGATAACTTGAGAATAGGAAGGCTTGATTTCGAAAGTACGTGATAATGGAATCTACTCTCGAGCTCATCTCCAAATAACATTGACTTCAAATGTGATGAACAGAACAAAATTATTATACAGTTCAGAGTATAAACGATTCGGATATTCCGTGATATTTTCCATCCAATAACTCGTATTATTCACGATCTCAACCAGATTCAATTATTATTGTTCGTATTCGAGTGACTTTAATTACATTTGCCGATTTTATAATCCAGAAATGATAGGAATATTCAATATGACGTCACAATCTGTGAGCGAGTAGATTGACGAGAAGTGCGGCAATGAGAGACGTATATCCGCAATTCGCATCGATATATTCGACTCTGATTAATAAAATGATCTCTATCATTATAATATAATAATCGATCAATGCTGTTGTCCGCATGCAAAAAGTTCGGGAAAATTTAATAATATCACATTTCCAATTCCAATTCCACTACCGTACTTCTCTCACACACGCCCCCTCTTCGTGCACATCAGATAGCGTGAATCCCGGAGCAGTGAGGCAAATAAAGCAGAGGAATTCAGAGATATAGTTATGGGGATAACACCCAGTGTTACTCACTTGAGCATGGCTCAAAAGTTGTGAACATACATGTTTCTCATACGTAATATTTCATTGCTCTTAGTTATTGCTCTTCATTTTCTTAAGCACTCTAATATCCCAGTTGTGGTTGTTCTATAATATATTCGTGTTTTTCTAGTATGAGAGTGGTGATGTTTCTATAATCGTTCAAGATTATTCTTTGAAAAGCTGATATTTCACTGATTCCAAGACCACTTGTGAAAACCATCGCTGCCCCGAGCCTCGTGCACTTGTTTGTGCATCACGGATTATCTCGCACATAAGCTTATAATCCCTTGGAATTATAATTCCTTTACCGGTACAAACGGCAAGGGTCTTTTATTGAAAAATGTTGAACACTCAAAATTCTATGAACAATGCTCATGTGCGTTAATTTTTTTCAAACGTATTCTCTTGGACAGTGTGAGTTAACATTTGTTTTCATTGAACAGTGAATAGGCGGCTGTTTCCGGTCGATAATGGAGGCCCATAGCTTATTTGAATAACCATCATCTCATTTTACTTCCGAAAACACTATAAACGTTATTAAGGTGACAGCGAAAGTGACCACGTTTATCATACATCTGGGAAACGGTTTAGTCGAAACGATTTAGGTTGAACGGTACTATCTTTCACTTTTATCACGATATCTTGAATCTTTTTAGTCAAACATAACTATATATCGAAAAACAACGGCCATATTTACTTATTCACACCGCCTTGTTTACGGCTTCGAGTTGGAGACACGCCCATCCACACAGCTTCGGCCTGTTCATCACACGCTTTCGAAGCGATTTGACAGTGCCAAATCGCATCTTTAAGCGTGTTGGGACTGGATCGATTTTTTTACCTTAAAAATCGACATGTTCATCAGAAAAGTCGAACCGTTTCTGAATTAATGGCTAAATGGAATATATTCAGAGATAATATTAATTTAAAATGTCTGCATTATTGTAAAATATCCAGATATCATGAGTGTCCAAAAGCCGATTTTAAAAACTGATTCTACCAACTGAGCAAAAATGTTATAGTCATTTTGTTACATTGATGGTTACTCGCGATGTTATTTCTGTGACTCAATTGATGATTAACTGATCATAATTTGATTTGGACTTGGTACAAGCGATCAGAAAATGTTATTTCTGAAACAAACTTCTACCGTTTGAATGAATATTAGAATATAGCGACTAGTTTCACCACAAAACAAAAATAACGTAAGAGTCTCCAACGGGTGAAGCTATACCGAAACAGGAAGTGGGTAAAGTGTAACGTGTAATTGGTTAGTATCATTCGGTTGACATGTTTGTATGGGTCATGCAACAATGGGAGACATCTTTTGAGAAAGAACGAGAAAGGTCGCACCCAACTGAGATAGAAACAAAACGTATATCCCCAAAATGGAGATCACATATTTATCTCCTGGGCAGTGATTGAGAACAATATATAGAGAAGGCTTTTAGATAATATTATCGTGGTGTTTCAGAGAAGGAGAGGATTAATAGCCAGGAGGCTTGAAGCACATTTATAACAATTCGGCGACTTTTTATCGTTCTTTTCGCCTAGAAAACAATGTGAAACTGCTGTACGGTAAATCAAATGATTTTTTTTTCACCGTTCCAAACATTTATGTTCAAACCTTCCAGATATTTACATGTACACGTCAATGCAACCCAGTCTACCACACAAACAACACCAAATAAAGTTTCAATGCGACAATCAATTCACAGTTGTTTTCATAAATCGAAATATGTAAATGTACAAGTTATTATTGTGACAAATGTTTCATTTTTACAATTTCTTTTCCAAGAGGTTCACTTTTCAAATATCGATTTCAATGAATCAGCTCAACTCCTAGGTAATTTCAGGCTTTCTCATGAGCGAGGAAAATTGCATCCTCGGAATCGATGTATGAATCATTGATCTGTGGTTCTCAAGGCGTCCCCAGTTTCCATAGGGAAAACGTTAACGTTCCCGCCAGGGTGATTCCACAGATACAAATGATCATGAACTTGAACCGTGCAAGATATAAAACTAAAACATGGATAGAATAAAATATATACTGATGCATACAATTGTCGTGGCGAATGCTTTATTGAGTCGAATTTAATAATAACAAAGGTGGAAAGATCACGTGTACCTAACAGTAACACTCGATATTTTAGCCATTGATTTTAACCTCATAGCTCACCGGTACATACAGATGGCGAGTTATATATTGTGAATGTTTATTATAGATCGAAATTATTATGGAACGTAACTTTAACGTACGGTGTGAAGCAGCTTCACCACAATATGTTCATCCGGAGAGTCACTGCGATCGTTTATATGTAATGAAGACTCTTGAGATGTCAATTTTTCACGAGAAATTCATAGATATTCAGTACAAGTCGGTTTGCTCAGCGAAATTTCTGAAACCAATATATATATTCGATATATATTCGGATGTATTCTTTCTTCTCATATTCAGTTCAATATAAGTAACCTCACAGCTTATAGCCAGAACAGCAGTGAAACCTACCATCAGACCCACATCCATCAAAGAAGGAACAATTATATATATTCTCGCATCTAGCAGAGCCATGTTTTTCTGTAATATTCAAAAATTCGTCCCTTATGATGCTTCTCAAACGTCGGACATCTGAGAGTGCCAACGCTCCTGGACAACGCGTACAGACATAGAGCAATGCAATTGTATGATCATTTTGATAAAAATAACGTCATCACTTCACATCGATATATACATAACGAATACGTTGAGTATAAGAGAAAGAAAATGAATAAACGAATGAATAAAACAATAAATCCGCTTGTGTTGTTCTTCGTAGACCTGATTCAGTGATGCTAGAGACCCACAAAAGTCAATGATACTTTGGAAGGGAAATAACCCGATCGTGAACATCAGAAAACGCAGTTGGTGTAATGATGAATATGAATGAATATTCCGAACTGTTTTCCAGCTAAGAATCTTGACAATCTTTCTAAGAGGGGGAAGCGAATTGTTGACGTAAATTATTGTTGCTCTTCTGTCTTCATTCTTTTTTGCTACAAGTAGCGTTGTGTTCGTTGTTTCAAGCTGCGGGCTGTTTTCTCATTTCTGTAGTCTTGTTCTTAAAACAATCATGCATTTGAGATGAGAAGGTGTCTAGAAATCAAGTTCATACAGACTCGGTCAGTGAGTTCTTGAAGCAATAGACGTGATTACATATTACATGCTCGCTGCCTTTTGTGATGAAGATGATCCTTTCTTCATCTTAGATTGTATCTTCTACGTTTCTTATTATTGTTACGTAATGTCATCTTTGAGTCGAATTACTTCGAATATTAAATTAATCCAATCTCGCATTGAGAAAAGCACTAGTGCTGTCGAGTCGAAAGATTATATAGCTATGAATAGAAATAGGTAAGAAGGGCGTCATCAACGAGGTTATTCGAGTATCGAACGTCGTCACTTAATTGAAAAAATATATCATCAAAAGTGAGTGCACAATATCTCGAGTTACCTCTCTCTAACTTGAGCATTGCCATTCAGCTCTTATGACGTTGCCGTTTCGTCTCTCTCACTCGAACACACACACGCGCACACACACACACACACACACACACGCAATGCGTGTAGTTTAACATTCCCTAGAGTCGCAAAAGCCACATTCAACCAGCTGTCACCATTGTAATGATTCCAACTTTATCGAGACGTGTGCATAATGTTCATAGCTAGTGTATCACATTAACCAAACAAATTCGCTTAGGTTTCGAAAGATACTATTCATGATATTGTCATTTTTATAGCTGATAAATATAAATCGGAATGAGTGAGAAAAAAATCAAACATTCGGTACGTGATCACAGTTATTATGTTTCGGACCACGTGTTTTTATTCATTCATTTTTCATGTGTAGGCCTACGTTTCGGATGGGAATGAAACAGAATGAGAGACTCGAGTCCAACTGCATATTATTCAATATGACCATTATTAATGCGTAGATAATTTACATCAAAATATAACTTATTAGTAAAGTATTCAATAACAACTAAGGACTGAAAAGTGCATGAATTGATTCATTCCTCATATTGTCTGACAATATAGAGTTATTGTGCGTATCACAATTTTTATTCACATGGAAATAGTTCTATCTTAATTTCTTGGAGAAAAGTAGTACTCTTTGTATATAAATATCGATCAAATCTAACGAATCAATAACATGAATTACATATCATTCAACTGTCGTAATCAATGTGGAAATACGATGACGAAGCATGTCATATTTTCTTGGTATGTTTTTCTTTCATTCACAATCCACAAGAGTGTCACATGTCACAAAACATGACTGCTCCAAATATCTGAGCTGATGAATTTTCTTTAATGATTGGAACAAACTGTGTGTGACATCACATCTCTGTTCTTCTTATGAAACACATTTGTCTGAGAAATGTGGACGAATTCACAACGTCTAGAAATTGTTACCATCTGTTATTCAATGCAGAGAGATAATGATACTCACACATATTCAATTGCAGCCCTTGACGTCATGTTTTCTTTTTCTCACCGAAGAACAGCTTATTCAAATGACGTGGGAGGTTCCCACTCTCGTAGTTTTCAGTTTAATCGAAGAAGTAGAAGATTACAATTTTCTCTACTCTTTTATCAGTATCTGTGAAGAAAGGCAGACGAGAAACTCATTGAATATTATCTCAAGTTTGTAACTAGTTTGATGGTGTTCAACGAGAAACAAGCTGGATATTTGGAAGACAATGTAGCGTGTTTTCATATAAATAACCAATCACAAGTTATGTACTTTTTTTCTCACATACTTTGCTTGAGATTCCTATCAGACCTGATGCCAGCTTGCAATACAATCATTCCAATAACAATTTACATCCATGATAATTGAAACTATTCGACTCATCTGTGGTGTAAATGTATTGAAATGTCAGTAACATGAGTATATTAATACAGAAAAAGATCAACATTTGAGAAATATACATACTGGTACAATATAAACAGAATGATCAATTATGGGTTAATTCACCGAGAATAGGCTAACACAGTAATTATTACAATTACGTAAATGCAGTTGTTAATACTTGCTGGAATTTCAACCAACAACGTCCTACATTAGAACACTCAATACATCACTAAACTGACATAGTTTCGTCCATAGGTACCATCTTATGCGACATCAGAATACAAAGGTTTTCTGTTCATACAATTCGGGATGAGATTGTTGTACTGAGGTTTACTCTGCTTTCATCCAATAAAACCCCTCCTATTCCCTTAATACACTTCCTAATGCACTCTTTTCAAACCTCCCTTGATCTTTTTATTACCTGACATTTTATATTCCACATCCTTTTGCCATTCCTTGCCTGCAATATTTCCAGGCTCTTCATTCTCCGTCATTGCAAAACAAACACAGTTTCTTTGAGAAACATCTCAGAAGATATTTTTCAATTTCGTTCTTATCCCTCATCTTAGCTAGTCCTCGTGCTGCTCCATGCTATTCTCCGCTATGTCCACGTCCCATGGCGTACAGCTATGTCGCTCTAGTTTATAATATAGTTTAGAGTAAGCTTTGTTACCGCAATGAACGTCATCTTCTGGCTGGTTGTTTCTCTCATGAGACGAGGAAATGAAAACTCGTTGCTCTACCAGCTAGCTCATAGTTATTACGTTTACCACTTTATTACAAGGAAGGTGGCTGGCTTTACCTGTTGGTATATAGACATACTACATAGAAACGGTTCTGTACGGTTATATACGCACAAGGCGCGTTTCTTTACTATAGGCATAATAATACCATCACGAGATATGAACTGACATCGATCATATATAGGAAAACTCTATCGAAAGTAGAGAAACAACATCTCAATCTCATTCTTTGAAGTTACAGTTTATATGTAGAACACTGAATTGGAATGTCATTGAAATTGAATTTCACATCTCTATCATTCCAGTTCATCTGAACTTCCCAGCTCATCTGTGTTATGAGTCACCTGATTGCATGTCGTTGTAAGAAGTTCGTCCAGGAAGGTTATTACACGGCCTGGTTCAAGAATAAAACGCACGCATGTTGTTTATGCCTTCTTCTATATGTGGAGTTGATATGGTGTTCTTTTTGAATTTCATGTAAGTGAATATTATTATGTTGTCTCATATAAGCAAGATAACACATACTTTATTGATGCGTGAATTGTGCAGTATGAGAGAGAGAGACAGAGAGAGAGAGAGAGATAGATAGAGAGATAGATAGAGAGAGAGAGAGAGAGAGAGAGAGAGAGAGAGAGAGAGAGAGAGAGCGAGAGAGAAAGTGAGAGAGAGAGAGAGAGAGAGAGAGAGAGAGAGAGAGAGGGAGGGAGGGAGAGAGGGTGTGTGTTAGAGAGAGATTTTGGCGTTTGCCTTATTTATTAGCCGCTTTTATGGATACACTGACAGCTATTGGAAAAAGCAAATAAAATATTATGTAGTGACAAAGACTCATCCTATCTACCCAAATTGACAGATGATCGGCAAATGAAGTATATTGCGTACAATTTTGGTGGACCAGCATTAGGGCTACACAATATCCAATATGTTATTTCTCTCCTACGAGAATTTAATTTGCGCACTTGGGACTGCATTTCCAAACTCCTATGGTTTCAGATTCAAGTTATTTGTGAAAATTGTGTAATTTTTGTTAGAGTGTAGTCAAGCAAATAGGCTTGAACATACCGGTCCCAGTTTAGCGTCTTCACAACCCCGCGTATAGACCCAAACACGCTACTAATATTTCTCGCATTTCTGGCGTATATCAAATAAATAGGACAAATTGTATTGCCAACTGCAGTACGCAGTGAGAGCACAATCGAATTCGAGCCCGAAGGAAGTCAGTTCAAATCCTGCCGAAGTCAAACTTTTTCATCATCTTCGAACAATATTGTTGATAATATTTTAGTTCGCTTCTTCATTTTCCCAAACTAAAACATGAACTTCCATTTCCGTGAGTTACTGTTTTGTAATTTAGCATTGGTAAGAGTTTTGTCTTATCTTATGTTTTCTTCTTGTACTTTACTCAAATCAAGTTGAAAAAAATTATTTTACATTGTAAATGCTCCGGATAAAAAGTTATATTTTCACTGTCTACTTCGGGAAAAAATGAGTGAGGTTATGGCTTTTATGAATTGTGGGATTTGTGGCATATATACGGTATTGTAAACGCGTCAAGCGGTACGTAGATCCTGTATGGAATACTCGGGCTTCTTATCTTTTCAGGCTTTTTTTCTATCTCGAAAACTTACAGAGCACTAAATCTAGGAGTGTAGCACTAATTGAGCACTAAATCCTGGTAAAGTTTCAGGATTAGTGCTCGAGTGGGGAAGGAGCGTGAACTTGACACCCCCCCTCCCCCACCAACAAACGGCATTATCTTGGGAACTATCAAAGTACCGATTCTAAAACTTTACAAAACGATAGCGCTAATGGAGCACTGAATCCTGACCAAATTTCATAATTGTGCTCAATTGGGGGGGACAGGTTCATGGACGTCTAGGAATCTTGAAGTGACCTTCATAATAAGATATGCATCTCGAAACATTGTGATATCAAGAAGACTTGTATAAACTGTTATCCACCCTCACATTGTTGTCATCCCTTAAACCATGCATTTAACACTAACGCTCTCCCAGCACTTCGATCTCGTAACCATAGCAACCGAGCGAGCGAGGCGCTACTGGCGGCTTGCCAAGCAATCTGCGCCGCCGACTCCGTCTCGCTTAGCTCGGGCGATAAACTAGTGCTCCCTGCTCGATGTCATGGCAGGGTTTTAGTGGGGAGGGGGGGGGGGAGGAGAAGGCAGCTATGACCAATGTGTAACAAACACTTCGCGCGGAGCAACACTGATTGTAAGCAAGCCCGGGGTGCATGGCGGGGAATGTCCAGAGCGCAGGGATGAGATTTAGTTGGGACATAAGTTGAGCAGAGATATGCTGGAGTTGTAAGCCGTGAAAGCTGGATAATTCAATAGTATATGGGAATAGTTTCAGCGTTCAACTTTGAAATAATCTCCGCAATAGTTTTCATGTCCGTTTTACAAACATAACTCAGATTTGAGGTAGCATGATTCGAGCCGCTGCATATTACATCGCTAACTATACAGACTTTCAATAAAATTTGCCTGCATGACGACCTAACAATTCCAAATAATTAGGAAATCGCAGCATATGCGTTGTAAGATGATCGAGATATCATATATGTTCTCGAAAGAAATGTACACATATCGAATTTGAAACTAACAAGTCCTTGCCTCGTTATAGGTCTATAACACTTATTAATGAACCCGCTAATTATTCAATCATGTTGTGCTCTAATTGGTTTGACATGTTGATCTGAAATATGAATTATCTATGAATATCTAAAATAGTCGAGGTGACATTTTTTTTACAGCAGCTCATCCGATTTATGTGGAATTTGGGGAAAATGTGTATCATTCTTGTGCTCAGAATGGTAAATTTGATTGGTTAGTTAACTGTGACCTTTACCTTTGCGAATCGTTTTTCTCTCAAGTTTTTGGTATTTTCTGATAGATCTTCACCATAACTATTAGAATTGTTGCTTCTCATGAGTTTTAAATTATACCTTCAATGTGGTTTCTGGATTACAGACTGAATTTTGACAGCTTCAAAATGGTGGTGTAAGGGTTACTAAGTTTTCACCAATTGAATTAAGCACGTACACGCCACTTTTTGTTTTCACAAATATATGTGTGCACATATATATATATATATATATATATATATATATATATATATATATATATATATATATATATATATATATATATATATATATATATATATATATATATATATATATATATATATATATATATATATATATATATGTATATATATATATATATATATATATATATATATATATATATATATATATATATATATATATATACTTATTTATTTATTCATTCATATATATAAACTTTTGTCGCGGATCATGGGTCCGATTTTTTCTTTTGAACCACATGGAAAGTGTTTTCGAGATTGTCATATTTGAGTGATTCTTTCGATTATGAATGATTTCAATTCTCATAGTGCTCAGGCTTTTTCAATGAATAAATTCAAGATCTATCAAAAAACCTTCCTCTATAGAAAAAATCAGTCGTGGTAAATGTCACAGTAAATTTGCCTCTCAATTTATCAGAAGAAAATATGTATTCAACATTTTCTTTATGGGTTATTCTCATCAATTTTTCACAATTTTTTTTTTCTCAGAAGTGGTTCAACCAATTGCGCACGAAAACACGACACAATCAAATTTTACCACCACAGCATACAAGTCAAAAATTATGAAAATCTGTGTTTTCGTTTCACGCGTGGAGCACACAAAAAAAACTATCGTTTTGTCAAGTACGGTCGAATTGGGTCTTCGCTTACCCTACCATCAAGTTTGATGTCTCATGACATAGACTAGGCAAACGCTACGTGCTTCCCTCGCGTTGAAGGATGAGCTGAGAATTAACACCAGTACCTCACTAATGTATCCTACCGTGAAGTCACCTGACTTCAATAACCCTAACCATAATAGACCAAGCCTGGCAGTTAGGTTAGGCCAAGTTATATGAGGTCAGGTCCCAGTCGGTTCTAGCCGGACCTTGATAACCCTAACCATGAAATCCCAGCCCAGGCGAATAGGTGAGACCACGTTGGATGAGATCAGGTCAGGTCCGAGTCGGTACTAACCTGACCATAATAACCCTAACCATGATAGCCCAACCCAAGCAAATGGTTCGGTTACGTTAGATCAGGTCAGGTCAGATCCGAGTCGGTACTAACCTGACCGTGATAACCCTAACCATGGAATCCCAGGGTTAGGTTAGACTACGTGTTAGATAAAGTCAGGTCAAGTCCGAGTCGGTACTGACCTGACCTTGATAACACCGACCAGTGGCGAAGCCAGGATTATATTTCAGGGGGGGGCGAAACTCAAGTGTAAAATGGAAGGAATTTTGGAAAAAATAGGCTATCCTCAATATCCACTCCCGATAACTGTCGCATAAGCATTCCGATTATTACCTTCATAAAATAATATATAATTCTTTATTTACCATGAACTTTATTCTTTTTATTCTAATAATGCAATTTCAGTCCAGCTTCGATTGAGTTTCAGAGGGGGGGAAGGCCCAACCCCCCCTCCCCTTCCTGTATACGCCATTAACCTAACCATGCAAGCCCAACCTAGACAGTTAGGTTAGACCACGTTAGATGAGGTCAAGTCAGGCGCGAGTTGGTACTTACCTGACCTTGATAACCCTGACCATGAAAACCCAACCCAGGCAGTTAGATTAGACCACGCTAGAGAACGTCAGTTCAGGTCTGGCCAGGTCGTAACCATGGGGGTAACATGGGGTTAACTGAGTTCATGAGCAACATTAAAATGAGAAATTGAGACTATGGCATAATGAAAGTAATTTTAGGTATAGAATTATCAAGAAAAGCTATTTCAGCTTTTTTTCTGAACGATTTTTTCAATCCGTGTAATTGAGATCGCGATACAGTGTATCAACCTAGTGGCAACATTCAGTAGACATTTTGAAAAAAATCGAAGATTTTAATTTCTCATTTTTTGGGGAAATTATTCGAAAATAATTTTTTTCTCAGTAGTGGGCGAACCGATTAGAGACAAATTCTGAACACATTTTACTTGTATGGCGCAGCGTATTCACGAGAAAAATCATACTGATCGTTCGAACCATCCGACCTGTGGAGTGCATTTTGTCGCATTTTCGTCCAAAAAACATTTAAAAATTCCATTTTCTCGAGAGTGGTGAAACAGATTTCTCTTCAAAAGTATACAGTTCTAAGTTGAATGAAAATGTACGTCCACTATGAAAATCATATTGGTCAATCAAACGTTCCGACCTGTGGAGCGCGGACAAAAAAAAAGAGAAAGATACATCTCCAGCCTAATGGGAGTCTTTCGCTCCCCGAAGAGAAGATGAATATTATTTCTGTTTTGGCATTCAAAAAGTTTTGTTTATACATGGACAAATTTGACGTGTCTCATTGCCCTAATTCGCTGCTAGTCAATATAGTTGGAATTATATTAATTCTACCTCCCAACGTATTTACTCTCCAACAGTTTGCAATTCTGAGTGATTGCTGGCGCATTGGTTTAATTACTGCTAGTGTACTGGTCACGGGATATTTGCACACTTCACTGCAAGGAACAAATAACAGATGCAGGTCCTTGCAACGTACTTGTATTGGTTTTATATGAAATTACTATGTAGTTTAATTTAATTAAAACTTCAGATAGTTGTGTCTCTCATCTATAAGATTCATACAAAGAGAGTGAAGGAAACACACAGAATATCATGGCGATATTGGTATGGTATATGTTCATAGTTTGGACTTCTTCGCCAATATAGTTGTTGGATGAAATTCATACTCAGTCTACTGGGAAATGACTCGGAAATAGTATGTTGTTTTGATGTTGTCTAACCGTAGAGCCAATCAACTTCAAACTTACTTCCAAAATGAATCTCTGAACAAAATTGAATCGTGTAGGTTTTGAGAATAATCGACTAGAGGCTTTTTCAAAGAATTCAGCCTCAATTATGAGAAATCACATACGAAAAACTCTACTAGAAAAATATTGAAAAACAGATACGATTACACAGAAATCAATAATACTATATATTGCTCTTTCTCGTGGTTTCAGTTGAGCCATCACGATTTTTCACACCATATCATTTTGTATTGCTTTTCCTGCGTATTTAGCAACGTGATGATTACACAACGACTTGATAATAATGGTGATACTTTCAGTCAGACAAATATGTGACAGTTCACCAATGGGATGAAATTCTTTATAAGCCTCGCTTGATTTTGATATTTCAATCTTCATTTTGTTCAGAAGAAATTTACGAGTATTTGCATTTGGACTGACAAGACAGTAATGTGATAGCGTTCGTGGTGCAAACATAGATTAAGGAGTCCAAGGAGAAGTAGAAAGAAAAATTAAGGATAAGTAAAAACTGAGTCGACCAAATATTATCTTGTTTATATAATTTTTTCACTTTCAGACAGCTCTTTAGTTCACATGTGAACATTTGAAAGGTAGACGTGATAGGTGGAGACCTGATAACGTTCGTATTGAGAAGATATGAGTTTTGACACATAAACAGTGAAGGTGTTTGATCATGTTCAGATATGTACGTATGTTATTAGAAACAAGAAGGCAGTGGATATTTATAGTAGGCATCAATTCCAGTGGACAACGTTTGGAAGAATTGAATCAATATTGAGTTCATTTTTCTTTAATCCCATTATATACAGTTCATGTTATCGTCTAGCTTTCAGGATCCAATCCAATCCAAAGTATTCAATGAGTTACAAAAAAAGCATGATGTAAACGTAGGTAGGCGATTGTTTTATTTTGGTTTTCCACTGGTTCGTGTGTATACTGCATGGACAGAGTATCAAGCGCCGTCAGCGGTTTCCATTTGCAATGTGGTTTATACCAGATGATACAACTATAACAAAAACAAGCAGAGTACATAAATAACTCACATAACATTGGATATTGAATTCCCATTCAGTAATGTTGTGTTGTGTTCTTTTCTATTTTTTCCACTCCGAGATGAAATTATTATATTTAAAACATTATAATGAGTATAGCCTTGGTTAGTTCCAGTGTGAAGCTCTTCCAGTCTCAAGTTCTTCATTTTTTGAAATATCTTCAGAAAAAAATAATCAGTGGTAATTTGTCAAGAAGTGCAAGGTAGCTATTACAAACCAAGGTCGAGTGCGATTCAATTCACTGGACATGCACGCATCATGTTCGTATAAACATATACAATTACTGTCATCTGATATATTATACAATGGCTACCACCCGCTTATTTATAATGATTGTAACGAGTAACAGGGATCAGAACTGATACTTAAATATGATGAATAAAAAGTCTATTTTGATCGGGGGCATTAAAGTATAACTCAAATTTGTTGTACGTTCTAGCCACGTTGAAATGAATTCAGGTCGAAAAAAAATTGATCATTCATGAATAATTGGGAACGATTATGTGTTGATATCAGAAGCAACGGTAGGCCACTGATAACCCTATTCAATGTCATGAAGTATAATTTTGAAATTATAGAAAATGATATATTGAAGAATATTGAGATCCCATCTTGTCCTATTCAGAATGAAAAATACAGCAGAATGTACTTCGTTCAATATAACCAACGAATAGTCCCACAAAACTCTCAACATTTTGAAATACGCGTGTCAAAAAAAAATTGAAGTGAGCCCTCTCTTCATGTTTTCACATTTTCTTGAATACCATTGTTTCATTACCAACAGCGAACTCACAACTTAATCTGTCCAATAACAAAGGGGTACCGCATCGATGATGAAATTAAACAAAATAGTAACAATTGTATTGCTACTGTGGTCTGTAGTTGACTAACATTGCTTCATCGGAATGAACATATCAAAATATTGGAAGTGAACACTACTCAAAAACTATACCATACTAAAAAACTATATGAAAACTATACTCAAAAACATATAATAAAATATGTTGATATAATGATTGTGATGATGTACCTGTGGGTTTTGTTTATAGAAACATTTGTTGACGTTGAAAGCTTTGTCACAGAAGTCAACTCCAGCTGAAAAACCAACAGAAAATGATATTAATCCTACCATCATGATTGTTCGTATGTATGTGACTGGATATCTACGTGACGGTCTATGTATGCGGCCCACCAAAATATCGGAAACGCACCGAAATCTCGACAACGCGTGAGCCAATCGACGTGGGACCAAGCAAAAATGTTCGTGAGGAAATGAGGATATGAATTATGAGGTATCGAAAGTTTACCAAAAATGAGGAGATATTTCTACCGAGTTCAAACCACCCTGAAGATAGGTGGATGACAATATAGGGGAAAACCTGAATTCTCGCTGGGCGATATGTGAACAAATTACTCGCCTGTCCACACCACCGTTCCGTGAGCCAATGGTCTGAGTGGATTATTGATGCTGCACGGTGAAGAGCAGAAAGGTATATTATATTGCATGATAAAAGCTCTAAGCAATTATTTTAGGAACGAAAACATGCGAGTGCCTATATCCAGTTTGTCTGTGCTATGAAAGCCATGCTCTCGCTCTGGACTGGAATGATCGAACAACGATATCTCGGGAATGGGTTGGACGGATTGTCATGGAACGAACGCTGGCATTGCTTGGCGTGAGGCGCCAAACACCATGAACGGAGACTTACAAATGCCAGGAAAAAAACTTTTTTTCTTCACCACCATACTTTGTTACTGTTGTTCAACAAATTACTATCCGTCAATTGCAGAACTGTGAAATCGAGGCAAAGTTACCGGGATTTCTGCTGATTATCATTTGAGTTATCAGTTTGATCAGTCGCAACTCAGTTATATCATGAGCGGTTGGAGAAGATACCTGAAAATTGTATCTGGATTACGCAATGCAAGATGAAAATTAGCTTCGTTTTTATGTTTTTCTTTTTGTACTTTTGTGCACGGCATACAGGTCAGGAAAAAAACCAATCGATTGAAACTGGTGCCAGAGTAGGCTGGGATTGTTTTCCATTCAAATTGATCCAACGGTTTTTCCGAAAAAAAAATTGGAGTGTTTGAAAAATCCCTATAAGAGTTACCCGGAAGGAAAATAATCGGAAAACAAAATTTTATTAGAAAACTCTGAAATGTTCACTGAATAAAAATACTATTATACACATTTTTAGTGATTTTTGCGCAGCAATCGGATGAGAGCTAATGAGAAGAAAACCCATTCAGACCGCATTTTCATATCAATCCAAGCTAATTAAGGGGAACCAATCAGAGCTATAGCAACAAGTGTCATTAATTAATTCAGAACGATTAAAATGAGTGATGAATTAAACATGAAGGTCGTGATACAATTGATTCCGGTAATTTTTCAAACGTATGAATTGATCCAATGTCTGTAGATGTAGATTGAATTGACAAACTATTTTCCATTCTAGATTTCCTTACTTCTAAGCTCATTTCACTACGCATATACTGCGTTTTCCTAGAATATTCAAATGTACACATGAATGGAATAATGTTATATATCTGAAATATGATATATATAATAATAAATGGATAAATATATAAAATAACATATAATGTTCAATATTATATAATATAGAATAATATTAATTTTATATATTTTATTCATTTTATATGATAATTTATATATTTTATATTATTATAATATATCATCAGAAATATGTAATTATGAATATCAAGATTATTTTATATTTTGATCCCAGAAACTTTTTCCTCATTCAGTTTGTAATTATAACTGTCTTGGTTTTCTTGCTTCTTCTCGAATTGATATATCTCCTTCTTCCTAAAATATGCAATAAATATCTCACTTACGCTCATTGACACAGGCTTTAAAGATGTCGCCGTAAATCGCTTGCATTTCAGGTGACATTTCAGCGAGTA
Source organism: Brachyptera risi (assembly GCA_964007535.1). Classification (NCBI taxonomy): domain Eukaryota; kingdom Metazoa; phylum Arthropoda; class Insecta; order Plecoptera; family Taeniopterygidae; genus Brachyptera; species Brachyptera risi. Next base: position 43,927,492 of record OZ023326.1, read on the forward strand.
GAATTTCAGGATCAATTATTCCTTCATCATCCATCTAAGTGAACAAATAAACACCACATTTCTTTAGAATAATGCAATACTTTCACAATATGGAGCAATAAAATTTTCTCACTGCCGCTCGATTGTAAACATTAATCCCCCAGTCAACACATAGTTTCGTTCGACTATCAATGCCCATAAATCAACTAGAACCTAATTACCTGTAATAAGCCAGGAAAATGGACGTGCCAGACATGACTATATAGCTCTGGAGAGCCTATACAATATTATAAAAGATGGTGCCATGAAGTAACTTCAATGTGGCAAATCCGACGGTTTCTTGATATTCAGAATCTGTCACGTATTGGCAGGTTTATGTGTTTTTTTCATGCAATTATTGATAGTGGATCATTCATTTACTCATATTTGAACTGAGAATAAGTAATTAGAACAAGTATCAACTTGAGACTCAATTGGCAGAAACATTGCCGCAGCAGCCCCCTTTTCATATAAAGACTCTTTAGCTAGACTATGATAAGCTAGACTATGACAACAGACTAAGACTTTATGATTGAACAATGTGGAAACACAAAATGTGACTAGTAAGAGTAGGCTACCTACCATGGCAATGTATTGGAGAAAAGAAAGTGTCAGTCTCTTAGAATGCACTACTACTACTACAGTGATGATTTATAATATTTGCTAACTGTCCAAAATACACAAAAACTTGACGTGTTTCCGTACTTGGTAACTCTTCCAGCAAACTTTATTAATTCAAAGTCTGAAGCCTGTTTTACACGGTCCAAGTTTTCATCCAAGTCCTTGGATTCAAGGGTTGATTACAAGTTCTTGGATCGTCTAAATGGAAAAATTGGAGCAAAAAGCTTCTATCCAACCCTGGATTCAACCTTTCATCCAAGTCATTTTCCATTTATACGATCCACTTACTTGTAACCAACCGTTGAATCCAAGGACTTGGATGCAAACTCGGACCGTGTAAAACAGGCTTAATAGTGTCTTGAAGTTGGCGTGACGGCCTGGCACGATTTTTATAATGGTTTATTAGGTGAGGGTTCAATTTCCTTACTTGAAAATCAGCTACTAGGCCTCAATAGTTTTCGATTATATCATATCCGAAGCGATAAATTACTGACACTCTTTAACATTCCTTCTTTCATTAATTATATCTGAATCTGAACATTTTTTGTGTTCCGAAAGAAAAAAACGATTAAAATCAATCAATTATGGTACATTGTTGTTGATGTCTTTCAACATAGATGGACGTTACATGAAAAATCCTATTTATTCGCACGTTTTACTTGTAGCAAGCCATATTATAACACTTACCGACGATTCGCCGTCAAACACGCATTGCATGTAACACTGAAACAAAAACAACCATACGCCATTAATAATCTGTACATTTTTGTGTAGAATTGCGATAGCAAATATAGTTCTCTCTCTCTCTCTCTCTCTCTCTCTCTCTCTCTCTCTCTTTGTTAAGCTATTTTTTATTTTTGTGTGTGAACAAATGCGTGTGTCGACGCCTACATGAAGCCAATAAGCAAACAGTCAATGAAACGACACCAACAAAATAATATTCGTGACAAACTCATATGTTATTGATATTTGGCCTTGTTTCCATTTAGTGGTGAGTTCAATTATTGTTTATTTGACATGATGAGAATGGAAACAACAATAGATGAAGTTCCTCCCAGTGATGATTTGATCAAATCAGTCCCCCAAATATCATTACCTTCAGTTTGTTATCTTCAGCAAAAACTCCTTTGTTGGCACCAGTGATAAGATCTGAAATAGAACACTACAGTGAATACAACAATTATTATGTCTTTGTAATTTATTCTCAAACTTATATACTGAGGTCAAACACAATTACTTCATGTATTTATATTGGATTTTAGGTACTCGTTGTTATGATGATAACTAAGATATATTGGCGTCAGCAATTATCTGTTATAAGGCTACTGTCAAGAAGCAGATGTGTGACAATTGTGACCGTAGCAATACAGCAAACTGCGGAACTAAAACGATTCTTAGATGAGCGTGGCGAAGAATTCCACTTCACATGCCGAAAAATTTGCCATTTTTCTACGTGACATACAAGTCGGGAACTAGAATACTAGAATATGTTGAGATTGATTCTCAGAAAAGTTGGACAGACGGTTTTCCCGGAAAAAAAATCGAAGGGTTTGTATAATCTTCATGAGAATATCCCAGAGATAAAGTAATTGAATAATTTTTTCCAAGCTCCAGAATTTTCACTGAATATGTAATAGTCATACACATTTTCAGTTACATTCACAAAACTCGAGTGTGAAATGGTGGAGGAAACGCATTCTTAATGTATTTTTTCAAATCAATCGAAGCTACATCAGGAAACCAATTGAATCTAAGCAACAAGTGCCACCTATTCAGATGAGCGTAGCGAAGGTTTCCATTTCATATACCGAAAAAAATTTGGCCTCGTTTTCATGTTTTATTTTCTTTTTCAATTTTGTGTTTGGCATGCAGGTAAGGAACAAATCCGATCAACTCGAAACTTTTTCCACGTATGGTGCCACACCAGAATAGGTAGCGTTAGATGTTTTTCAAAAAAATTGTTCGAAATGTTTTTTCAAAAAAAAAAGGCAGAAAGTTTGAATAATCCCCATAAGAATAATCCGGTTGGAAAACACTTGAATATGAAAATTTTTCTAAAGCTTTAGAATTTCCACTGAATATGGAAAACATCATCATGCATATTAACTTTCACAGCAATCGGATGATAAATAACAAAGAAAATGCAATAAAAAAACATTTTATTTGAATATTGGGATCAAATGGTTTTTGCGAAGCGTATATGCGACAGGTTGCAGAATATCAGCATGTTTCAGGTAAGGTTTTTGAACGTAGGAGGTAATCGAGGGTCGCCGTAGATGTGGATTGAGCTAACAAATTATTTTTCATTCTAGATTCACATACTTCTAAGCTCATCTCACAACACATATCCCGCATTTTACTAATAATTTTTAACGATAGACGTGACACAATTGTTTCGAACTCAAAGTGCATATATCAACAAGCAGCCAGTCAGGTTTTTAAACGTTTGAAGTAATCCAAGCTCTTTTGATGTGGATTAAGTGACAGAATGTTTTCATTCTAGATTTACATATACTTCTGAACTATCATCTCACAAGGCATAAACTGCGTTTTCCTGGCTATGTTTTATGTTGATACTATATGATAATCATTGTTGTATATCTCTTGTAACAATGAGTGGCTTCACTTGACTTGTGTTGGTGCATATTTTCCTTAAATCAAGGTGCGTAGAAGTTAGTATGTATGGGGACTGGTATAATGTCTTCGTGTGTTCTATGCAATGAGCTACCAATTTACGTTAATTTGTCAACAATTGTGCCAGCAAAATGGAGGCACACTTTTTTCATCAAAATGGCTTTTGAGCTTCATCCGAATATTGTTGTCAATAATATGTTTGTTCATGTGACTTTTTGTGAATAACGGTGAGGAATGTTTCACAAGAAGTGGAAAGTATAGCGACAATTGCCTTGATTATACATACATTAAAAAACTTTTCCACGTGGATGTTCTGGTTCAAATTTTTCTTCTCGGTTATTTTTTTCACCAACGTACATCAGATGTGTTCATTTCTGAGAGAAGAAGTGCACTCTGTGTAGTTACTAATTACAAGATCAGTCATTGCCGGCAATTCTTATCAATTTTTCAATTGAAATGAATGACACACGATAACAGACTCCTTAACCAATCGTTCCAATTCGAATAAATTAAATAGAAATACGAATAACTTGAGCTGCTAATATTTTCACATATCATCTACCTCTCTCTCTCTCTCTCTCTCTCTCTCTCTCTCTCTCTCTCTCTCTCTCTCTCTCTCTCTCTTTCTCTGAAAATATGTCGTGTTATAGAGCACTTACCCTCAGCTACTCCTGTTTGTTTCCGACATTCGTCATGTAGAATCTTCCTCATTGGTGCGAAGCCGTCCTTGTCGTCGTCTATATCCTCCCCCGCCTATAACAACAATGCGTATCACATGTAAAGACTTATCTGATTGTTATTTTTATTTTTCATATGATTATCGTTGGTCATCGTTCATGATTGATATATCATAATAATCATATTCCAATTTCAGTTCCAACTATTATAAGAGCGAACTGGTGTAATTTTGAAGTTTTATTATGGTTCCAGTTTTTCTTTTCGTTCCGCTCGAGGGTCAAACATAGAGTGGTTGAAATTTGATACATTCTTTTGAAATCGTTCAGTTATAGGTGACGTTTTGACAATTTCAATACTTGAACGATTGAATTTTCGAATAATTAATTTGGCCTACACATATTTTATAGAGGAAATTGAAAAAACACATTTTACCCTATACTATTGATTCAAAACTACGTATAATATGATACAAATCAACAGTGCATTTTATGGAATCGATGATATGTTTTGTCTACATCGGTTGAGCGAAGCGGAGACTGAATTTTACCGTGATTAAAAAAAAAATTGGTTTCATCTTTTTCTCTCTCTTAATTGCTCCACAGGTCAAAAAAATGGGAACATTTCGTTGAAATTCCACGTAAGCGCTACACGTGTGGTATCTATCATCCAACTCGATACTGAATAGTTCTTCTGAGGCACACTCAATTGCACTTGATGGAAAAGAAACATTCCAAAGTTTGAAAAAATTCGGCAAAACGGCCCAGGGTGAGGATTTTTTTTCAATGATTCAAAATGTTAACGGGATTCAAATATAAGAATGATACACTTGATTCCAAAACCTTACATAGGCCTACATCGAGTATGCCTTATCGTGGGATTCAATTGTCCACTGTACATGTGCGTGACATATACGAAGCAGGGGAAATTTAGATACCTTGATTGGTTATTTCCCTATTTTCCCCTGCTTCACTATCCACTTGATTGGTTTTTATATGTTGTGACATCACGAGGGCGGACGATCTACATCGGTCAATTATAATATAATTAAAAAATCAGAAAACTAATTGAATCGTTAAACGATCGAAAAACATGAGACACAAGTAGGGCCTAGAACAAAAAGACCGTGCATTGATTGTTCTGAAATAGAGATTCATTCATAGCTTCCGATATCGCTCATCTTACAACGCATAGGGTCTCTCATAGGGTCTCATAGGTTTCTCTGGTTAAACACTTCATTCATAAAATTGCCTATTATAATTCTTTCTATCTATCGCAGGGTCTAGATTACAAGCATGAGGAAACTTGGAACTTGCAACAATTAAGAAGTCATTATCACCACGATGACTCATACTATTATGTTTGTTTCTGTATTTTTTTTTTGTGAGGAGGGAAACTGGTTCATTCTTTTATTGCCTATTCCTCTGCTGCCCAAAAGGGTATGGTATACCTGTTTTACCTTTTTATTCTCGTACTGTCCAAGATATTTCTCTTACTGCCTAACTGACAATTTTGCTCCCGTACTGCCTGAAGGAATATTTTTCGCTTTCAAACGGTGTTTTTATTATTGACACCCTGTATCGCAGTCCGGAAATTCTCTAATCTCACATACCAATTTTTCCCTCACATTGAATGATTTCTGAAAAAATTTTGCCTGTCTTATTATTGATTCAATTCAAAATTTCATTTGTATGACGTTTTATAGACATTACCAATCTGTTCACTTTTTCAATCTCATTTCTCATTGCTCTATTACTTTGCTTTTACAATATAATTATAATACAAATTTCATCAAACCATATACTAAGGTAAGTGTCCAATTACTAGAATTAGCATAATTGCGTCATCATTTCTTCAGTTTATCGTGTAAAATATGTAGATAAATATTATTATATCAATTTTCGTGAGTATATTTGAGCTTTCTTTGTTTTATATTCAACGTTTCGTAACTTACGCATATTGGATTGATGTAGACCTACTATTTCTATAGTGTACGGTACGTTATTTTTATGTATGTATTTTTGATTTTCTTTTCATTGTTAATGTTTTATGAACTTAATTTTTTAGATTATATTATTTGCATTTATGATTTTTGATGAGAAATAAAAGGAATTTACACTCAATTATTGTCATTCATTTTATTGTCATTCGCCATGCATAAATTTATTTTAGTATATTCATCCATGAGTTTAAAACCAATTGGCGCATGTTTTGTTCTGAAATTAATGCAGACCTATAACATACGGAGAAAAAATTATATATGGCCTATATTTTATGAATTAGTGTGGGGAAGGGAAAAGTACAAAGTCTTCTCTGATAAAGAACAATGCGCCTGACTGCAATACAGAGTGTCAATAATAAAAACACCGTTTTAAAAGCAAGAATATTACATTAGGCAGTACAATCCAGTTCTTAGGCAGTATAGGCAAACACTTGGGTCAGTTTACCCTTTCTAGGCAGTATGAGCCAGATCCTAGGCAGTCGGAGAATGGAAAGGTATTAGGCATAAGGCGAATAGGCAGTGAGAGGATACACCAGGGAAACTATTCTGTTTTCTCAATAAAAAATGAATAAAAAGAAGTTGAACTGGGCATCGTAATACCGGGACTGAGCGGAGCTTCATTTTTACTCAGTCACACAATTTTCAATACCATCTTGAGATTGAGATTATCAAAAAAAAGATTCTTAAAACCTTCGCTCTATACAGAAATAAGGAATTGTATTTTGAAATCTAGCAATCTACGCGTTTCATCATGAACATTATAATTATTGTTATCGATATTAATAATCTACTGTTGGATGAATTATCACATATGACTATATATATATATATATATATATATATATATATATATGTGTAGGTATGGCAAGAGTTTTCACAAGCATTATTTCAATTATACATTTCTTTAGGTTTCTTGTGTAAAAATAACAACAAACTCAAACTAACTTGATTGAGTTTGTTTTCATTTTCACACAAGAAACCTAAAGAAATGTTTAATCATATATATATATACATATATATATATATATATATATATATATATATATATATATATATATATATATATATATATATATTCATATATATATATATATATATATATATATATATATATATATATATATATATATATATATATATATATTATAGGATAGTTGTCAATGAGACTAGAAAATTTCGAATGTTTTTCTGGTTTAAGATATGATTGTCGTATATAATTGCCCTGTGTGACGAAATGTCGATCGTTAAGAGTTTGTTGATCGAATAATTAATAAATCACCTTTGCAAGAGATGTGGAAAATGCCTACCTTGACTGCAGCAGCGCAGAATAGCAGAACCGCTAGAAATAATGCCTTCATCTTCAACATATTTTTCTTGTGAAATTCGGTACCTTTGTTCTTGTGAACACAATTCTTATTGACATGTACTGCATACGACGCTACGTCTTATATACTTCGCACATTGTGTCCAATGCTTCTACGTCACACATTGTTGGAGCTCCAGGAAATCGCCCCCTGTAATGCCAGCTATTAGTCGAGCTGGACAGGAAGTGGGATGGTTTTATAGGAAACACTTGCAGTTTGATTTTAACGATAACCTCACTTTTTCAACTCATGGTTATGGATAAACGATAGAAAAGTATTCTCAAGAAACTGCCATGAGTGTCGATGTGCATTAGTAAAAACTACGAAAAAAGTTCACCATTTTTCCATTTGTTCTCCTGAGAACAAATGTAATATTGAAAATCAATCTTTCGGAAATATATAGCAATAATCTCATTGAATTCGATACAAATCCATGATTTTGTTCAGAAATGTACATATCGTTCATGGATATAAATTTTCAAATGCAATGTTGAATTTCTTTCTCATTTTGTAATCATTTATTATTTCCATCATGTAATTAAACCTCTAATAGTAAATCAAACATTTGATAATATGTCAACCTTTGAAGGGACAAAAACGATTGATTGCCTATGCATTGTTCACCGTGAACGAATATATGTTCACGGTAATGAATACGAATAAAAATATCAGATCGTTCAATATCATTATCCTGCGTATATACGAAACTCACTCGTCACAAGTAAAAAAAAATATTTGTACAGTACAAGCTTTGATATCGCTTCGAGCATGATTCACATCATTATATAATATGTTTTTCAATGGGATTTTCCTACCTCTGAAAATGTTTCATTTACCGATCTTCTAACAACATGTGTAGGACTATCCGTAGTTTTCATGTCGGTATACAGCAGCCTGTAATGTGGATTGAATGAACGTTGAACAATTAACAATTCATTACATTGTACAAGTTCAACATCGCCAGGTTACATACATTCATATCACAAAATTCTCATTATTAGAATGATATTGAATGTTTCTCGTATTTGAGTGCGCGAGTAGCAATATTTCAGTTCGTATAATTAACCAAGAGGCAACATGCATGATTTATATATTCAGTTCTAAACTCAATCTTCACGATACAAATAATAATTTTAATGGATTCAATAACATGACACAGTCAGAAAAGGCTTTGAATCACAGCCTTCTTTATTCAAATCATTCATTTCAAATTCTCGTGCGAAAATTCCCAAAGTTGTTAGTATCTTCGCAGACATGACATGTCATACAGAGTGATATGCATGAATATCTTTGGAAAGTGACGTCATGGTCTGGAAACAACGGCACCATCGGCGATTTTATGAACTAAAATAATTGGACATCGGTTAACATGGGAAGCATACCCCGAGTGAAAGGGCAGTGTCAGAGAAGAATGATCTGTATAAAGAAGGCTGTGGTTTGAATAAAGCAACAGCATTGGCATCACAATTTGGCATTGAAAATACGTGAATCATTCAAAATCCTTTCTCAAAACACCTGCTTCTGAGAGACTTTTATTAGTTGATGAAAAATGTCACGGCTCATTAGATTAAGCACAGAAACGCTTCTGTCTCAAGATGTATACAATTTTACGTCAGAGTATAGCTGGGTTCCCATAACGATTTTTTCACGTGACGTCCGTTGAAACATCGGACGACATCGTTGATGTAAAATAGATCGTGTTCCCCAGCCGTTTTTCTCACGTCACTTCAAGTATGCATTCTACTGGCAAAGACTTCAAATTTTTGAGGATAACAATCAAATTTAAAAGGTCGAATATTGGGTCGAACAGATCACCGCCTTCGCGAGTTCTAAAAATATTCAAATCGTGCATGCCGTGCCGTCCCGTGACGGACGTGAAAATGTTGGAGTTGGCTCTACTTGGACGGCGAAAAATCGTTGCCTCCCTCCGTTGTTTTCACTTGCGCGTGATTGGTGGAAAGTTGACGTCGGCCGATGTTTCAACGGACGTCACGTGAAAAAATCGTTATGGCAACCTAGCTTAAAACGATTTTTTCCAGATTTTTCTATTTTGTCAACAGAAACAAATAATAATTCGAGCTAAATACAAATCAATCCAATGAATTAACAAGATTAGCTATCATTGGATGAGCGAAGCGAAGACTCAATTACACTATACCGAAAAAAAAGTGCCTGTTTTTTTTTTTTTTTTTTTTTTTTTGTTTTTTTGTTCGCGCTCCACAGGTCAGACAAAAATTCAAAATCAGTTGAAACTTGGCACACACATGAACCCCTATCTGACTTGATGCTGTATAGTTTTGAGGCGCGATCGGTTCAACAACTTCTGAGAAAACTCATTCCAAAGTTTTCAAAAATCCCATTAGAATAAGCCAGAGGAAAACATTCGTGAAAAATATTTCATCTGAGAGGATTCAAATTCTCAGAGAACTTCAATCTGATAATGATACACATTATTCCGAACTTTTACTCAAATCGGATCAGCCGTTTCGATGTAAAAAAATATATAATGTTATTTGTGTCAATTATTCAAAGCTATTAAGATACCTATTAAATCAAAGCAACAAGTGTCACCACTTGATTGTAAACGATTAAAACAAAGCCTTCTTTATTATTATATAAATTACTAGGCAAACGCGTTATGTGTTTCCGCGTTGATGGATGAGCTGGAACATATAAACTTATCTTTGGATTGGTTATTATATATATATATACACCTTGAGATCCAAACCATTACATCACTGCCATCTTATTTTACATTAATAATTTATATAATAATAAAGAAGGCTTTGTTTTAATCGTTTACAATCAAGTGGTGACACTTGTTGCTTTGATTTAATAGGTATCTTAATAGCTTTGAATAATTGACACAAATAACATTATTTATTTTTTTACATCGAAACGGCTGATCCGATTTGAGTAAAAGTTCGGAATAATGTGTATCATCATCAGATTGAAATTCTCTGAAAATTTGAATCCTCTCAGATGAAATATTTTTCACGAATGTTTTCCTCTGGCTTATTCTAATGGGATTTTTGAAAACTTTGGAATGAGTTTTCTCAGAAGATGTTAAACCGATCGCGCCTCAAAACTATACAGCATCAAGTCAGATAGGGGTTCATGTGTGTGCCAAGTTTCAACTGATTTTGAATTTTTGTCTGACCTGTGGAGCGCGAACAAAAAAAAAAAAAAAAAAAAAAAAAAAAAAAAAAAAAAAAAAACAGGCACTTTTTTTTCGGTATAGTGTAATTGAGTCTTCGCTTCGCTCATCCAATTAATGGAAAATAAGATGGCAGTGATGTAATGATTTGGATCTCAAGGTGTATATATATATATATATATATAATAACCAATCCAAAGATAAGTTGATATGTTCCAGCTCATCCATCAACGCGGAAACACATAACGCGTTTGCCTAGTTTGTAGAAACATTTTAAATCACTCCATTCCTTAATTCAGCTTGTAGCTCGATCTTGACAACTTGAAGGTTTCTCATTGGTTAATCGGATTGAGGCCAGATTATACACCGAGGTTCGAGTCTTTACACGTGATCGCCGTAAAGGGGCTGATTCATCTGAGAACTTGACATTTTCAACGTGATTTTGACCATCCAGTCATTCGTTTGTACTCACTCTCAGTTACGAATACCAGTGCTGGTCTCCTAATGCACAAATAGAACATTTTAGTTAGCTCTGTGAATATAAACTGTAAGACAAAATACATTTTCTGACGCAATTAACTGAGCTCACAGAATCTCATTACATCTACGATTTTCACCTTGCATCAAAATGTCTCATTAAACTCTGCCATTTTCTCTAAATGTTTCTCACTAGATTCCAACCAAGAACCTAATATGTACCCGTCGAACCACCGTTCGCAATTAACGAATTAGTTGCTGCGTCTCACGCAATCACCGTCTAAACTGCAAGTTGACGGGATTTCTGTCGACTCATGACCTTACCTGATTGGTCGACTAAATCGCGTCTCCTGATTGGTCACGTGACTGACTGAGATGATTACAGAAATAAAACCAGGAAGTTTGATACTAACAAGTTGGCAACTTGTATGTCAACAAAGAAACAATTGGTTACCATTATTTTGAAAGAATGATGGTCTTATATTTTATTGTGACATTGCCAATGATATTGACCTATATTAGCGAATACAACTGTTTTCATGATCACGTTTTGATTCCTTTCAACAACAATCGCACAAATGTAAAACTGGTCGGAATGGTTGAACAGCTAAATGTTCTGCCCATGAGCTACCTTTAATGGAGTTATATCATCATTAGTATTAGCTTATAGCAAATTGCGTTCTCTCCACATACGAGAAAATGTCAGGACCTTTCAACGATGATCGAATGCCATCTTTTGTGAGAAAGCTTCTGATAATATTGAATGATTTCTTCTTGTGAACAGTTATCAATATTTTGAACATCTCAAAAGACATTCATGAAAACATAATAATTTGGAGAATATTCTTATTTTCGAATATATTCGTCAGCACATTTTCAAATGTGTGTTTGAATATTTGGGCGAACACTGGTCCTAACGTGACCGCTCATTTTTTAACGCGACCACAAATTATGTTCCCCCGTTATACTTCTATAATACCACAGTGTAACTTGTGTCGATAAAAGAGTAGTACTCTTGAACTTCTTTACCGTCGAGCTGCTAACTAAATATTTGCTTCAACAAATTCTTCATATTTCCGTTTTGAGGTGAATACTGTTTTATATCAGCATTCCTGTTTTTATCGTGGAACATTTCTCTTGCTCTTATTTTACTACCAACTTGCATAGAAATACGTCATCTTTAAAAAAAAATCACCATTTGCATTTGTGTAAGGTTGTGCTATATATATAAGTTATACGTATTTACAAACAACAAATATTTATGTTTATATATGTGTTTATTTACATTCCTATCTTTGTAATACAGGTATACGTAATGTTGTAACAAAGTCAGAGACACAAAAATATATGATAACAAAAATCACGTGGGGTTTTACTGCTTCGCTATAAAACTGGGAAACTTGCGATTATTACATCATCATGAATATGCCTGAAGTCATCAAATATACTCTTCTGATCAAACTCCCACTTTGGAAAAAAAATCTGAAACGGATTAAATCCAAAAATTCAAATGTGAAACCTCGTGCAATACCTGAATAATTCACATGAATCAAGTTCGGTACCATACGGTAAACGATTCAAGAAGTAGATATATGATCAATGAATGGAATAATAATCAATTGACGATTTGAATCACTCAATTAAGTCAATTTGGATCAAAATATATATTTTTTACAGCATTTTGTACTCACAACTTCTAAAAGTATGCAGGATTCCCACTTCTGTTTGTATTCAGTGATGAAGTGTTTTTACACATTGAAATGTTCAATTTCTAAGAAATTTAATTTAACAAGTAATTATTAATCCAATTTCAAAGTCTACCTACCTTGACTCATAGATCAGATACACTCGAAATGGTAACTCAATTGAGTCTTAGAGGCCGTAAATTTCAGCAACATGATTCTGCTACCATTTCTATATATGGGCTTCTGTCAAGTAACAAATAACAAACAATAGTTACCATAGCAAAACAGCGAACTGGAAGACTACCAAATATTCCGATTGGTCAATTCCAAGTGGTAGACATTTTTGTATGTCTCTTTCAACAATGGGTGACGTCACTTGACAGAAGCCTATATTCGATCAATAGAAAAACATTCAATAAATTATTTTCTCCTGGTTCACGACTGATCAGACGGCTGGTCAGATTTGCATACAAATGTGTAATACTAGGCAAACGCGTTATGTGTTTCCGCGTTGATGGATGAGCTGGAACATATCAACTTATCTTTGGATTGGTTATTATATATATATACACCTTGAGATCCAAACCATTACATCACTGCCATCTTATTTTACATTAATAATTTATTGGATGAGCGAAGCGAAGACTCAATTACACTATACCGAAAAAAAAGTGTCTGTTTTTTTTTTTTTTTTTTGTTTTTTTGTTTTTTTGTTCGCGCTCCACAGGTCAGACAAAAATTCAAAATCAGTTGAAACTTGGCACACACATGAACCCCTATCTGACTTGATGCTGTATAGTTTTGAGGCACGATCGGTTGAACAACTTCTGAGAAAACTCATTCCAAAGTTTTCAAAAATCCCATTAGAATAAGCCGGAGGAAAACATTCGTGAAAAATATTTCATCTGAGAGGATTCAAATTTCCAGAGAATTTCAATCTGATAATGATACACATTATTCCGAACTTTTACTCAAATCGGATCAGCCGTTTCGATGTAAAAAAATATATAATGTTATTTGTGTCAATTATTCAAAGCTATTAAGATACCTATTAAGTCAAAGCAACAAGTGTCACCACTTGATTGTAAACGATTAAAACAAAGCCTTCTTTATTATTATATGGATCATTAATGTAAAATGAGATGGCAGTGATGTAATGGTTTGGATCTCAAGGTGTATATATATATAATAACCAATCCAAAGATAAGTTGATATGTTCCAGCTCATCCATCAACGCGGAAACACATAACGCGTTTGCCTAGTATAATGATAAAGAAGGCTTTGTTTTAATCGTTTACAATCAAGTGGTGACACTTGTTGCTTTGATTTAATAGGTATCTTAATAGCTTTGAATAATTGACACAAATAACATTATATATTTTTTTACATCGAAACGGCTGATCCGATTTGACTAAAAGTTCGGAATAATGTGTATCATTATCAGATTGAAATTCTCTGAAAATTTGAATCCTCTCAGATGAAATATTTTTCACGAATGTTTTCCTCTGGCTTATTCTAATGGAATTTTTGAAAACTTTGGAATGAGTTTTCTCAGAAGTTGTTGAACCGATCGCGCCTCAAAACTATACAGCATCAAGTCAGATAGGGGTTCATGTGTGTGCCAAGTTTCAACTGATTTTGAATTTTTGTCTGACCTGTGGAGCGCGAACAAAAAAACAAAAAAAAAAAAAAAAACAGGCACTTTTTTTTCGGTATAGTGTAATTGAGTCTTCGCTTCGCTCATCCAATTATGTGGATCTTTTTTGTTTGTGAAAAAAACGCGCAGCCTGATTTTATAAGGTTTTCAGAAACTTTGTGATGGTATTTCTAAAAAAAAATGGTCTGACCGATCTGACCCGAAAATTATACAGTTTCAAGTTGGATAAGTCCACGTGTTCAGAAATGATTTCAAAGTTGATCAATCAAACCATAAAAAACAGACAAAGCTCCGTAAGAATAGAATGGAAGTGTTCACTGTCGCTCATCTATGATGAAGAATTGAAGGGTTTCTTACAAAAGAGGTGTATATAAGTGGGTTTTCTGTTAATTGAGGGCCAGCGTGATGAGTCAATTTGGATGATGCAACATATATCATGAGTAACCATGGTGATAACAAGCTTGAACCGCCAGTTGGATCCCCTCTTGAACCGCCTTCTTGCTCGTTGATAATACCTGAAACCGATCCAGTTCAATAAATTTATGGAATATGTCCCATGAGGAAAAACGAGATTTCAAAATGAAAATGAGTTTCAAAAATGTAAATAAAGTAAATATAAAAAGTCAGTGTGAGATTATGAGTGATACTTTTCAATTTTGTATTCATCAGTCAACCGCTGAAATCAAATGTATGGCACGCTTGGTCCGTGTGGCTCAAGGGGTGAAGGGAAATCTGGCCACAGTTCGATCCCCGCCAACGTCCATCTGTATAAATAGTTTTTTGGTGGTTTCCCTCTCCAGCCAAGGATAATACCGAGATCCTTCTTATTACCTAAAAAACGTCCATCTCACCATTCCAACATCTCATCAATCTTTCATCCGACGTCAATATATCTCGGTTATCATTTCAGTTCGTCGTTGAACCCAATATGAATGAATGAAAAATGCATGGCGTTTTACCTCCTGCTACACCTACCCAATCATATATTTACTCCTGCATTTTGCTCCCACCTCGCAGACCACTGTGCATGTAGGTCACTGCATGTCTATTGACAAGTTCCACCGTCTTCTCTAAGAACAAATCAAACATCGCCCTTCACTGCCCTGTGAAATGTCCAGTTTTCTCATTTCGCGTCTTCTCAATGTTTGGTCAACACTCTCTGCCACAAGAGAATCACATCAACTCTTGTTTGACCCCCTCCCCCATCCACTACCACCCCTCACGCGCACTGACCACATCCAATCAGACCGCGGGGCAATAACGTGAAAGAAATACTTGATAAGTTACACCGCAATGCATCGATGTCGTGTGAGGAAAATGCCACACGATTTCTTGTATGAGATTTGTTTTTTTGTTCGGTAGTAATCCTGTATGGTATATAGATTTCAAAATGAATACTGAAAAAATAGCTGAAGTAATCAACCTGAGTAGGAAAATGCAGCACATGCGTTGTAAGATGTGCGAAATATGTATACACAAATTGTGGCGAAAGGTCTGCATTTCGTAAGTATCAAGTCTAAGTCACTCACTGCCTCCAATACATAGCTATATTTAATCATTATATGTGTACCTCTTGAACATATTCACGGATATTTGATCTAGAAGCACATCGATTGTGACTAATTTGTTCTATTGCTTCTAAACGGTTTGTCCAAATAATGTGTGCAATAAAGTATATCATTCTTAGGTTCAGACGTTGATTACGTTTTTTACATGATGGTTTCTCTTCCATTCTTCACCTCTCGGTTACTTTTATGAGTGCTTTAAAAATCTCAATCAATAATCTCACTTAATCCACCCAATCGAATATTATACCAGTAATGATATAATTCCAAGTTGAAAGATTAGTAATGGCGTATTGTGTAGTATCAGTTTCTAGTGAATTGTTTTTTTGATCGTATTGTTAACTTCGACCAAATTGATAAGTCGGAGGAAGACTGGCCCAATTTGCGCCGGATTGATGTCTTTGCTATCACTCATGCATAATATGTTGACAACATTGATAACATTATTATCCAATAATCACAAAATATACTGTATACATACCAAAATCATTACTAAACGTGGTTATTCTAACGCATGTTCTTGCTGCTCGTTTCAACAGCAAAACTAATGGCATTTCCCTCCAATCTATACACATAACTCAAATAAATATACGATTCCAACTTCTAGAACTTATTGCCAGTTGCTTGTGATATCCATCATTGTGACTCCCACATCATTCAGCCTGTACAAATACTATAGTATTTCATTTGAAATTGCTAGTTGCCAATAATGCAATAATTCATCTATACCAACTCTGGAATATTAAACACATTGAAAACAATGCTATAAACATAGAAATTTCTTCTCACGTCCGTGGTGATACACCACCGAGCGACAGAACTAGTAGCTACAGAAAAGATGGTTGAAACGTTAGCCTAGGTGCACAAAGATTTACATGAAATGGATATTAAACTTGACGTCTATAGTTTATGACGTCATCTATGTCAAGTCGTTTAATAAAGTGTTGCCATGGCAACGTATGTACATATAATATAAGTTGTGATGGTTGTGTTTCAGGTGTCCTGGATTCGACACAGGGACATCCATATCCTGACTGTCGGCGGCTACACATACACTAGCGACCAGCGCTTCCAAGCCAACCATCACCGTGACAACGAAGAGTGGACGTTACAGATCAAGTGGGCACAGAAGAGAGATGCGGGCATCTATGAGTGCCAGATCAGCACGCAGCCTGTGCACAGCTATTTCGTCAATCTCAACATTGTCGGTGAGTGCGTGAGCTGCTATAGATGCCTACATTGTCCTAGCTGACGCTCCTCAGAGAGTAGGCCTACATTACCCTCACACTCATCAAACTGATTGCATTTCCCTGCCGCTCCCCAAAATAAGTGAGTTGCCCCGGACTCCTCTTAAACCAAGTACATTTCACCTGACGCTTCTCAGTGCGAGTAATTTTATATATTGCCATGCCGCTCTTCAAAGTAAGTGAAATTGCCCCCAACTCTCCTTAAACTGAGTACATTGTTGACGCAGTGACGCTCCTCAGTATACGTATATAGATTGCCCTGCCACTCCTCAAAGTAAGTGAATTCTCCCTGTTTCCTGACACCTCCAACTAAGCACAGTACATTGTACCTAACGCTCCTCAGTACGAGTAAAGATTGCCCCTGACGCTCCTTAAAGTGCCCCTGAGTGCGGATGCCCCTGAGACTCTTCAAACTAAGTGCATTAATTCCCCTGACTTTCCTCAAACTAAGTGCATTGTAGCATTGTGATACTTATCACACGAGGCATCCCCATGATTCCCATGATTTTCTTCAAAAATATGCGTTCCCTTTGTCTCTCTTCAAAGCATAAGTGCGTTGAGAAGTACATGCTGCTCCTCACGCTGGGTATGCATCACCCTTGATGCTCTTTGAGCCGATCAAACGGCAGTTTCTTTTCAAATGTATCGGAGCCTGTTCCATGTGAATTATCGACGAAGATTTTGATACTTCTCAGCAACAATAGGCAAGTATGCGGAATTATCAATGATGTAGTTCCTTGAATTCAAAATATTCAATCAAAGTGCATCAAAGATCGCAGAACTATTAAACATTTGAGTTTTGTATTGCTTCATTGACAAATCACCATCGTTTTTTTTATGAGTGATCAGAAGTTACAATTGTGGGAATATACAGGTCATTTTCACTTCCGTAGCACTATGTATAATGATCTCTCCACAAAGCAAGTTTGACCACTGAGCACCTAATTCCCAGTAGAAGCCTTGGCTTAAGGTTAATGATGGTCAGTGGAAAGGAAGTGAATGTTGTAGAGGTTTCAGTCATAAGAAGAGCTCGACTGACTCGCATGGTGTTGAATAAGGAAGCTGTTTGACCAACTAAACCCTCTTGAAAGAGTATCACTTATTTACACCATCAGCTTTTCGTACTTCATAAAGTACATTACAATCCCCTGTGGGCGTATATATCCTTCATATAAAGTGTTCGAGCGCCGGTCTTTTGTATCTCATTACCTGGACGATCTTGCTACCCGAGTCGTCTACTTCTATGTTATTTCTTTTTGTAAAGCAGATACTCGTATAAAAGTTGATACTAATAGGACCCCCGTTCTGACCCCTGACCCCAACACCCCTCTGAAGTCATTGGGGAGTCGGTATAAAGGAAGACACAGCACACAAAGATGCAACACGTAAACAGGTCAGGTCCTGAATTTCACAATCGACCTCCTCCCCTATCTGCTGACATGGTGGTGAAGCTCGACTCACCACGTAAACAGACTTCATCTTATCGTGATAAAAGAAAATGCAGCTTCTATTTGATGTTCTGAGAGGTTCAAACCTCAATTTTCATTTGCAAGATCATTTTTTCATCCTTAACATTATTAAAAGATGTACAAATCTCAACAACTTTTTATTGAGTCGAGATACAAGTTCAGTTGATTGACATTGAATTTTGTTTGGGACGGAAAAACTGATATATCATATTACATTTTCTCACACGTATACATCGCTCATTCATTAAGAGGCATTTTGCTAGTTTCTAGCTGGACATGACGGCTCTTATTTTTCTAGTGAAAATGCCACATCTTTTTGTAACAATGAGAGTAATTGACAATTAGTAATCACCAAGCTGTGAAATATCACTTCAAATTATTTACGTTCAGATATCAAACGCTTGAGTCACTTCGAAGGATTTCATTGAACATTCTTCGCAATTGCGATTTATTTGAATTTGTTGTATATTACCTATGACTATCAATAACGTAACGGGATAAGCAACATGGCGTAAGTCCTATCCTTTTAACATCAGGCCGTTTTCACCATGATGGAATCAGCGCGCTTCCGTGTACATTTGTGAGATTCGCAATTTCAAATCAAATCGTACGTATTAGGCTCATATTTCAATATATAGTACATAGTTGTACAATTGCATTGATTTTAATCTTTCTCGTAGATGATGTGTAATTGTCCAGTTATCAAATGGTGAATATAGCAGTAGGGCTCTTGACTAGGGGACTAAATGCTTTTACAGCCGTATTTTAAATTTAGATTGGCTAATTCAAATGGAATTTATCCCGATATTGTTTAATTCAGTTGGAAAGAGCTGGATTCACAGATTGCATTACATCTATTACTTGTATAGATCAACACACAATAATACCAGCAAATCATCATAACATTTGTGAGGCGGCATCCCTTTGATACACGCATGGTGCGAAAGGGAAGCGCCATGTTGCTTATCCCGTTACGTTATTGATAGTCATAGATATTACCTATTGAATATTTCAATCACCAACATGACAATAAGAAATATGTCAAGGCCTCAGAGTTGTTCTATTTTACTTAGTAACCGTTCCATTGCTAACCGTAAATAGGATATACGTGATGGCCTATTCACCTCCTATCACGTGACAACTACCTCATTAATAACTTCCTGTTGCCGACCGAGCTAACGACAACGTCTACTTCCTCAACGCGCCGATAGAATGCGTGGAATGCTTGCCTTACCCGAGGACCACAACAAACATCCCCTAGACAGCACTTCAAGAGCTTTGGAGTAGACAGAGGCATTAAGGGAACGTTTGAAAATACATGTGGAATTTTCTTTAATTAATGAATTTCCTAAAACATTCCACTTACAGCGTCTACGTTGTTGTGATATTTATTATTTATCTCGTACAACACCATACATAACTTTTTGTAGCTGTGCCTTTGTTGTAGGCCTTCACTATATGACAGGGGAAACTCTGATAATTCACGATGGATCGAAGGTTTTCAATACTTACCCTTATCGTAAGCTACGTGGCACCTTTTAGATAGATAATTACAATCAATTGATACAACATACATATAATTCGATTCTTCTCCTGATATTAGATTGTTCAATTACTATATAGGCCTACAAATGTCGCTGATTTCTGCGGATTTCCATCGAACTATAAGTAGACAAAAAAAATGGAATTTTCAGAATATTTGATTTCAGTTAACACATTTTGAAATATTTCGAGAGTGTGAATTAAGATATGAACAATTTTAATTTATTATTCGTTAGAATATTTGATACACTAATTCAACATGCAGCCACTGAAGCAATAGGGTGTACAATGACTACTGACTTGCTACATTCCGTTTTTTATCATGATGTAAAATGTGCAAATTTCAAATTCAAGATCGTCAGTCAGAGAGTCAAAAAACTTAACGGAATATCTTTCTTACCCAAGCTGTTCCATAGGATTTCCGTTATTCATGTTCAGACACTGTAATCTATACGAATGATAACAATGTGTAAATTATTGATGTCTGGTAGAAGAATATGATTGATAACCAAGAATAATGAAAAAGTCAAGTCAATCCTACCTGTATCGCTTTGAAAAATAGATTATTCCTCAAACTGGATCCTGGTGTATCTCTTCATATGAAACCGTATTATTCATCTATTAAATTTCTCATATTAGTTATGAATGTAGTTTCTATTGATTGTATCGAGCGAAGCTTGCTGTCATGATCAGCTGTTCCCTGAATACCTTGTGTAAGCCGTCTGGATGTGGGAATATCTGGATTGCGAGTCGGGAGAATTCAAGGGGAATAATATCATCAGAATATTCGCACAAGTCATTTTCACACCCAACCGACTGAGGAATCGAAACTTCGGTTGCATCACCACCATGGACGATAGAATGCGAGTGAGCCGGTGCTGGGTTCGACTTCCGACGAATTAAACGGTATTGTTCTAGCCTGATGCATGTGCATCGAGCCCGGCTATATTTACAATACTCGACGTCATGTCAGCGCACTAACGACTGATAACAGCTGGCAGTCGAAGTTGAACCAATAATGGTGATAGTGTTATCAATTATTGAAGCAACGAATCACACAACTTTTCGCCTTAGTTTCAACAGAGAAAATACAATGTTTATTTACACCTTGCATTTGCTCTTTGTGCGTCAACTTCCTTCTCTCTCTCTTTCTCTCTCTTTTGCTCTATTCTCATATGTATATATATATATATATATATATATATATATGTGTGTGTATAATATATATATATATATATATATATATATATATATATATATATATATATATATATATATATATATATATATATATATATATATATAGAGAGAGAGAGAGAGAGAGAGAGAGAGAGAGAGAGAGAGAGAGAGAGAGAGAGAGAGAGAGAGAGAGAGAAGTTTATTAAAAACACTGCCGCCAAAACGGTTGCCACACGGAGACACAGAATAACAAAATTTATAAAAACTATGCATTATTTTCTAAAAATGAGAGGAATAAATGTGAAAAAAATATAATAGAGACATTATTTTGAAAAACTTTTCCGTAATACAAAAATTGAGTATCAGCAATCAAAAATTGAGTATATATAT
Organism: Brachyptera risi; assembly: GCA_964007535.1. Classification (NCBI taxonomy): domain Eukaryota; kingdom Metazoa; phylum Arthropoda; class Insecta; order Plecoptera; family Taeniopterygidae; genus Brachyptera; species Brachyptera risi. The sequence goes on from OZ023326.1 coordinate 43,949,174, forward strand.
ATATATATATATATATATATATATATATATATATATATATATATATATATATATATATATATATGAACATATGCATATGCTATAGATAGTCTATGACTATGAGTCCATCATAATTCAACACAAAAATGAAGAGAAATGGTGGAAAAGTGTTTTGGAGACCATTTGAAAAACAATACGTTTAAAAAATTGTGTGTCATTTTTGGTGATAAACGAATATAACGATGATTGAAACAAACAACAACTACTCAACTCGAAGGCTAACTGAACTTGATAATACCGGGCCTTATAAGCCACTTGAATCTTCAAATGCTTCGATTGGCACATCCTATGCAGCCTCGTAAAGAAATCTTATGAATTACAGACAAGAGGGCAATGAAGTCAGCTGAATAGCATTGTTATTACTATTCGAGAATGGAACGAATTAACGCACTCTGATTGGTCGAGGTGTTTGTGACGTCACGTCAGAGACACGAGCGCGCCTGGCGGAAATTACATTCAACAATGACACTGCGCTGTTTGGCTCCGATATTGGATGGTTTATAGAATTGACATTCACTTTCCGTCGTGAGAATAAAGCAAACAAAACACTCGACTCGAAGCTGATCAAACACAACAATAGTGGCGTGGGGGAGGACTAGGGATAGCTATTACTAGGGTGTAGCTGTTGTAGATTATAGTCAATGGGTTTTCCCTAGCATAGCAGAGTTCCCACCACAATTTTTTCGTACACTAGTTTCCACAACGTGTTTCTACCGTCATGATTTGCATGACGCCTTTATTGAATGCCAAATAATACAGCACTTCTAAATGGAAGACATGTGACTAGAAATCGGTTGCTATGGCAATATAACAAATTTCAGATTCCTACATCCGAAGAACGTGTCGTCCGAAAACGCCCGTTATCATTTAAGTTGAACCAAGTTTGACGATACGATTTCGTAGCGACAGACGCCACCGCTTTTTAGCCTCTTTTCGGATCGTGATTTAAAAAAAAATGAAATATCGGTCAGTAATCGTGAGAGACGACAAGAAAAAACCCAGAGGAAATACCTGTTCTATCTAGGATCAAAACTAGATTCATGACATGAGAGAGCTTGCTCTACATTGTTGATACTTATGAAAAGACTGTGTCTGACAGAGCTTCTAAACGAGACCCTTATCTCAGAAGTACAATATGACACAGTGTTGTGTAAAGCAAAAGAGTGACAGAAACATGTATGAAAACAACGAAGAAACTAAAACATTCTCAGTGATCCTGTTGGCTACTTATGTTGACTTATTCCAAAAATGTAACATACAATAATTTAGTGAGGTATAGGCCCTTATGTAGCCTATAGTTTGATTTGTATAAAGTAGATAATAGTTCAGAGAAACAGACAAAGTTACGCAATGAATAATGTATAAACTTTGCAGAACGGGCCCTATATTATTGATATAATGCCGACAAACAACTGTGATTGGTAATAGATAGTGTAGTTTACTGTTCTCTTCCAGAGCATGCATGAATTATCGAAAAAGTTCCTTAATTTGTTACATTTCATACATGTTTTAAAGAATAAGCTGTGAAATTCATCTCCAATATTCAAATTCTACTGTTAGATAGCCACCTGCGTACACCATTATTCACCTCCCCTGTAATACAATGTTTTCAAGTTCATCAGGTAACCATTTTTTCACATCTTAATATCCGTCTATATTTATAAAAGCAATCTGAAAAATGATTGAAGCTGAATTACATTCAGTCCGTCATTTCGGTGACATTTTCAGATACACTGCGCAAGCAATAAACGAAAGTTTGATTACTTTCTTCAAACTTTTACTATCACTTCTCTCATAACCATCCATCCACCTGTCCTATGATACGACATGATCTTCCGTAGACGAGCAAAGCAAAGATTTTAATACAGTCGATCGGTTTGACTTTTTCCAGTGAAGTGATGATTTGATTTACATATTCCACCGTCGCGACGCCACAGCTCAGTTGTTCTCACACGTTTTGTTATTTTCTTGTCTAGAACCGAGAAAGCCCGAACCTCCCGCGTTACTACCTCGCGGGCTCAACGACGGCTTCCAGAAGGATGATCAACTCAAACTAGGTTCAAAACGATTTCTATTCCTTGATTTGACGCGTGGTTTTACTTGACTAACGTTTGACCTCTAACCCCTAAAAATCTTAGTAATGGCCTTAAAAACAAGCTACCATGGTCCTCTTCTAACTCTCTGACAGCATCCTAACTTTTCAGCCACGGCTTTCTTTAACCCCCTCCATATCTATCTTTTTTCTTTACTCCTGACACATACTTCTGTAACTCCTTGTAACGGTCTTCTAACTCAGCATAAGGTCAACCTTTCATCTAAAAAAATGTGAGTGTAACTTTCATTGTTGCAACAATGAGTGTTACTGAAAAATATAATTGTCAACAATGATAGTGACTCAATAGTCCCAATAGTGCCATCTATCGGATAGGTCGACCTATTGCACCCACCGCCTTGTACACTGACAAGCCAGTTAACTGCATGGATCAGATCTGACTTTGTATCGTTCAGTTTGTTACTGCTATAGGCTTATGTCAAGTAACAAATGACAAACAATAGTTACCATAGCAACACACCGAACTGGTGGACTACCAACTATTCTGATTGGTCAATTCCAACTGGTGGAAATTGTTTTCTGTCTCTTGCAACAATGGGTGACGTCACTTGACAGAAGCCTATATGTTGTGTCGCACTTTTTTATGAAAACTAGTTCATTTCTGTACATTTGATTTTAATTAACAATAACTGCTATATTATCGAATACTTTATATTGACAGAATCAAAAACGTACTAGAATTACATTGTATCACATCCCGTACGTGTACCTTTATATTGTACAAATCTGCTTCTTCGCTGTAGTCTTTTCTTGTAATCACGTGGTTTATGTGGTGACAGAATGTTGGCCACCCTGAGTGTGCAGGGACACCCTCATATACCAGCATTGCCAATACAATGATGGATAACATTCTTATGACCTATAATGCTAGATAATATCTGAACACAAGTTTGAAATCAGTTGTGTTGGCATCAGTGGTTGTTCTTAAGTGATTTACAGCGCAGTGTTTTCGAACATGTTGTAAATCAAGCACAATAAAGACAAAGAATATCGGAGAAGGAAAGACTAAAAGGTCGATAAAAGAAGTTGTGCCGTCACGTAATGAGAATAAGACAACATGACATAGAAAACTCAAGTGGTGAACTTTCAAAGAATTACAAAAGTGATATGTTCTTGATTTATGGGAAAATTTTTGTTTGCTTGTTTCACTATTCTGTTCATAAATACTCAAATCGCACAAGAAACATTTTGGTAACATATTCCGTTCGAACCTCAACAGCCGGATTGTGTTCAATCATTTCTTATACGCAGTGAGATAAAAGATTATAGAAGATATACTATTTTCATCCATTCTCTTATTCATAGTCATTGCGTGATACGTCGATGTTAAGCGGAATGCATCTAATGTAATAAATAATCGTCTTTATATCGACATTCTTGAGCTGTTGCTGCACTTAGCTGATTTCCTGCTCGGTGATTTGCTCTCTGAGATCACGTGAATGCATTTCCTACTTCCTGATTGGTTTAAAGTTCTCCCGTGTTTAATAACTCGTTAATTATACACTTCACACGGATTAGGTAGGTGGATTAACCTTTTAGCAAAGCTCCATATAACAACATGTTACAGAACATATATGTTTTTTTTTTTTTTTTTTTTTTTTAATAACATCGAAACTTGATACAAAATCATTGTTCCCCAATTAAGGCTATGGATGAAAGATAGGATCGTTTGGACGGGGCACCACAAGGGCGATCTTACCACCCCATTTTGATTATTTAAAACTAATGGTCCTCAACACCAGGACTGCGCTGTCTGTGACCATAATTTTTCGCAGTAGATAAAAGTCTTTCAGTATAAACACACGAATGTTGATATCTTCCACTTTGAACTAAGTCTCTTGGGCAATGATTAATTACTTCTTTCCCTTGACAGCAGATGTAAAATTGATCATTATACAAAAAGCACGAATTAAATCAGTGATAGGCCTATAATGTTATAATTAGGCCTATCGCTCTACTAATTAATGGTCGTGGCCAATTAGTACTTCATCCAAGCATTTGCTTCGAGGACTGTGGGAAACCACGAAAAACCACGTCAGGATGGATAAAAAAAGGTGTTTGTTGGTCTTGAGCTTTTTCTTCCAACTTCTTCTCTTCTTTTCTTCTCTTCTTGTTGTGTTTGATATATATTTTTTTTTTCTTCTTCTTACTTCTTTTTTCTTTCTCTTTTTTTCTCTCTTTCTCTTTTTTTTCCCTCTCTTTTCCTTTATTAATTCATTCATTTCTTCTCCTCATTCCATTTCATTTTTTCACTTCATCTTCCTTTTGTCTTTCATTCATTAATTCATTTATTTTTATTTTTATTCTTTTTCATTTTTTTTTCTTTTTTTTCTTTTTTTTTCTTTTTTAAATTTTTTTTTTCATTTTTCTTCATTTTCCTTTATTTTTTTTTATTTTTATTTTTATTCTCATTTTTTTCATTTTTATTTTCATTTATTTTCATTTTTTTATTATTTTTCATTTTTTTTATTATTTTATTTTTTCTTTTTCTTTCTTTCTTCTTTTCTTTTTTTTTCTTTTTCATTTCATTCATTCTAGTTATTGTATTTGATTATTATTCAACCCTTTTTTCTTTCTTTTCTTGTTTTTTCTTGTTTTTTCTTTTCTTTTTCTCTTTTTTCTTTTTCTGATTTTCTCAATATTGAATGCTCGTGAATTCTTGGACGTCTGAGGGAAACCATGGAAAACCATCAATCAGGATGAAAAAAAAAAAAAAAATCACATATATGTGATGCAATCGAATTGACGGAATTCAAGATAACATCTATGAAAATATATACTGGAAAAAATAACTAAAATATTCACATTATGAAATACCATTTATATAATATAATTGAGTATCGTACCAATTTGTACAACAACAGTGAATTAAAGTTATAAGAGACACATGTGTATATTTTTAATTCATTCATCTTTATTGAATTGTTCCTGAATGTAGGGCCTACTAGAATATGGAATGTCCAATAGAAGCTCTGAAATGAAGTTGAGAATAATAGACAAACAGAAAAGGCCTCACGCAGTTCAGGAATCTCAACATTATATCGTACGCGAAATCGTTGGTGGAATAGAACGACGATAATGTACAATCCAATATATGATAAATGTTATAATAATATACTATGACTTTAAGAGGCTACTTTACATCTCACAATACATTAGTATATAACCTTCAGGACCCCTATTCGCCATCTTTTGATGAGACCGTCTCATCTCACAGTGATACGGTCTCATCTCATTGTTTCAAAAGTTAGTGAATAGGCGTCCAGAGAATGGTAAAAACAGGACAAAAAGCGCCAATATAGTCCTTTGGCTTACAACACATGGTGGGTAAACGGTGAAATCAATCAGTCCAATTTATTTCGCGATATAACCACAAAGTGAGTACATCTGTGTTACTACGTTCATTAAAGATTATAATTCTATATTATATCACTATGAAAAAATCGTAAAAACAATGAAAAACAGGTAGAAACATGTTGATTTTTGACAATTATTTTGAAAGTGTTGAAAACATATCACGGACTGAAGCTCTTCGAGCGAGTACGTCTCAAATACTGGTGATCATTTGATCAAAAACTCTATGTTGATACGATAATTGGTTTTTTGTTACTAACATTGTATCCCGAACGATCTGCAATCAAGCCGGTATGGGCAACATGTGAAGAGACCTCTTAAACAAGAGTTCACACATCACACATGTTGACAGTTCATACATTCGGAATATAGAATTCTCTTTGTGCATATTAGATAATTAGCTGGTTGAATAGTAAATCATCACATTGTGTTTCCAATAACCAACTTTAATCTCATTGAGGCAATTAGCTTGTGTTGATGTGTCGTTTGTTGCCCGCAGTACCGACGGCAGCCATCTTGGGAGGTCCTGATCTACACGTGGATAAGGGCAGTACCATCAACCTGACTTGTACCATCAAGTACAGTCCTGAGCCTCCAGCGTATATCTTCTGGTACCATCACGACGAGGTGAGCTCTTATTAAATCATACACATCGACACGTGTCAACTATTCATCTGAACGTAGGCCTATACAAAAATACAGCTGACTTTCAGGACAGTGGTCACTTGTACGTACGCCGAAGATACTATATTATAATGTAAGACATGCTTGTTTTTTTTGTAGCCCACACACAGAGAATTTTCTCTATGTGGACTTCTTATTTTTATTGAAAAAGTATAAAGATGAAAATTGTGAAGTGTTGGAAGGTGAGAATAAGATGAGTTCTAAATGAAATGAAATGAAATGAAATGAAATGAAATGAAATGAAATGAAATGAAATGAAATGAAATGAAATGAAATGAAATGAAATGAAATGAAATGAAATGAAATGAAATGAAATGAAATGAAATGAAATGAAATGAAATGGAATGAAATGTATCTACTGTCAATTCTCTGATTTCCAAGAACACAAAATTGTGTGTTTGTGTAGGTGTTTTGGTCCATATTTATCATAACATGAAATTTAATGAAATGAATATGAACAACTTAGAAGACAAAATTGAAGATGTTCTCATTGCAATATTTGATTCGATTTTGTAAAATAACACCAAGAGTGTATGTTTCAATCATTTGTGAGAAACAAATATTTGTTTCTGAGGAAGAATTGGTCAAAGAATGCAGAAATTGAGAGAATCTCCATACTGTAGGCAGAGTGCAAGCATTATTAACCTCATTTTGGATTGCAATTGATGACATAGCCGCCTTGGCGTCAACTAATCACTTGAAAAAATGTCAATATCTCTTGTTTTTTTAACATTCCGATCGTAATTTCAAATGTTTATAAGTTATAGCTTTTCATTGGGAATGAGAACGTTTTTTGAAAGTGTGTTATTTTCAGATTTGTTTATGTTTGATATTTTCATGAGTGTACCTACACAATTGACATAAATATTGAACAATTATACTTTTTTGGGTCATGGGTGACTTGAAAAATAATGAACTCGGAGGTTAATAATTGTATTATACCTGCTCAAAGTATACACGTATCCACGTGCTTCAGTTGATGAAATTGTCTTGAAAATTGAAAAAACTTTGTGACACAAATAGTGAAATTTTGAGAAATTAAACAAATAATTTGGCATACAATTGAGTTTTCGTAACAGCACGGACGTTCAATAATCATCGCGTAGAACTATAACTATTCCCTTGCGAATCAATATGATATTTCACAACACCAATACTGCACTTCCACCAAGAGAAGTTGTGGGTATTCTTGTGGCAAGTACTATAACCATTGGGCGCAGAGTTACGAATGATGAACATCATTTCATAGTTCGAAAACATTGTATTATACATCGCTTTCCCGAAAAGTATAGAGCATATATATATATATATATATATATATATATATATATATATATATATATATATATATATATATATATATATATATATATATGTGTGCGTATGTGTGTGTGTGTTTGTTTGTGTGTGTGTATGTGTGTGTGTGTGTATAATACGATGCATTGTTTGTAATTATCATGATTCATGAGACTACATATTGATGTAGCAGAGATTTTAAAAATGTAATTCGTTTTACTCCGCTTCATTAATCACATGATCATATTTGTCCGTACCACACTGCCATATAACCGAAGTGTAACCAACATGATGTCAATACAAAACAAGCTTTGTGTAATATTAGTCAGACTGAATACGAGCTACTGTAAGATGTTTGTAGTAAACTGAGTTGCACTATTAGTTGAACAGTTGTTAGAAAAAAAAAAAAAAAACGTGATGTTCTTCAATTCTCATTCATTCAATGTATTGTATAATGTAAAAAAAAACATCATATTCACCGTAGCTGGTTTGACACCGGGCTGAGTCATAATATATATATATATATATATATATATATATATATATATATATATATATATATATATATATATATATATATATTTATATATATATACACATATATATATATATATATATATATATATATATATATATATATATATATATATATATATATATATATATATCTTGGATTCCCGATAGTGTTGTCGCATCTTTTTCCCCACCCTTCAACACCCTAATATACAAACCCTAAATAAGTCGATGATTTCCACGGCGGGAGGTTATTTTTCAAAGTCTATTGCAGCGCTCTTCCTTCGCGGGCGGATCCCGAGAGAACCATTCATATCTTTCCCGAGAGTCCCGTATGTCCACAAATCAGTGGCGGTATACCACTACCGAAGAAAATATGTCGAATTATTTTTTACCTCTTCAACTTTTCAATTGTAATTGATAAGTCATCCATTTTCAATAATTTTGATTTTTGATCATCCAGTTCAATATTTCCATAATCTACATTATCTTTGTATGTATGATTATTTCGAGGGATTATTTGAGAAAACGTCAATACCACATGTAATTGGCATGATTTTTTTTTCACGGTGATAATGTAGTGAAACTATTTCTGGACCGTATGTATAATGGCTACTAAACCATCAATCACTTTCACACTTTTTATTTTCAATTCTGTTTTCATTCAACAATACTATACTGAAATAATCTTATGCATGGAATAAAATTATGTACGCTCCCCACTACAGAAAATGATCGATCATTAACAGACATGTGTGGTGAACGTGAGATAAAAAACATATAGATATCATATAATTCTACATAACTTATTATAATCTATATACGCATGATATTTCCCGTCATTCCATTCATACTATCTTCATACAGCTATTCAATACGAATTTCTTATATCACCTTATCACCTTATACATTCAGTAAAATAGGTCGTGTGATATGTAGACACTTCAAATTGTTTTGTGGAGATATATAAAATTGGAAATTGAAAATGGATGGATATAATGTATAGGTTTCAAGTCATCAGTTGACATGCATGAAAATGAATCTCCATTTTTCCACGTCCGTGAAGTTGGCCCCATCAGTATAGTACAATATCATTTCAACTCTCCATTAAAAAATATGATCAACTCGGTCTGTGCTATTGTTCAACCGGCCAGATGATCTGGGATTTCCTTCATTCTTAAAATATTTTTAAAACTCGCGGATACGAAAATTTAAAAAAATTTCATAAGTTCAAAACAAATTGAACTCACAATAGCATGATTGTCTCCAAACTTGAACCATTTCAAAGCTACGTGCAATGTTACAAACAACAACATTTTTTCTCTCAGCAATGAATGCATGGTTGGTTGAAACGGATGATCAAATTCCACAACTATATGATTGAAGTATGAAATGAACAAATTCCTCAATGTTTTTCATTTTTCAAAAATATTCCCATGCATTCTCTTTCGTTGTATACCTACCATTTTGATTCACAAAATGAAATGTAGCTTCCATATGTTCTGATTATATGTGATTAAACGTGTGATCATTGACGATTGGACCTATCCAATCGTAGTACCGCCACTGTTGGAAAACCGTCCCAGTTCACCCCTCTGTTACCACACCTTTGGTCGAACAAATCTGCTGAATCTGCCAACGACGTCCAACCGCACTCAACCTCGCTTTGCCAACTTTAACGACTGATTACAGAAGTGTCAGTGAATTATAACGAGACTCAATATGTACACTTTCTTATGTATCAGCAGTTTAATTTTTTCATTTTATACACAAACAGATTCATGTATTCAAGGGGCCTATCTAATGACTGCCCTGTATTGACAATGAAACATTGCGGCGTATGGTTTTTGATAGTATGAAAACGATACTTACATAAAAAGAGAGTGAGCCATGCCGTTGTGAGATTGATGGATATTAATAGGGACTTATCATGATTAGCCATGGAAGCTCTATCTTCACATACACAAATGGTACCAACTGCAGGATTTTCGGTTAACCAGTCACCCTCGAACTTACATTCAACCAATCAGAGAGCTGTAAGAGAGTTGAAGAATGAAGGCTGGTGCTAGGAATGACACGTTCTCTCCAACGTGTCCACATTTGATTATATCCACCATTATGATCACAACGTACACACTTTAGTTCTGCATTGGCGATGTTGACTAAACTGTATACATTCTCTCTCACCTGTTCATGAAGTTGCTTCTTATTTTATGATTACCAACATACAAGAGTTATGGAAGGAATGTATCGATATCATTAGCATCAATTATATATATATATATATATATATATATATATATATATATATATATATATATATATATATATATATATATATATATATATATATACATATATATATATATATATGTATATATACAAGAATTTCCACTATATCACGTATTCTTGAAAACACATTTTCTTGAACTCGTGAAATAACTTCATAATTTCAAATTGATTACTGATTGATTTCATTAAGAGATTATTTCTTTGGCGATCTCTCTCCAAAAAAAAAACAACAAACTACATGAAGTCCTACAAACTTCCACCATTGTTGACCTATTATTGATCTATTGATGACTTATTGTTGGACTAGTGGAGGGCTAAAACTTATACAAAACACTCCTCGCAACAGAGAGCACCATGCACTTGTTAATGTTGATTCTCTGTAATTGCTAGGTGATCAGCTACGACTCAAGCCGAGGCGGTGTGAGCGTCATCACCGAAAAGGGCGAAGTGACGACCAGTTATCTACTCATTCAGCACGCCGAGCTGACTGACTCGGGCAAATACTCGTGCAGCCCTTCCAATGCTGACGTGGCAAGCGTCAGAGTGCACGTGCTCAATGGTAAGGAAGTATAAGTGTACAGCATGAACTAAAAGTGAAAGTCAATTTTTTATACCTGCCTGAATCAGTCAAATTTGTGCTATGTATTGCATAAGGTCAACCGGTAACATACGAACAGAGAATAGAACTCAATTTTGATTCAATCTCGATATAAGTATGGCGGGTGAGCTAGCGTATGACAACACGTGCTCAGTGGTGAGCTGTGGAAGTACACGTTCCTAATGATTAGTCAATTTTGAAATTCACGTTCTCAATCTCAAGCTAGCTCGTAAAATGATTAACAAATTACTTGTTTTTGAGCATTTATATTCTGGTGCTTTATATTCGTATTTATATTCGTATTAAGTGCTAGTTTCTCATGATTTGTTACTAGAGTGAAGCACATATCACTTGGGCAAAAGTCAGATAAATGGCGGCTCCACATGTGAGGCTGGAGCGTTTATTTACCGTTTTTCAAATTATTTTGGAAATCTCTTTGTACAGATATTCACAAAATAAAAATCACAATGAATACTGAGACGTGTGGCCGAGTGGTTGATACACTGAACCGTCATTCAGGAGACCGGGGTTCGATTTCCGCCATAGTCGATAAATCTGGCTGAAGTTTTTGGAACTTTCCCTCTGTCGATCAGGTCGATACTGCATTGGCTCCTTAACCACAGACTACGACCGACTCCTTCCCACTATCCAAAAACACCTGATAGAATAACCTTTCATCTCATCATCTCACCATCTCATATATCACCACCGATCATATATCATATATCATTCACCGACGACAATAGATCGTAGTCATCAGTAGAGTGCGTCGTTGAACCCAATATAAATAAACCATAGTGAATGTATATAGAATCAACCTGGCGGAATATTAGGAATTAACTGCAATGATGCGACACCTGTCGACTGTTTGGAGACTGCTACATTGACTGCTGTAGGCCGTACACTGCTGTATTTATCAATCAGTCCTGCCAACTTTTCTATGGCTTTACAAGGGTTGCATCTCTGTTCTAATACCCACTTTACACGATCAACTAGAATAGCAATACATTTCGGCAATGCATTCTCCGTCGTGTGTAGGATACTACAATTTTTATTTTCTGCCGTAGCGGTGCCAGTAGCTTGAACCTTGAACTAGCGAATGTCAGTAGCGCAACCTAAAGCTCAAATCACTAAAACATAGATCGACAGTTGCGATAAAAGTACTAATCGATATCACCTCGAGTAGGCCTACTACTGTATCGATAGTGAGAGATTTGTTTACATTCCTCTAACCCAACTTTTTCACACGCTCACCATCAACATGCTCAAGTGCGAAGAAATCTTTCCACCCTGGAGTCATGAGGAAGAAGAGCAATTCATAACTCTATCCATTACATCTGTTTGAATCACTTAAACTTGGAGATCAATATAAACATGACCTAAAAGTACGAAGACAGCTGTCTTCTGTATCACTGAAAAAGGTTGGTCAATCGAAAATGGTCAGACACCAATCTTCGATTGTCCCACTCAATGATATGGCGTCAACAGAAGCTAAGCAGTCAATGGAATGTGACGTTACACTTTACTGTTCGCTGATTGGTCGGCTACTAGCAATATTGCCTCTAGAGTAGAGCGCAATCCTACTCGAGGCAATGCGTTGACAACAATAGCAACTTTTATTGTAGTGTAAACGCGAGATAGGTAAGGCATGTATTCTACTTGGTAGCGATACATTTTGAAAACGCATTGCTAGGGATAAGTTGATCGTGTAAAGGGGGTATAATGATACACGACTGTGTGAAATACATATCCACAACTTCAAAAGGCAGACATATTATGATTATAATTTATAACCATACTCTTACTTGTTCAAAGTGAATATTTCCACTATTTTACGTTCTTTAGAATATGTTCACTTTTTCCAGGCTTGGTATGTTAGAAAAAATATTAGAAAGATAATGAAATTACCAATCACACATTCCAATTGAATGAAGTGATTATTAGATGAGCGTAAGCGAAGACTCCATCCCACTCTTATAGGGCTTTGTCTGTATTTTTTTTTTTGTGGGCACTCCAAAGGTCGCAGGGTTTGACTGATCGACATGAAACTTTTTTTGTACACGCGAACTCATCCAACTTGGAACTTTAAAGTTTTCGGAATGTATTGATTGGACCGATTTTGAGAAATATCATCTCAGAATTTCTAAAAACTCCATAAGATTAGGCTGGGCAAGAAAATCTGAAAAATAAAATCTTTTCAAAAGAAATGAAATTCACTCTTAATGTGATACAGTAGGCAAACGCGTTATGTGTTGCCGCGTTGATGGATGAGCTGGAACATATTAACTTATCTTTGGATTGGTTATTATATATATATATATATATATATATATATATATATATATATATATATATATATATATATATATATATATATATATATCCACCTTGAGATCCAAACAATAACGTCACTGTCATCCCATTTCCTAATTAATTTCTATGATAATGAAGAAGGCTTTGTTTCAATCGTTTTCAATTATTGGTGACACCTGTTGCTTGGATTTGATTGGTTTCTTAATAGCATTGAGTGATTTAAAAAAAAAAATAATAATATACCGGCACAGTAGCTGAGTGATTAGCGCACTTGCTTCGTGTGACCCGGTAGGTGAAGGGACATATCGGACCCGGTTCGATCCCCGCCACCGTCCATCTTTACAGGGGTTTTTCTTGGTTTTCCTCTGTAGTCTAGGCTAATGCCGGGATGGTTTTCACAATATAGGCCACGACCGCTTCCTTCCCACTATCCTTCCCATTACCCATAAAAACCTTCATCTCATCATCCTATCATCTCATTAATCATTCATCCGACGCCAATAGATCTCAGTCATCATTACAGTGCGTCGTTAAACCCAATATAAAAATAAAAAAATATATGAATAGGCCTATTTTTGCATTAAAACGGCCGATGTGATTTGACTGAAAGTTCGAAATGAGGTGTATTATTATATTGAATTTTCCTGAGAATTTCAATTCTCTCGAAGGAAATATTTTTGACGAATTTTTTCCTATGGGTTATTATCATGAGATTTTTTGAAATTTTGTGATGAGTTTTCTCAGAAGTGATTCAATCGATTGCGCCTTAAAACTATACAGTATCGAATTAGATAAGGACACTTGTGTATGCCAAGTTTCAATTGATTTTGAATTTTTGTTTGACCTGTGGAGCGTCAAAAAAACAAAAAAAAAACGCTGTCTTTCGGGTATGGTGTAATTGAGTCTTCACTCCGCTCATCCAATGAATGATGCACATTATTATCATTCTGTATGCAATTCGAACCAGCCATTTTGAAGAACAAAATTAAATCAACTGTTTTTATTCACCAAATATATTATATAGAAAGAAAAGCAGATTCAGGTTGCCGAGATTCACTGCTTTCTGGATTCGATAATTCTGGATTCGACAATCTGGATTCGATAAACAATGATGTCCTTTTTATATGCATCAAGGTGTATAGAATATCAGAGTTGATAAAGTAGCAAGAGTAGAACTACTTTGACGACTATGATACCTTATTCAGATATCTCGCTCATCTTACAAAGATTATTTTGAGCTTTATTATGTCCTTTTTATATGCATCAAGGTGTGTAGAATACTAGGCAAACGCGGTATGTGTTTCCGCGTTGATGGATGAGCTGGAACATATCAACTTATCTTCGGATTGGTTATTATATATATATATACACCTTGAGATCCAAACCATTACATCACTGCCATCTTATTTTCCATTCATAATTTATATAATAATAAAGAAGGCTTTGTTTTAATCGTTTACAGTCAAGTGGTGACACTTGTTGCTTTGATTTAATAGGTATCTTAATAGCTTTGAATAATTGACACAAATAACATTATATATTTTTTTACATCGAAACGGCTGATCCGATTTGAGTAAAAGTTTGGAATAATGTGTATCATTATCAGATTGAAGTTCTCTGAGAATTTGAATCCTCTCAGATGAAATATTTTTCACGAATGTTTTCCTCTGGCTTATTCTAATGGGATTTTTGAAAACTTTGGAATGAGTTTTCTCAGAAGTTGTTCAACCGATCGTGCCTCAAAACTATACAGCATCAAGTCAGATAGGGGTTCATGTGTGTGCCAAGTTTCAACTGATTTTGAATTTTTTTCTGACCTGTAGAGCGCGAACAAAAAAACAAAAAAACAAAAAAACAAAAAAAAAAACAGGCACTTTTTTTTCGGTATAGTGTAATTGAGTCTTCGCTTCGCTCATCCAACCAGAGTTAATAAAGTAGCAAGGGGTAGAACTACTTTAACGACTATGATACCTTATTCAGATATCTCGCTCATCTTACAAAGCTTATTTTGCGTTTGCCTAGTTCTTATAGAACATATAGAAAGATATGAAAGATAAAAAGAAAATGTTGGAGTTTAATTTCTTCCTGTCACATAAGATGATCGTATCAACGTGGGAAGAAGGTTAACTGCCAACAGAATGATTGTAAAAACTTCTGGAATCTTTCTGGAAATAACGCTTTCATTTGGAATCGATAAAAAAATTATTATTATTAAATTATTGTTATATTATATTATTTGACCTCCACATTATTATTATTTTATCATATTATCATTATTTTCACTAGTTTTATAGAAGGGTTTGGGTGGAAGATCACCTTTTCAAGTGTGAGCCCCACCCAATTGTGCCATTATTTGTGAATGTATTAATATATTATAAGCTATCAACTGTCATATATTATATATTATTGGAACAATAAAGACTGAATACAATACAACATCAGTGAAATATCATGTCTAACTTTCTTGCTGTATTATGTTCAGGTGAGCGACCAGCAGCCATGCAGACTGGATCAGCAGGGCTGTCCAACAGCTCACTCAACATTGTCACTCTGATCATCCTGTGCTTCTTGTATTGTTCAGCCCTGGAAGATGTACAACTCAACAATCGACCAAGATAATCTTGTAATTAAGTCAACGAAAACACAAGTATGAAGTGGGAAAATGAAACATTTATTACAGGTACAATATAGTATTATTTTAAGTTTTCAATGACGTTTTGTAAATTATGCTGACTCTTGGTGATTGGTCGTATTTTTGGTGATTGATCGGTGGAGGTTCTGGTGATTTATATTCTGTGAAGATAGGTCACTCATTGTTATAAACTTGTTCGTGGTAATTGTCTACTATAATAATATTCCTATATGAGATGACATACTATCTGCACTGTAGTGAAGTTTTTTGAGAGAAAAGTGATTGTGTGTGTGGACGAAAAAGTCATAATGCTCTTATTCTACGACCAGATATTTCGATATACGAAATGAATACAGTTTTCAAACAGCGTTGTTCTCAGTTCCTTATATTTCACAATGTATAACAATGTTTCCAAGTGAATATCGTTATTGTTTTCAGTATCATTTTGAAGATTTGAGGAGTCAGTTTGGTTGTTAGTATTATATATTATTCAAGTCATAATAAGGTTATCAAGAATGCTTTTCAGCGCAAAATAGTATTTCGTTCAACTGCAAGATCAAATCAACCTTCCAAGTGAGAATTTGAGAATAACAAAGTAGTCTATCTATTTCAAACTGAACTTGTTATTCATATCGGAGAAATCAATTATGATGAGGTAAATTTGTTGCACTTAAAAACACTGTTATTGATATTCAACATCCAAAATACTCAACAAATATTCGTTCATTCTATTAGAAAAGTTAATTTTCATAATATATGTTTTCAGTATCAATAAACCTACAGTTATATATTTGGAGTATGTTTTTAGCAGAAAATTCACAATATCAATCTGGAATTCATGAAGTGAAATCTATTCATTTCCTTCATTTCATTTTTGACGTCTAGGCCTACATAGTTCCTTCATATGAGAATTGAATTTCAATTAGGTCTTTCAATTCTTTCATATTTGCAACATATTCATTCTTACTATTGTTGTAAAAGATTGATTTTGTTTATCAGGGTTGTATGACGTGAGAGGCCAAACATAGTCAAGTATTGCTGAGTTGACAACAGTGAGTGAACTATTCTACTTGTTATTTGAAGAAATCAAGCAAGTTTTCTCGTTATCGAGTTGGTGAACGTGGTCTTGTTTTTTGTTGGTCATGGTTCAGTGGTAGATAGAGTGACTCTCCTGCGAGTGCGAGCGCGGCTGTGATGCTACCAAGCAAGATAGAACCTGGTTTCAAGCCCGGTGATATACCAACCTCGGTAGCAATTATCGGGGATTATAAGTCACAATACATAAGACAATATAAACGATGGAAGAGTATGGATGGGATGTGATTTTATCATTCTCTATGTTTTGAACGGAATTCTAGTCTGGTAATGATAATTCCTTCGCGTAAGACTTTTGGTATGATGCTTACCAGAAATAATTGTAATATAATATAAAACTATACATTATCATCGAAAATGTGTTTTTTTTCGGTATTGTCAAACAAAAAGACACATTAAAAAAATAGTGTATAAAAGTAGTAAATTATTGAAACATTTGATAAATATTTTATTTGTCACTTTGTAAATAATAATCAATACTTACTCCCTGTTATAACGAATGCGCGCGCAATAACCTTACTTCATGGTCGGTAAAGTGAGAATGCTATATTATCGACTCTGTCACGACCAAAGAGTTATTGCATTCACTGATTGTAATCGAAAAAAAAGATATAAAGATGTTTATAACTGATTTCTCGAGTGTAATTTCACTGCCAACCTCACAGGAAAATTTTTACTGTTCGTACTGCCCCAAATCATCGACATTTTGTGACTTTCCTGACGGAAATTAGATTTTAACTATCGAAGCTGTAATGCAATAGTATAAAGATGTTCAGTCAAGTATCGAAATGAAAATTGATGACGATGTACAGTTAGGTTGGTAGGAAATTACAACTACGTAGACCTGAGTCGTGAAAAGTGATAGTACCAACTTGAATAGAGAGAGAATACGTGTGAAATAAGTTTGTGATAAGCCAAGATAAGTTTGAGATAATCTCAAAACATTTTTATCCTCAAAACCATTTCTATATTGAAAGATTTTCACAACGACAAATCCCCTATAGCTTCACATTTGTCAAGGGAGCACGATTTTCTTGACAAGTATGTTAAATGTTTATCGTAATTAATTTCTTCATCACGTTTGTGAAGATGACTTGGAATCAGTCTCAGCAAACGTTTATGTACATATTGGTCTAGTGTTCAAGAAAAAAAACGTACCGACATGTGTGTTAATTACCCTTCAACTAAACATGTTGTACCGAGATCAGATGAGCGACAAATTATAGATGTTATATTCTTGTGGTTCAATAAACTGGGTGTCTAACAAAAATTGCTTCATTCTCCTCATAATTCATGCTTCCTAGTTATAACGTTGTATCAGTTCAACAAGCGATTACCAACAAGTATATCAAGTTCAGTGAGCTTAGCTCGTTTTGAGTGATAGTGAAAACAATAAGAGCTTGGGTTACCTTGGTTGACTGATTCTAACTCCCAATTAGATATAAGTTCAGGATATGTCTGTCATTCCGACAATTGATCAATGATTGTAGTTGTCAGTGAGCTTATAGATATCCTTGTCAATATTAATTCCATTCACTAATGTGAGGAGTTTATGTACGATTATCAACACTTACATAAAATTCACACATCTCCATATATTTTGTCAGTTTTAATTCAGTTTTAATTTGTCAGTTTTTAAGCTGTATAAAAATTATCAATCATAGCCAAAACGTTTCGACAAAGTCAAGTAAGCCCAAATGTCATTACTTATTCCCAGAGATGTGGGAATTTGTTATTGATGAAATAGATTATCAAATCCAAATATTTTTCAAGGACATATACTTATTGTTTTTCTTATGTTCCATGGTATTTCGGTTCATTCAACATTATACCCTATTCGCATATCTTTCACTATTTAATATAAATGTATTCTTCAGGGCATTCAGCTACCTTCAGCTATTTCACGAAAATATGTGAGGTTTTGAAGACAATAAGCTGTATTGTATGAAATATTTTTGGGAAAAGTGTGCTTAAATATGAAATCAGCTGGAAAAACCAATGGTTAGGCCCAGATTTGAAAAAAAATCGTTTTCTCTTCCCTCCAATAACTATCAATAGTGAGTTGTATATTTGGACATCTTCCTGCCTCAACCTGAAAATCCCGAAAGAACGTGAAATTTCCGTTGATAATTCCGTAGTTGTTGACCCAGAGTTTGCAGCTCCTGTTTTTTTCAGTAGTTTGCTACAAAATGCTACATTTCACATAAAAATGAAATACCAAAACTGAATGTGAATGCCATATTTCTACAACTCTACTTTTTTTCTTGTTATTTGAAAAGTTCTTCAGAGCTTTAAAATAATTATTATTTTGTATTATTTCTCGAAATTTGATGAATTCGGCATGGTAAATATCTTACGACATTATTATTGAATTTTGAAATGATGTTTTATTTCTTAATAATTTCTGAATCGCGAAAATGTGCTTTTCTCCATGAAAAAATGCTGGAAAAGAATGTCAATCTGAAATTTTCAGATGATTAGAAAGTATACATGCACCATGCACTGTTCATCGCTATTTCACTATCAAATTGAATGTTATGCTTCATAATTTATTCATTTTTCTGTCACTACTAAGTAAATAGTGATGTTCGGTGCATTCACATGTATGTGATGTATGCTTCATTTCTATGATTTCATTTCAGTCTGATGCTCATAATTCAGTCAGAAAAATATCACGGTGAATTCAACCAACGCTTATCTTGATGAGTCACACTGTTGAGGTATCCCAGCCAACAGCTTACCTTGATAAGTGACATCTTATTGCGTCTCAGCCAACTAGACGAGATACATCCAAATGCGTGACAGTCAGCTGTTGACTTTTGTATGCTGAATTTAATAAATCCTGAGCATATTGTTAACCTGCCCATTCTTACACTGCTGCCTTCAGATGAAGATCTGAATCATTAGAAAAGTTTGTCTCACAATTTTGTCAATAGTTGTTATGAGTAACAATGGATATGGACATAGAATGATGAGATGAAATATAATAAATATGCCTACACGGTACACGGTACATACATTCCACACGTTCATTCTAGTGAATATACCTACATTCATTCGTAAGCTAGCCAAAATTGTGGAACATTAATTGAAGCATAAATACCATGGAAGCTCAATTGAAATTATTATTATTTGTGATTGATTTGATGCAGTGTGACAGATTGTTTGTTGTGTTTCTATACGAATAAACACCAACATGTTAGAAAGTGAATGGGAAGGTAGGAGGTAAATGTATATTCACAATTTCTCAGTTGTTGCGTATTTCTTGTCATGATATTATAGTGCATATTATTATTATTATTTTTTTTTTTATCTCATTTATTGGGTTTCTATACAAATTGCTGTACACTGTATACAGGTAGTGAGAATATAGCAAAATCCCCGTAACAATATCCGCGAACTGTATTAACTGCGAACTTATTAGCTGTGCTGTTGATTTTAATAAGTCATGACATGTTGAAGAATCTTCGACTTGGGCCTATATGTCACAACCTTTGATGTTCTGGAATAGGCGGCGGTAGTCAAAAATGATTTTTGATTTCTTTTCTCAATGCTAATCTTTCAAAATACATTTGAGAAAAACGTGAAGAACGCGTGAAGAACAAATCTTCCCCTTTGTGATTCCTAAATCTACCTGCTATTTCAAGCATTTTCATAATCGAATTTAGAATTGAAGAAGCGTTTCTTCCTATAAATTTGTTCATGAAAAATCACTTTTGGAAATATCACTTCTATATATATATAATACAGATATAACGGTTATAATAATTTTGTATTTGTGTTTTTGATAGACGACCTCCTTCTATCGTGACTGCAGGTATATCCACGAAAAAGGAACTGAGTCACTCAATTTACTCAATTTGAGTAACTCAATTTTCAGTTCAATTTTATTTGTTCTTCACGTGCAATGCAGACAATAGAAGTTATAAAAAAATAGAAGATTCCTCAATGAGAGAAGTTCTTATGCTAGAAAATCATCAGAATTCACATGCTCAGGTATGAAACTTGAAGTAAACATTGAAACCATGAGATAGAGTGTACGTGTAACTCGTGAGGCTGAAAATTACAATTTCTGATAACGCTGATTTCTTTCTAATCAATATGAACATATAGGCGTATAATCCAATAATTGTATGAATGAAACATCCTGAAACTGAAACTGAATCTAAATCCTGATCCATAACTAAAACTGAAAGAAGATTTTTTTCATACATTATTTATTAAATTATTCACATTATATAGTAAACACGTATGTGTGTATGTGTGCATGTGAATATATATGTAGTAAATATTCATACAAACACACACACGCACACATTCATACATATGCATACATAATCACATATACATATGTATATATTCATGATGTAGCCTTATTTATGTTATGCAAAAAGTGAAAACCAGCCTCAGGGTGAAAATCAAAATCCTCGGTTACAAGTAACAACAGGGAACAATGTGTGACATATCATAGTTTCATCTTATTTTTGCAACTGCCATAACGTTCTATACAAGCTCTGAGTAAGTTCAGTAACTAATTCAGAGGAGCGTGGTGTGTTATGTGAAAAAATCTTGATACAAATATATATACATAGGTCTATATAGGTCTATATCATTATAAAACAAATGATGATAGTAAAAATTAAAACAGAAGAACACCAATTATAACTCTTTCAGTATTAAAGGTATTGTCCTGGAACTTTCAGTATGATAAACACAAAACATGCATTTCTCCTATTTTTACCCTTCGGCTAGTTTTCACTGTGCATCACATATTTTAATATTCTGATATTATATTCCAATATTCTAGAAAAATTAGATTGATTAAAGAGAGTTGACAACGAATGATAATTCAATTTTGATCAATGTATGCAGTTTCAGAGTGGAAAAAGATGAAAGCCACTTCTCACCTTGAAATTTGAAAATGTATTTCAATTCAGTATTACAAATATTGTTTGGAATAGCATTCTATAGTTTACTGCTTTAAGAATTGCGATTACGTTGAAAGATGTCCCTTATGACTCCAACTTGGAAGATTTGTTTAGATGATTCAAAACGAGCAACGATATTTGAACTCATTGAAGGTTTTTGAGGTATTGGCAGTTGAATTTTCTTTGATGAATGAATCTGAAGATGATTAAAATTCAAAGTTTTCTAATTTCCAGAGTAGTAGATAAGATGAGTGCAAAATTGATAACAATGGCATATTATATTATAATTTTCTCACAATGGAAAGTTTGGTACTTCATTTCGCCGACTATTTGCATTCAAAAAAGGTAATTTCACTGGCGAGTATTATGAGATTTTCTTCTATCTTCTTACGAAGTGGTGTTAAGTTGATATTCTGAGAATTAGTCCACACTTTGATTCGACTCAACGAATTCAAAACAGGAATAGAAAACTCTGAGAACACACAGTCACTAGAACATAGCAGCTCTATTGATAAACAAGAACGGATCCATTGAGAGTAAAGACTTCCCTTTGGACTTCACTTCAAATCTACAGCAAGTTTCCGGTAATCACTCTGGCAACAAATCCGAGGAAAAGTTGTAGTTGTCAATCCAATTATGATACCAGATCCAAATTCTCAATCCTCATCTTCTCAGCTCCATTCTCATCTATTTATTCAACACCTATTTGAACAGCAGACCAATGATTTAGTGACTTAATAATGTATTATCAATGAGAGACTGATGCCCTATTCAAAAGAACATTAAACATATGGCATAGGCTCCACGTCTGCTTCATAGTAAAGACTGATTCATAGTATCAAGGTGGCGCAGTTTTTTCGTCCTTCTAAGTCACTTTTACCGGACAGAAACTTTCCGGAACATTCTGACTGGTTCACGTGACTTGGGACTGCCGGAAACCCCGTGCAACCATGGTACTTTTTTCATTTTTGTGTAATAAAATGTGTGAAGGGGTGAGTTCGTGTATGTGTGATTTCAAAATAATTATTTATCATATATATATATATATATATATATATATATATATATATATATATATATATATATATATATATATATATATATATATATATATAATTACTAGCCATGTGATCAAAGCTAAATGTTTGAATCTCTTAAATTTTCTCTCAAATGGTTTTGAACATGAGTTGTCGATGTGTTTGTGTTGAAATTAATCATTGCACGGTTACAGAAGCTATATCCTAGCGATGGGACATTTCTGCGGCAAGTGTCGTTTTTCTTAATTTTTTCATGTCATATTTTCTTCCACCAACAATCTACAGATGGACCAATCAGGAAGACTTAGAGGCAGCATACTATCCTACTCGGCATCTGCTCAAAGGTTATCACGCTCATCTTTGAGAAAAAAGTTAATCTGTAATTACGCATAATTGCTGAACCAAACAGCCTAATAGCTACCTCCGGAGTATTTGTAGTCAGGGAATATGTCCCGAATATCTTTGATATCAATTTTCATTATCATATTATTGATATGATGACTAGCAACTGACAATCAATTGTTCCGTTTCTTATTTTAATTCTTGTTCACAATATCAATTATAAATACCCATTTCAACATGGACATGTTGGATCTGTTTTGTATAATCAACTAGCATTCCAAGTGGTCATAAGTTATTAAAGGCAGGAACTTCTTCGTACTTGATCTCATAGATCATGACAGTTGTTATCAATAAATTACAGACTCTCAAACGAAGTTGTTTCAATCAAATCAACAGGTTCAGAGTGATGTATGTACTTTCTAATACTATTTCAAGTCCATCATTATTTTATCAACACTTTTCAGGCTGTCACATTATCGAATCTGTTGAAGATTTCATTCGTTTTATGTTGATAGAAACTGAGTCCTGAATGCATTAATGGTGCCTATAAGCTCATGACGCCACTTCTACATGTTCAACTATGTTTACATGAACAGCTTACCACAAAATCAGATGGTACATCTTAAAAAATTGTGTACGAAATATTAATGGCCATTGCTGTCCAGTTGTATCCGAGCATTCGGAGAGCATCGTTCTTCACATAAAAGTCACTCTCTTTTGGCGTTTTGGTAACAATTTTCTCGATGTCTACAAAATAATCTATCTGAAAAAATGTATCACATTCATTAGTTCATCCAAGAGTATATGGCAGTCGATTCAGCACATTTTCAATCATTCGTGGTAATTTTGAAATGTATCACTATGCATGCAAGTGAGTAATTATGTTAATTCAACCGTTGACCTCCTTCAGAGTTAATTGGTGCATTTAGAATATGAGTATGAGTAGATACTAATGATGATATGAAGTACAATGTATGATAACTATTTCACAGTAGTTCAAGTTATAATAATTTTTACAATACAGTCAAGATTGAGAGTAAATAACTTCACTTAGATTTAAAATTACCTTTTATGATCCGCTTCAAAACGTTCAAAATGTTTGACTGAGCTTACCTTCGCAACCACTTGACAGCATTGACTCAACAATGTAAGCATCAATAGCGTGACACTTGCAAAGAACAACGCCTTGTTCATGATTATGATTGCCTGATATATCATATAGCTTATGCGAGACGTGTTCGACGTACTTCATCATGCTATATTCTGCCAAAGCTAAAGCTAAAGCTGCTTGCTTTTCAGTATCATGCAGGCAGGTATAGTAGGTAGGCCCTATAGGTTCATATATGTACATGTGAAGTAGGTTCAGATAGGTACATGTGAGGTAGGTTCATAAAGTTCACACGTTGAGAGAAAATTGAAAGATGGATCTATTATCGAGTGAGTAACACCCATTTAGTATTGCATAATTACTAACCAACCGCTATTTTACAAATAGGAAGCTAGCCGACTAATACGTGAGAAAAAGTTCAATCGATGATAGAAATACTGGAATGAACATAAATCCTAATTGATGACCGTTCTGATTCAATAATGGATATTTCATTATATGATTGCGACTTGAATAGATTCAATCTATCGACAAATGACAAGTGTCACGAGAATCTATTGATAGCGTTCCAACAATACCCCGGTTTAATTACGTGTGGTACAGTAGCACAGGATCAATTAAGTTTATTACCACAGTTCTCGCTGTCTGTCGCTTCCGTACATTCGCTGATAAACATCACTTTGGTAACTCTATAATGACATATGTGTTACTCGATAGAACATCGATGCATGCACAGTTCTAGACTAGGCCACCGGGGCCCGGGCAACTGGGCAATGCCCGGTGGGCCGCTGCAGGAATGAATATCAAAATGGGTCTGTCACCCTCGAATATGTTTTGATGCGTTCGTTCAACGTTTCACAATCTTCCAAGGTTTGATCTATGATTTGACCTGAATGTCAATATCTAGTGAAACAACTTGAGTGAATAAAACTGACCATAGCGATCATTTCAAATATAATTTGTTATTTTGAATATGATATTTTTGTATTCACGAATATCATCGAAATCAATTTTATAGTTAGTGAATATAACCTTGATATACCGTTTAAGACTCAATTACGATTGAGAAACAAACATAATAATTCACCTACATGACAATCTATTCAAAATGGGTTGTTGGCTGTGATTGTGCAATAACTGATTTCCAAACAGAACATCTAATCTACGAGAGAAGATTCAGTGGGTAAAACATGGAAGAAATGGCTCCAATTTTTTCTTCAATCAGTCTTTTCTTTCAATTTCTTTCCAGCCCGTTTCTTCGATGTTTTCTCAATCAACCGGTTGATATTGAATTCACCATTCATTCAGGAGAATATTTCTAGATCTTTGATCCTATTAATCGGAAATGGATTTTATCATCGATGCTTTTTTGCACTATTTTCGACTATTTGTGTTGCTTTTGCTAATTTCGAATATCCCATCAAATACATCAAGGAGAACACCAATTTACTTCGTGCTCAATATTCGGTAATTTTATAATTGAAATGTGTAATATAGATACTATAATATATAAAATGGATTTCAATTTGAGTTCGTATTATTTCATTCAGTAATAAAATACTGGTGTTTATAACGGTAATTAGTATCTAGGTGTTTAGCCTATAGACCCTATATAACACAATTATTACGGTACATTTGAAAAAGTACCTACAATAACAATGATTATCTTGAACTGAGATCGCTTGAAACTGAGAATGCAAAATATACCTCAATCACAAAGAACATTATCCACGACGAGCAGATCCCCCCCCTCCCCCCCCCCCCCCCCCATTCTCTAAAACGGCCGTTTTTTTCTTTCCGCCCTTGCCTGTAGTAAATGCCAGTCCGATACTGTGCGTGCATGCATTTCGCATAGATATCTACAGCTAGTGAATGAAAGACGCACGACCTTGCTGAGCAGCAGTAATTTCCCGCCACGACCAGCAGGTTGACGTGATGGATCTCAGCAAGCAGCTTACCTTGAGTCATAGCCATCGTCACTGATGGCCCGCAGAGGTCATGCAGAGATATATGCATATATCTATACGTTATATATACCATATAAAAATGCAACCAAATATACATATATGCACAAATATATATATATATATATATATATATATATATATATATATATATATATATATATATATATATATATATATATATATATATACATATATATATATATATATATGTATGTACTCTCATGATACTAGAAAAAGATATAATTCATCACTGATTGAACACAATTATACGAGTCTCACAAAAGGACCTAAATATGCCGGTGCAAGATTTTATAACAAATTACTAAGTTCATTGAAACAACGAAAAGGAAAATCTTTCAAAAATGCACTAAAATCGTATTTAATTAAAAACAGTTATTACTACGTTCAAGAATTTTCAACCTCATAATAATTGATTCACAATTCATTTGTTTCTACAATCGTTATCCGCTTTTATATT
>OZ023326.1:43980962-44036185 GCA_964007535.1 Brachyptera risi
CAGTTTTAATGTGAAGTCAAGTCTCCAGCGAGTACCAGGAAATCTCTCTGGCAACGTGTCACTGTCAAAGTTGTAGTTGTCGACCCAGTAATGACCCTGGAACAAGAGACTCAAGTCTTGGGTACAAACAAAAGTCGGCCAGCACATCGTAGTTCAAGATTGTATAGGCCTACAAAATGAATGAAAATAAATTAATGTTTGGCCAGACATGTGCAAATGCAGCTTAATCATTGAGATATGATCTTTGATTGGAATGTACTTGAAAGCCACACACATTCGTTCTCAAACTTGACGAAACTTTTCATAGTTTGCTGTTATCATTGTCCCTACTGAATCTCAATTTTCATTTCCCTTTCAGATGGAGTATCTTTAATTTTCTTCCGTTCAGTTTCAGTTGTACTTTATTCGAAATCGAATTCATAAATTAATCTATATCTCCCTGACCACTTTTTACCAAGAGCACCCGACCTGTAGAAAGTTCCATATGGATTTGTTTTGGCTTGCTACCTGTAGAGCGAATCAAAAATACACATACGGAGGTAAACTCGTTTTGAGTCGGATGACATTTGGTGCTCACGCTCATCTTATAATGATGGAGCCTACACTTCAGCGACACACATTTTTCTTTCCACGACTCAACCAATTCATCAACAGCAAGAAATTACTGATAACAAAAAAAAATAGAGCAGGCGCATTCAAAGTCGGAGCCTATCCCCCTCTCTTCACTCTCTTCATCGTCTGAACCATCTCTTCTTTTAATCATCTTTCGAAAAATTTATATATCTCCATGTATCTATATTATATTTCTCAACAACCACCAACACTCATCTATCACATCTTTGTAAACCACTTTTCTTCTTTCTATCTTCACTCTTACCCCCATCAGATATCTTTCACTCTTGGGAAACCAACACTTCTCTTCGTTCAAAACTTGATAGCTGACTCAAACTCTTATCTCGGTAATGTTATTACATTCATTTTCCTCATCTATCCGCACTTTCTCAATATTTCTCGTCCCATCTTGATTGACAACTTTTCAGATCCGATGTCTTTCCTGATATTCCCACTTCTCATTTTCCTCTCAAATGCCATTTCCAGTCTCAAAAGCTCAACTTATCTCCATCTCATTGATTACGTCACTGACCCATATAATAATATTGTGTGAAAAAATACGTTATTGGAATCAAAAACTTTTTACGTTTGTTGAGAAGCTTTCGTCCCAAATAAGCTCCCTAACTTTTTTTGAGAACAGTTCATCCGCTTCACTCGATATTCTTTCAACTTCTACAATCTACATCGATTCTAGATTGCGCTTTGAGAGAACACAATTCCTAGATGTGTGAATTATTCCTCTTTCCTCCTATTCCAATCTTCTAAATTTCATGATTTCACTTCTCTTTCTCTCCTTCTTACTCATATCACTGATATTATGCTCCAATGAATAAATATCCATTCCAGATTCGTGTGTTATCGCATTTCACCTGTCAACTTTCTATCTTCGGTGGGCCTCTTTGGCGAACTGAATTTCAAAACTGTATTTTGTTGCGTTTCTACAGTTGTTCCACTTCAATCTTCAACTTTCATTCGAGATTTTATCTGAATAATGATGATACCATCCAGTAGAACAAGTTTTGTATAAATAAAACAGACCATATTTAGGTGAGCATTTTTATATTTTTGAAAATTGATTATTGATTTTGAATAAGATATTTTTGTATCACCAAATATTGACGGAATCTATTTAATAGGTCCATTTCGCGGGCAGCCCCAGAACTAAAAAGTCGAATTATTTTTTCGCCAGTCGTTTGTGCTTCGTTTGTGCTTGTTTGTGCTCGAAACCGCATCGTTTGTGCTCAACTCGTTCGCCCGCTAAAACGAATTTAATTTGGGGGTGCCAGCGAAACGACAGCACCCCCAAATCGAAAAATCCATATTTTTTCCCGACAATCGTCTGAGCTTCGTTTGTGCACGTTTGTGCTCGAAACCGCATTGTTTGTGCTCGAAACCGCATTGTTTGTGCTCAACTCGTTCGCCCGCTAATTAGAGATTAATTTGGGGGTGCCAGCGAAACGACAGCACCCCCGAATCTAAAAATTCATATTTTTCCCCGCCAATCGTTTGTGCTTCATTTGTGCACGTTTGTACTCGAAACCGCATCGTTTGTTCTCAAATCGTTCGCCCGCTAATTAGAGATTAATTTGGAGGTGCCAGCAAAATGACAGCACCCCCAAAACGAAAACAGCTGAATTGCACACCCAAAATTAAAGAAACGGAATTATTTTTTCACCAATCGTTTGTGCTTCGTTTTGGCTTATTTGTGCTCAAACCCGCATCGTTTGTGCTCAACTCGTTCACCCGCTAATCAGAATTAATTAGAATTAGTACCCCCAAATCAAATTCTGATCAGCGGGCGAACGAGTTCAGCACAAACAATGCGATTTCGAGCACACACAAGCACAAACAAATTATTCAACAAAATAATTTCGTTTCTTCCATTTTGGGGGTGCAATTCGATTGTTTTCGTTTTGGTGGTGCTGTCGTTTCGCTGGTACCCCCAAATTAATCTCTAATTAGCGGGCGAACGAGTTGAGCACAAACGATGTGGTTTCGAGCACAAACGTGCACAAACGAAGCACAAACGATTGGCGGGAAAAAAATATGGATTTTTCGATTTGGGGGTGCTGTCGTTTCGCTGGCACCCCCAAATTAATCTCTAATTAGCGGGCGAACGAGTTGAGCACAAACGATGCGGTTTCGAGCACAAACAAGCACAAACGAAGCACAAACGACTGGCAAAAAATGATTCGACTTTTTCGATTTGGGGGTGCCAGCGAAATGGACCTCTATTTTATGGTTGGTCAATATAGCCTTGGTGAATCAGATACCGGTAGAACAAATCGAATGCACATTTAAAATGTCACCCAATTGAAATTATATTCTCCATTCAATTGTCGTTTGATGAAATTGAATTTCGAAACATATCCATCCAACTTTCAAGCCCCGTTTACACGGTTCAATTTTTCATCAAAATAATTTTACTCAATACTTGTTATCAATTATTTTGACAGAAACATTGAATGTTCGTTTACACTGTTCAATAAGTTCGGTCAAATGATGACGTCGTGCTGACGTCACGTGAACATGTTTGTCTGGTGTTTGACTGGCCGTGATCACTCAGCTGTTCGTAATACAACATTCAGACTCGGACAACAAAAGTGGGGTTATATATGACCAATTGCATGGATAATATCACTACTTTTATTATGTACACATGAAATGTTGATAAGTTGAAACTGTAGTTATCTATTATGGAAGTCGGGAGAGGTTACGACTTGAAGACATGGCTCTACTTCGTACAAACTTATTGAAATAGTGGCAGCATCTCACATCCATGGTGTTTAGCTGGCAGCCATTTTAACTAATGATACCAAAGAACGATACGTCACAAGAATGGTGAGCTGTGATTGGCCAGTTTTCATTCAATATGTAATGAAATTAGAACCTGTCCTAATCGAAAAGTATTGAATGTCAATATGAAATACAATACTTTCGCTCAATAGTTTTCGTTCAATGATAGCGTTTACACGATCAAATTTCTTTAACTCCATATGAAATACAAATAATTTGATGAAAAATTGAACCGTGTAAACGGGGCTTTATGAAATTGTAGTTAAAATTTAACAACTACTAACAAATACACGAAATTTCAACTTGTATCCAGAACCATTTCAATCATATCAATGAACATGTTGACGTCTCTTAACAGCAGAATTAACAAAACATCGATTCAAAATCAGGATTTTTCAGAAAATGTCCTCCGGGTTGGTTCTCTCTACTCCGTTATGGTATGACCATTTTGGCTTCACTATTCAAGCACATCTAGGTTTTTTCAAAGTTGTGGCAATGGAGAGTGTAAATCTTCGATTGTGGCTGAGTCTGGGACAAGAGAAATTAGCAAAAGTGTCGATTAGATTTCTTCAGAAAAAGAACCAAATAAGTCAAATAACACAACGAAGACAGATTTGAAGCTACGACGACAGAATAAAAGGA
Source organism: Brachyptera risi (assembly GCA_964007535.1). Lineage (NCBI taxonomy): Eukaryota > Metazoa > Arthropoda > Insecta > Plecoptera > Taeniopterygidae > Brachyptera > Brachyptera risi. The sequence goes on from OZ023326.1 coordinate 43,985,013, forward strand.
GTAAATGTGACTGAATAATTCTGAATTCCGACGGAGAAACACACGTAATAATTTATCTAAATGAAAATGCATTCATCAGTGGGTTGGTTGCGATTGTGCAATTACTGACTCAAAACAGAACATCTGCAAGAGAATATTCACTTACTAGGTCAGAGATGGAAGAAATAGCGTCGATACTTTCTTCAATATTCTCCTACTTTTTGGCCGGTGATATTATCTTGAAGTTAAAGCCCATTCATTCAGAAAAATCTGCTTAGATCCTACCTCACTAATCCTCACTAATCGAAAAAGGATTCTTCGACTGTAACAACGCTGTCTTGCACTTTGCATGCGACTATTTGTGTTGCGTCCAATTGCCAATTACCGAACAAGAAATCGACCGAAGAGACCAATTTTCTTCGTGCCCGATATTTGACCATTTATTTTGTTAAATATACTTCATATAGATATTTTCTTCATATGGATTTCAAATTGAAATTGGTATCAATTCATTAGATATTAAAATACAGGTATGTATACATCACAATCTGTATTTTGTGTAATTTGTATGACCTAAACCTACAATGCAAATGATAGACCAATTAATAATCTAAGATTACTTAGAACCTGTGAGGTGTGTAAACATAGCTACCTCAATTACGAAAGTTCATTTAATGAGAAATGCATGTTGTTTCCTACCCCCCTCCTCCTCCCCCTTTTCCTATCTTGGGCCACTTTATTTATTTTTGCCTTAGCGGGTTTATGAGTACCAGTCCGAAATTGGTATACAGGATTCATAATCATGGTAGATATCTAATCCTCTCCCCAATCCTTTTCATTCCCCCTTTGCTATCAAGCTCTCCCAAAAAGCGTTCACTTGGTGGATGGTCAAACACTATTTCCAGATGCATAAAAGTCATACAGGCCAATACCTTACCTTCTTTCCATATTGTTTCCATTATCACTGTATATATTGAATTGCCTAGATCCAATACTTCTGAACTAGTTCTTTCTGTAAGAATTTATGCTTTCAAGTTTTTGTTTCTGATATGTCCAAGAGTCATTCTTTCCTTTTTGCCTCAAACTAATATGAGTTGGGATTGAATATAAGACGTTAACAATATATTCTTATTGAATTATTGCTTCATCTCAGAAGGCATACCTTAGTGATGGGGCATTTCTGCGGCATATGACCTTCCTTTTTTATTTTTGCGTATACCACTTTTTCTCGTACCAAAAATTCACATAGGGGATAACTGGGAAATCTTAACGGCATCTTGGTGTACCTCTTACTCGGCATCTGCTCGAAGGATTCCATGGTCACCTGTAAGAAAAATTCAATCGTATTGTTAGACGATGATTTCTGAATCAAGCAGCCTGTTGGGTGGCATCTCAGCAATGCTTTCACAACAATGAACCTGTTTCTCTCGTGTTTCAATTCAATCATGTTAACAATTTAATTCAATATATTTTTTACTGGGCTTTTGTTTTTTGTAATAAATGTACTCCGCTTATTGATATGTTTAAATTCAGCGGGTAATCTCGCCTGAACTGAGGTCGTAAACAGATTTAGTTAGGTGGTCATTTCTATATTACGCTATTGCCCTTTTTTTCTGCAGAAAGTAATGATAGTATGAGTTGTACGTATAATTTTTCCACAGTGCCTGTATAGAGAATCTGTATATAGGTAAATATCCTGTATGGAGAACAACGATTCCTCAGTCATTCAAACTGAAACAGAATTTGAATTTAGTTCTGAATTTTCATCACTACTATAATCAGTTCAGATGTCACTCCTATGTTTCATTCCATGGTTTTATTATATCAATAAGAACAACTTGCCATCACATCAGTTGGTATGTCGTTGAGAATTAGGTATGATATGTTTAATGCCATTGATGACATATTGTATCTAACCATACGGATAGCATTGAACTTTATGTAATGGGCACCTCCGTTCGGTGTTGTGGTCACAATATTTTCGATTTCTAGAATATAGTCTCTCTGAAAAAAAAATTGCATATTGATTTAGTGAAAGTGCATCAAGTCGATTCAGTGGAATATGGATTTTTCGACGATAACTTTCGAATGATACCGATCACAGCTCAAAATTCCAGAAACACAATTATTTTTCATTCCGTCAAATTGTGTTTATGTGTGTGAGAACTCCTGAATTAACTGATATTGTATGTCTACGATGGTGGTAGAATTCAAAGTTAATCATTGTGATGCATCATTTTTAGATATTGAAGAGATCTATGCTTCCATGATATTAAACTTGGAACTATCAACTGGTATTTAGCTCAATCGACTCCCATGCACTGTAATAAATGATTTTGAGTGGTAATATACGGTTATGTCTACATGGGATGGATGGAAATCGCATTGGATATCATATATAGAGCTTTGATAAAAATTGAGTTGAGGTCGATGCCCAAAACGTTATATCAAAGCAACAAAGATCCTGATTTTTCTAAAAAAATATTTCAATAATTGGAAACATACTTGTGAAAAACTTCAATTCCATTTAGGTCGATGATGAAAATGCATTCATTAGGGAGCATAAATCATGCACATATAATGTAGACAGAATGTTCCAAAACAGTTCCTATCTTCCTGGGTATAAGATGCGTATATACATAAAACTATAATAGCGACTGCTACATGGTGTAATGCAGTACTCTTTCTTGAGATAACAATATCACATATCTGTGATAACTATACAGGTACTACAAAAGAGAAGCATGAGAACTGTAGTACTTCAATTAAAAAATTGCTCCATAATGAAAGATATGATGAAAGTTAAAAGCCAAAAAAGTTTGTGTCAAAATTAAAAAAAGATGTCAATTCGTATTGATGTCAACATCATATTCTAAATTGATGAAAGATAAGTCATCACGTCGAATTGATGACACAATGAATTTAAGTGAGTGATGTCCATAATTGTAATACATGTATATAAAATGAATAATTATTCAAATGTAGAAAAATATTTCCAAAACCGGCAGGATTGAGTAGACTATCCGTCACAAGTGACTCAATGAGATATCTATTTGAAAACTAGATATTTTTTTTCACCAACACACGTGTTAACTGATCAAATTATATGAATAAATGTGAAGTCACTCTCTCAATCTTTTATTCACTGATAGTGGATACTCTCAATTCAAGAAAAAAATTCATCAGAGGATAGTATAACCCACAACAAAGAAGGGTAAATACCGAGTGGAAAAGGCTATATTGGTCAGGGCAGTTTTCAAAATGACTCCGCTGACACTAGATCTATTAGTGATATTGCTCTCAAACAAGTGGCTTAATTAATTCTGTTAGCATATTGAACGTTCTGAATCTACAAAGATTTCGTACAATACAGAAATTGTCGTTACCCACAGAAGAAAAGACCGATTATACTATTCGATTGTGACAACAGATTACATCAAGGAAGACGAATTATTTCTTCTATCGCTTCTGGGCGAACATCAATTGTATCTCGGGGCCTGTTTTTTTTTTTTAAGTTATAAACGAACTCTTGAAGTCTTGTCCCAAGAGGTAATTAAAACCTAATTCAAATTTCAAGAGTAATAGAATAGAAAATAGAAGTCTGAATTATTGCGATATAAATAAGGCTCGAAATCGATATGATAGTATCAATAAATTTGAATATAACTCGAAATCGATTTGTATGATTTGAAAGTGAAATTGGAATCGAAAAGTGTATAAATCAAAGCTGGAAGTGAAATCAAATTGAAATCGGAATAGTTTCGCTTTGAGTCCCTTAATAGATTCGATTAAAAAACAAATTGAACAACGCTCCTGGTGAAATACTCTGAAACTGAGAGATTGTACATGACGTCATTCACTTCAATGTACAATTGGATAAAATATTATGGTTATGGGGTGAATGTTGATGTAAGTGATCAAATATACGATTTAATCTCGGAATGATAATAGCAAAGAAGTGTCGGAAAGTTGTGACTCAGCTTACCTTTGCATGCACTCGACAGCATTGACTCAACAATGTGAGCATTAAGAGCGTGAAACCTGCGAACAACAACGATTGGTCCATGATTCTGTGTGGCCAATATCTGGTCAGCTACTGTGGAGTGTACTTGCTCAAATTCCAATTGCTTCCAATTTCTCGCTTCTTTTATATAATGCATGCCTGTACGCTCGTAGGTAGCATGAGAACAACATTGTGAACAAATTAATTGATTGCTTAGTGAGTAGAACCAATTCAATGTTGCATAATTATTTTTTATAGCCCAGCTCTATTATATAGATAGGAAGTAATTCATGAGTGAAATGTAGTTTACGGTTTACAATTATGAAAAATATGGAATGAATAGGAATTATGATGGATGAAATTATCCGCATCTATTGTAGCTTTTTATTGTATTGGTAATTTCCAAGTTGAATGTAGTTCAGTATATCGTGTCAGTTGATCTATCGACATGGTAATAATTAAGTACTTCGAGAACATAATATATTGATAGGTCTATCATTTCAACAAAAAACATTTTGCAAAATATGGTACGGTAACACAGAATCAATTAAAATGACTAAAAGAGGTCTCGCGGACCCTCGCTTCCGCTTGCATTCGTGTGTATATCGCTCTATATCTTTACAATGGCAGATGTATTACCTAATGAATCATTGATGCATGCAAGCCTTATGCATAGATCTCTCACACTATTAATACAAGGATGGAAATATTGAGGATGTTGTTGCTTTATTCAAGACTTGCTTATAATCGTGTCATAATATTTATTACCATTCGCCACGCTTGTGTTTGCTATAACAATCAGTATACATACATGTAATAAGACGTGTGAGTGACATAGACGTACAGGTAAACTACTTATTAATATTGCTCTTTTATTAATTGTTTCGAGTTTGTTTGGTCCTTGCGGAGAGTCATTGAGAATAATGCGCATCACGCATGCTCATTGATGAAACTCACTCGCGTTCGATTTATGAAAAATAGAATGCATTATTATTGGCACAGCTTGAATGAGAAAAGCCATAGCCATCTGGATAAAAACTCTGATACTACCAAATTATGGGGACACTGATAACAAATAAGTTCAGATTGCTGAGTACGATGGAAGTCATGGTTGGCCAAACGGCCTGAGGTTACGCTTGGTTTCCCTCCGTTGTTAAATTGAATTCGTACTAAAATAGTAATACAGTTCACCAGTAGTCTCAAAAGGAATAACGTCATAATTTTGAAAGAAAATATCAATTTTTTCCGAATAAGTCTGACAAATAAATGGTCTAAGCAAATTCAACTCATTTTCTTCAAAATGAAATCGTTCATATTCACTGATCAATCATAATTTATCACCTTTCCTTTCCATTTAATTGATATTTCAGGATACTGATCATTTTGATAACAATACCATTGTAACTCACACAAATATAAATTATTCAAATCAATGTTCGGTATTATATAAAGTATGAGTATTGCTTAAACGACACTAATTTCTAATAGGCGCAATTATATTCCAGTTTGACTTTTTTCCTCAAACAATATTTGTTGTTATTTTTGATAGTAGTAGTTGGTAGTATGAGGATTGTCTTCCAGGTGGCACGCTTTTCAATATAACTTTCTTGTCTGAGACTGCGCAGTGCACGCAGATCACCTTTAACCCCTTTGCCTTCCATTATGCCAATATGACAGCTAAATAATCATGACCATTAAGAAAAGACAGTATATTTTCAATGTATGCTATAACAACAGGATTGTATATGAAGTATAGATTAATTAGAGAAACATGTCAGAGATTTATAGCCAATTGAATCATTGATCTTCCAATGAAATTGATGTGAATCCAGCATGGGACGAAAACAAATATTTGAAAAACAATTCAAATGACATTCTACAGGTAATTATTCATGACATTCTTTGCCATTTGGATTTCTTTGAAATAAATCGAAACTAAAATTACGCTGCGAATGATATCATTGTGCTTGAAAACCTCCACTAATAAGACTTACTTTAGAAAAGCGAGTCTATTCGCACGCTGAAATACCAAAAATTGTTCACATTTTCAAAAAATGTATCCATATTCCACAATGTATATCTCATAAAGATTATTCTAAATATCATATTTTCAACTTATCTATCATTTATACAAATAATAATCATTTTCTACAATGTACGTTTGCGACCAAGTATGATTTGGAACGAAAAAGCTCAATTTACCTAGACCAAACACGTTGATGAATGCCACCTCATCATCTCATTTGTCTTCCATCATATCATCTGCCAACATCTGTCATGATCGTCATATTACATTTTCTTGAAACAAACAATTATATGATACTTTCTGCTCTGAATTAGTCGGCCATGCATTTATATGTGGGATGGTGTAAACAATACCAGTAACTGAATATTTTGTTCGCAATAATTGTTATGACACTTACTGGCATTGACCTTTAGAACTAGGTAGATCGTTATAATTCGAACACCTATCTATTACCACGAGTCGATCATATAACAGATAGACTACCTGTTGGTTAACAAGTGTTTTGGTAATAATTCCCAAAGATATTGATTTATCAAAATTTGTATATTCATTAGGAAGTATACTCGGATCCACGAAAATAAATGATTCCGAGCGACCCTCTCCCCCCAATCCATGTAACTGGCACGCTGGTATTTCATTTCTTCTATTCTATCAGATGCGAATATTGAAATATTGAATTTTTGATATTCATCAAATGTAGCCCTGTTAATCATTTCAATCATCACGACCATGTATAGAGAAAAATCAAGGAATATTCTAAACTCTAAACCTATTCAAACCTATACACAGATTCATATTTTGATTTAAATGGTTTACGTGTACCATTTTATGAGCTTCAGAATAAGATTCCATCAATTATTGGAAATATCATATCTATAATAGTTAAAAAGTCATTGACACAAGGCTGAATTTTCATCGAATCCATATCGGTCCTCTTTCAACATTATAACGTTGATCGTGACACACGCTACTCGAACACTGATACCAATTCGTTCTGACATAGTTCATACATATACTTCTTTATGCTTGTTGTAGTATTGAGGTTCAATTCTTAACAACAGTTCAACAATCATATTCGGTTGAAACATGTTCATTTGAGGAATGTTCTTGCTCAATGCTTGCTGCTTTCTTTCTCATAATCTGTACTTGGCTGTTTCAATGTCTACACGGCAGTCCAAGGCTTTACAAATATCATCGAGTTTACTTTATATCGATAAAAACACAAGATTCAGATATATTTGGTTCTTCAATAAACTTGCCACTGACTATTGAACAACGTCTATGTAAATTCAATACAGTGCACCTCACAACCATAAATCATGCCAAGTTTGGTCTTGAAAAACGAATGACTCGGGCTAATTATTGTATCAAGACCCGTGGACCATTGATCACGATAAACAAACCAGAATGATTACTTCATGCAGTATATTGTTACTTTCATTGTTGTAGATCAGGAAAAATGTCCAACAGTCGCAATTTTCAACAATATTCATATTACTATTGTGATGTTGATAATACAAATAATTATAACTTGATTTTTCTCAACGCTTGATGGAAATGATGCACAAAAATAGTATTGATGATAATATTGGGTAATTTTCCTCACATAATTATTCCTGGATGTGATGATATTCCATTTGCATGGTTATACATCAATTACATCATTAGTAGCCTCATTTTTACCGACCAATTTAACCGAGTTGATGAAGCAATTAATAATGCCAGCCACACCATAATACTCTTGCTGAGAGTTATATTTTCTTCTTCACAGTGAAACAGTTGCTCGGCGCGCGCATTAGTTTGTCCGATATATGAAATCACGGAATAATGAAAGTTTGTTCTCACAATAAATATTGCAGTATTAACGACTGAAGAGGATTCTTCAGTCAAGTTTGCTTTTGTAAACGGAGTATCTCGACAGATGAGAATAACACAACTATGAAACCATTGTTGTCAGTTTTTTTGACATTTCACGCCGCGATCATACTGGCGAATTCAGGTTGAGCTTCTAACGTGCAATAAACAAGACCTGATATTGGCTAATCGCTAAACGTCGCTCGCTGATTGGCTGCGACAAGACGAATAAAACACATCAATTGACGAACACTAAACTAAGAGTAATGAGCTAGAACGGAATGCCAGTAATATTCATATTCTGAGATCAAAAGATGGTCTTTATATTATATAATAACTGTAATAAATTGTTTCTTTTATCAAATGTGAAACAACATATTTGTCTTTTTGGTACGATTGTCTTCAACACTGATTCTGTTATAACAACAACTTCAAAGACTCTCTAACTAGACGACTGTTTTAGTAAAACTACGATATCAATAATTATTATATTTGGTGTAATGCGTTGTTTGGATCCGTCCGTTTAAATCACAATAAGTGACGCCTCCTTGCTCCACACTCCTTTGAATCGACTGCATGTGATGTCATCACAAGTAGTTTGGCCGACTGACGCAGCAAAAGGAACAGGAGTTGTAGAAAGAGCTGCTTCTTCGCTTCTTTGTCCAGCCACTGTTAGCGTCCTCTCCAGTCAGCGCCTCGTTGCGTTCTGTCAAGAAAACAATACACAGGTAAACATGAGACATGTTTCATCGGTGGAGGCGCCAGGTCTCAAAAAGACAATGAGAAAGAACGCACTCGCCAACCTTGTTTGTTAAGGCTCTGTTAGGAACTATATATTTTAAAACGAGTGTGATTTCAATACATCGTAAATCATAAGTTCGTAATGCATTTTTGTAAGTAATTGATTAATGTGAATGATTTTTTAAAACTTAATTTCAGGCAAGAGACAAAGAAGACGACATTCCACATACATGAAGAAAGACTATTCGTCTGTGTGTACCTTTTTGTTTTCATCACAGATTCAATGGCAGAAGAAATTAATTTCAGAATTATGTATAACTTTGGGACATAATCGTTGAGACCACTCCTTTAAGAAGAATATAGACGTATTGTTGAAGATTTTCCTCAGGGGAAAATTGGAAGAAAATTTATATCTGGCTTAAAATTTTGTACAGAATTTCAAATCATCCATGATATAGATTGCGATCAATTTCTACAAAAAAAAATTCGAAAAAACATAATATAATAATATAAGCTCATTCTTCAGATTACATTTCCTTCAAAATTATCAACAGGAACTGAAATTGAAGAAATCGGATCAAGGTTCTTAGGTTGAGTTTGCAGATGAATTATTAGCGTTTCTTCATTTCATACGACACAATCGATCATCTCACAGCAGATTTGGTGTATTTTCCAAGTTCATTCAAACTCTCATTACTACTCATTCTTTCTCATTTATTCTCACTCATTCCATTAAAACTGCCAATGTATCAATATTATTTCAAATAAAAATCATGACCAACAAAAAGCAAAATTAAGATACTGAAGTAGCAAATTGATAGTAGCAAAATGATCATAGTTATTAAAATGAGCGTAGCTATAAGATCTCCATGGTTTTTCTATATTTCGTGCACGGTAATTAGAACATATAAAGTAAAAGATCGACTTGAAGATGTGTTTGCTGAATGGTGTCATACTCTGGGAGGATTCAATGTGGGGTCTACCAGGTCCATATCAAATCCTCCCAGGTCATACCAGAATATATCCCATAATTTTTTTAGCGAAATCGTTTTGCAGTTTCTTCAGAGGAAGATTGTAAATTACGGTAAATCCCGATAATAATATCATTGAGTTAGATTCTAAAATTGCATCCGATTGGGATGAATTGTTCACAGAATGTTGACATTGCTCTTATGCATGGTCATATCACGTTTCAAATGATTAGGTTCTCCCATTTTCAGGAAAATAAAATGATTATGACATTATAAAAATGTGGAGACTGGAATTTAAGTTTGTAAGGTATCATCAACAAGTTGGGAGGTATTACGACAGTATGAATTGAGTAGGATCAATATATTCAAAACCAAGATGTGTACATAAATGTCAAGTACCGGCACGTTCCACATAAAACTCTCGTTCATCTTACAACGGATATGCTGCGTTTTCACATATTGCGTTTAGATTTCGGGTAATATTTACTCATTGTACTATATAATGAACATCCATAGGCCTATTATCAAATGAAGCACAAATTTAAACAAAAATCGGCGAACAATAACTATTCCATCCCTACACTCACTATTATAGAACAGACCTAAATCAACTGTTGTTTGATGCTGTTATATTTTTCCCATACAGGTACGATTGTAATCAAGTTGTACGTGTTCATTTACTGTGAAATACTACAAGATACGATTTAACATTCCTTTTAATGTGCTGTTTGTGTTGTATAGTTTAGTATTTATATTTACTTTGCGGAAAATGTGTTCAACATTGAGATTTGTTCAGTATGATCAACATTGGTTTATATACCATGTGAATAGAATTATGTATAACTTTGATGTGTCGCAGAGCATTGATACGGTAGAAAATGATTTGAAAAAACAATTATTGTCAGGAATATTTACATTTTCCCTTGGTCTCTTGGATTATTCTCTTGATCAACTTCTCATTTTAGTGCTCAACAAATAAATCAAAAAGTTTGAAAATGTAAAATACCAAGTTCTACATATGACAGAACGTTGTCTTGTGTGTTCTCTTTACAGACGAACCTTCCTGACTAGAGCGCAGGGCACTGTAATACCCTCGACTTTGTCTCTACCTGTCGTGTTTTCCTGTTGTGGCATGTACTCCTGCATGTCCTGGACGATCTTGTCAACATCCTGAGAGTCCTTAAGGATGCTGCACAACTCCTCCTGGTTGAAGTCGGGCGTGATGGTCTTGCACAACAGAATCTGACTGATGACGTTGCCGAAGTTGCTCGGACCAGGACGATTCTCTGAAATAAGACGAGACGCAATTTGATCCAACAAAAACTATATTCACGGTTTTATTAATAATAATAATAATAATAATGATAATAATATTATTATTTAAGAAGTGATCATATACATGATATTGATATATATGATATTCACGTTGTATTGAATATTGAGAGACTTAGAATCGAAATATTCAGACCTTTCATTTTATTTCTCATTTCTCACTTTTGGTCATCATCATGTTTATACGTTTTGGATGCAAGGTTTCTACAATTTTGTTCACTATATATATAGGTTAGCTGTAACTCATTCTTTCTCAAACAGAGTTGTCAAATCAGCGTATAATTTAAGAAGTAAATGCAAAGACGACTTCTTTTCCACTGCGCAAGACAACTCATTGAATCAAATCTCATCTAATTTCCACTACTCGTACTCATCCACGCATGACAATATAATATTTGGATTATTGTTACTCTGATATAAACATGCAATTTTTTGTTTCAATAAAAAAATCAAAGAGATAACCCCGTCAACATAGTTTTATGTATACATCAACCAATGTAGGTGTTGCCAGCTCGGACTTTTCGAGTGACACTAGGCACGGTTGTTGATGACGTAGACGGCTTGAGGGCGTCATTATACAGGACACGCTGAGATATGCATAACAAACGATACACACACACAAGTGTAACAATACGTACAAAACACAAGGGGTTAGAGCCTATTTGACGTACAAAAAAGCACGCTTTGCTTCTTTAAGTTTCTCCCTCATTATTCGTGAATAACATTCTACCAGAGGATGTTTCATAATTTTACCCGAGGAAATAGTAAAGACGTTTAGTACTTACAGGATCAAATAAAAGACTGGTATGTCTCCAGATAATTCATATAAGGGAACGCCAGGAAAATTATAGCCAGAAATATAGTCAGAAGAACTTCTCACCATTGTGAGTACATTGTTTTATTTTGGCCATCATCTCCATGATCTACCATTCAACATGAATTATTGGTGGTAGTTTCCCACAGTCTCCTGTAATTCCCTTGAGACAAGCTATAAGACAGTCATGCACTTAGGAACGAAATATATTAAACCACTATATAAAGCTTCTTCATGTACCTGCGGTTGTCTCTCCGGTCTAACGGTGCGTTTATTAAGACGGGCATCTAAACTCTGTAATAGATGTTTTACTTTCTGAAACTTTCTTACAGCACAGTGTGTAAATAATCACAGAAGCGCATCGAGACAAGAAAAAAAAGTGACCAAAAATCGACCATCAGATGATGTTACTCGTATCATTATTATCCACAAATATTATAAAAATGAGATACCATTATCACTTATTGATATTAACGACATATACTTTCTGTGAGACAACAAGTTCGTGTATGTATTTAACCGACAACATCCGACGTCAGTCTTAATGTGAAATTTTGGAACTTTGAAATGGTGTTTTTCAAAAATGATCCAACCGATTTGACCCAAAAACTATACAGTTCCAAGCTGGATACAGATGGATAATTCACAAGTTCACTACAATGACTACATACAACAATTACACAATCACAAGTTGTATAGCGTGTACAGAAGAAGTTTCATGTCAATCAGTCAAACCGTGCAACCTGTGCAGCGCCTACAGAAAAAAAAGGACAAACAAACGGACAAAAAACAGAAAAACAAACGGACAAGAAACACTGACAAAGCTCCATAAGAGTGGGATGGAAGTCTTCGCCATAGCTCAACTAATTATTTCCTTCAAAACGAATTGTCCAAATTGCATACAAATCTGTGATAATGTCTATCAATCATGTTTTTACATTCAATTAAAATTAATTGAATGTTTTCGTAGAGATTTTCTTTTTCTTTTTTTCCAGTCCAGCATAATCTTATGGGAGTTTTGGAAACTTTGAGATGATGTTTCTCAAAAATTATCCTTCCAATTTGACTCTAAAACTAGACAGTTCTAGGGTAGATCAATTTTCATGTAGGTCTACAGAACCAGTTTCATACCAATCAGTCAAACCGTGTGACATGCCCAATACCTACAAATAAACAGACAAAAACACAGACAAAGCTCCATAAGAGTGGGGTGGAGATCTTCGTCATCGCTCATCTAATCATCCTCAACCATGATATAGGTTGCCGATTGTAAGGTAACTTATATCAATATTTCGATGTTGATATCAAAAACGAGTATGTTATACGAGAAAGAACGGACCGAAGCAACAAAGCATCGACCAATTTGTTCCATCCTTCATTGACATTCTCAAGTAATCAGGACTCGAACCCACGTAATGCTATGCACACAGCATGGAGGCAATAAAACATGATTTACAATCACAGCCACATGTCCGTGTAATATGTTAGAGTGCGTTGCATTATTCACGCGTAGCTCTAGTCACGGTGAGTGTATCGACCGGCCAACCACGGTTGACAGTCGGCAGGTAGAGGAGGCCGTGGAGTGTGGATGCGAGTTAATAATTGAACACATAGTGGTTGCATGGTTGGTCCCAATGCCACCCATCGGCAGTAGGCCTATGCCCAAATGGTAATAGCCAACTCTTGAATACATGTATACGCTCTCTCACTGCATTCTATTTATTTTACTACCTTTTTTGGTGAATAATTCAATAGTCTTTTTGCTGTATCTTATTTTTATTGCTAGACCGTACCTTTCATTGTTGGAAATTCATTGAATGGAGCTGAAGAGAATATTGTCGTCAACAAAATCAAAACTAAACGAGTGCTTTCGATTGCCGAAGGAGGTTTGAGGGCAAACATATTATATTATTCAGAAAGGAACACAATAGGATACTAAGGACAATAATGGCAGAGTCAGTTGCAGCAAGCCACAATCCATAACTTGTGGTGGGTAATAATAATTTGATGTCTCTAAAGCAGGCTTTACATGAGCGGAATATGTGCTGAGCGTATTTTATACGGATTCTGAATAAGTATCACGATGTAGTGATACCATAGTCGATAAAGCAGTTCTATCTCCTGTAGAGGTCGTCCGACTTCCTATGCTGGCAATGCTAATAGTTGTGCTAAAATTAAATTGCCACCGGGAGCGCTGACTATACTTATTGCCGGAGATCTCAAGTAAGCATCATTCTTCGTAAACTTCTGGTTGTATTTGCATTTTTGTATTTGATCAATGAAGCCTCATTCATGATACAGCTGATCTGTCATGAAAATTCAATTTACTTCTTAATGATCAATAAATTAGGGTTTGAAGGTGAATTTCGCTGCTGGTTTCAAAGTTTTATCCAACACGTTTAGATACCGGTAATGTTAACATGATAGAAAGTCTTTTAATTTCAATATACAAGTCTAAGCAGCTATTAAAACATGTTGAGTCAGAAAACAATAACCTAAGAAACTGAAAATGATCAAACAACTAAACTTGTCAACTGTCACTTTCAGCAAAAAATAAAACTCGAATATTATGAAAACAGTAGGGCCTATACCACCAGCAGATATTTGCATTGCCAATCTAGAGACTACTTTCTCTATGGTACCAGCCATAGGCTTCAGTGAAAAATTAGATATATTTAAGAAATATTCTCCAACATTTGTAGCTCACTATCCAGTACATCAATACCAGTAGGCTTACCCGTAGCTAATTCAGGCCTAGTGCCCTAGCCCAGATGATTTCCTATAGTTCGGCAATAAAATGCACATGATAGTGTCAAAACAAAAGTATTATGTATCCTAATGTCCTCAATCCATCTAGTTTTGACTGGAATTGATATCAGTTTAGGCAATAGATGTATTCACTTATCAATGTATACATACACACAAATGACCTGACTACAAACATTCGAATGGAATAAAATAGATAGTCTTGGTCTGAATATGTGAATAAAGAAAGCAGGATTGGGCTAGGAGTAGGCCCAGACCAGAAAGAGGAATTTATGTATAGAATTAAGCCTAAATAATGTAGAATGTCAATCTTGAACTAACCCAATGAGGGACCAAAATTATTTGAATTCCTGAAATTACAATAGATTGTCATCTCTTGGCACCTGTGATTGAATTGACAGGGAGTAGGACATGATGCGAGTAAGACGAGGCTATAAACAACATATTTACACTCATAATCATAATAGATGATGCACTCAATTTATTACATCGTCATAAAAAATAGTATACACCAAAGAAACAGTGAACTGACAGAATATTATGCGATCTTGAATTACTATTGTGAGGAGTGAGAGCAATGAACATCTACGGAGAGTGTAGCTGTGATGTTATCTTTCAATAATTCCAACAATTGAATATATTTGCAGCACTGAGCAAAGGTTCGCTGTTCGCTTCCTATATTCTTGGTTTGCTGCTGTAGTAGTAAGAGTATGGTCTGGAAGCCAAGTTCCAATTGTTGTCCTAGAACGAATAAATACAGATTGATTCACTAGATGTGTAATATTCCTTTCATTTCGATATTTGAAAACATCACATAACAATAGGTGGAGTCAATCTGATCCAAGGATCAACCTTGTGTAATCAGAGCTACTTTCACATTGGATTTGAAAAAAATATCACACAAGAATATTCTATTGTAGGCAATAGCATTGCAGGTCAAGTAAGATCGAGCTCTAAGATCTAAGAATGAGTAGGTAAGGGATTTATAATGCTTACAAAAATCTGTCTTGTGGCGAACTCAAACGTTCACTCGACTTGACTTCAAAGCAAAGCTGAACTTATGCTGAAACTGTCCACTGATTTGCTAGTTCTAAACAAGACGTAGGTCTGGGTCATTGAGTTTGTCATAGGCTTACCAGGCCTACTACTAATTCCATGCCTTAGTTCATCTAAGGTATGTCATGTAGGCCTAGAAATTGCTCTAACAATGCCACTCCATCCTATACTAGCCAGGGCCTAATAGAGTGAGCCTGGGCTATACTATCTAGTCCAGCCTCTCTAGCTAGGCCTAGGTAGGTCTACTAGTACTAGGCTCACCAGGATAATAAATGGATAGCCTCTCAGGTGTTGAATATTGTCTTCTCCCTCTTGATCATCAGATATCAACCTTACATATAATTGAAGTAGGCTAGCGTGAATATTTACTCACCAGTAGGAATTCGATTCTTGGTGATCTGGCAGTCTCTAGTCAACTCTTGAGAAATTTTCGACTCAGCCCGCAATAATATTAGTCAAGACCTAAATCCAAGTAATAACGAGTTTATTTACGACATAAACGAGTCCTGATGGAGCGCATTTCAATGCAACTGATGAGTATTTTCTGATCGTTTTTCGAGAACTTTATCATCACTTTTATCCAACGATTTTAAAATCCGTGTTTACAAATACACGTGTATTTTAAATGTCCTCTGACGACATTCAGAAGACGTGGTTGACAGCTTCCAGCACAACACCAATCGTATTTCATTGTGAAACAAAATTTACCAAACATTCACAGATTCTTGAGTTGGTATATTCCAAAATCTTTTGTTGTAAACTTCACTTCTAAGCGGCAATAAGTATAGTCAGCGCGCCAAGTTGTAACACGGTAAACTACACTAGTTGGACGACCTCTACAGGAGGTAGAACTGCTTTATCGACTCTGGTGATACCAACCTATTTCATCATAATATAAAGAAGGTGCTCCAACTCTCATACTGATAAAATGGAAGGCATTTGTGGTTTCTTGCGGTCATTTCAGAGACAATCGTCCCGATTGCCTGTCGCGATTTAGCGGATCTCCTTGTGAACTAGTGTAAATAAGAGTGGCTACGGTACCGGTGGCATTGTTGAACTAACAAAATCTATCATTCTCGTAATCTACTGGGCCGTGTATAGCATTGTTGAGCATTGTTATTCTAAATAGATTGATATGAAAGCGATAGTTGCGCTATAGGCAATCGAGAGGATGGACTCAGATTCTGACCCCGGAAATATTTCACTTTTAATACCTGAGTTGGGTTTCTTTATGTTAGGATGAAATAGGTTGGTATCACTACATCGTGGTGGTATTATTCAAATACTAGGCAAACGTGTCGTATTTCCGCGTTATGGATGAGCTAGAACCTATCAACATATCTTTCGATTGGTTATATATATATATATATATATATATATATATATATATATATATATATATATATATATATATATATATATATATATATATATATATATATATATCCATCTTGAGGTCCAAACAATTACGTCACTGCCCTCCTATTCCCTGGTTAATTTCTATAATAATGACGAAGGCCTTGTTCAAATCGTTTCCAATTAATTGGTGACACTTGTTGCTTGTATTTAATTGATGGGCTATCTTGAAGCTTTGAGTGATTCAAAAACATCACATCATATATTTGTTAACATCAAAACGACTGATCCGATTTGAGTGAAAGACTGGAATAATGGGTATCATTTTAAATTGAAATCCTCTCTAAAGATTTTTTTTACGAACTTTTTCCTCGAGGTTATTCTTACGGGATTTTTGAAAACTTTGAAACGAGTTTTCTCAAAAGTGGCTGAACTGATTGCGCCTCAAAACTATACAATATTGGATCAAATGAGGATACTTGTGTTTGCCAAGTTTCAACTAAATTTTTATTCCGTTGACCTGTGGAGTGTGAACATAAAACAAGAAATAAAAGAGGCATGTACTTTTTTTTTCGAGTATGGTGAAATTGAGTCTTCGCTTCGCTCATCCAATAACTTCCAAACTCTCACAAACGACTTGGTGGAAAAATGTTTAAGAACATAATAATATTCTGTGAACAATTTATTCCAATCGGATGAAATTTGAAAATGCAACATTTCACTCAATACTATTCTCATGAGGATATAGGCCTATCAAACTTGAAAAAAAGGAAGTAAAAGTTTTGTGACCTAATTTTCTCAAAATCGATGAGAATCCATTCTGGTATGACACCAACGACAAGAAAATATGTATAGTCAATTGGTTTCTTCATTTGACCTGTATATGTAGCGAACAAGAATAACAAATTATAAGAACATGAAATAAACTTTCATTTCAAAGAGAAATTGAAATCTTCGCTATGCTCACCTAATCATTACAAACAGTTGCCACAGTCATTGTTGTCTTCATACGCTCTGCATGATTGATTACGTGAAACTTCACTTGACCATTATGCTTCGTGTGACAACTTGGAACTTCATGAAGTAATTAGTTCTCGCAATATGACTAGGTTTAGTCAATATATAACCGGCACATGTAGCTGAGTAGTTAACTCATTTGCTTCATGTGGCCCGGGAGGCAGTGGGCATATCGGACCTGGTTCGATACCCGCTACGATCCATCTTTACAGGGGTTTTTCGTGGTTTCCCTCTGTAGTCTAGGTGCCGGAATGGTTCCCACAATTCAGGCCACAACCGCTTCCTCCCCACTGACCTTCCCAGTGCCCATGAAGCCTCCATCTCATCATCCCATCATCTCATTAATCATTCATCCGACACCAATAGATCTTGGTCATCATTACATTGCATCGTCAAAACCCAATATAATGAAACAGACTATATCACTTCTGAAAAATCTACACTCCATTGAATATTAAATTGTTCGTCCATTGACCAAAAAAAAGTCAAAAGTGAGGTTTTTATCGATGAAAAGTACGAATAAATCCACGTATATCAATATTAAGCCTGCGGATAGATCTAGATATACGCGATCCATGAATAAGTAGGAGCCTACTTCTATTGGCGTGCAGCAATTTAATAAATAATGAACTTGAAGATTGAGTTTCAATTCAGCTTCTTTCTTGAATTATTTATAGAGAACGAATGAAATCCTCAGTCTTCTTTGTATAATTATCAATGTTCAACATTTAAAATTGAGTTATGAGTATATATATATCCAGTGGATGGCATCCACTCTTTGCTCGACCTATATCCGCTGGATGTATAACTTCTACGAAAGAAGTAGGTTATCCACCAACATTAAAAATAGAATGAGACTATGAACATAATTGCAAAGCGTTAAATGTTTGAATCTGCAGCGAGTTTCTACAATTATTAAAGTTTCTACAATTATTTGGTTGGCAGACGAACTTTTTTTCCAGTGAATGCAACAATTGAGATAGAGTAACTTTCGTTGCTGTATAAATATAGTGGGCCTATTCAGCTGAACAGATTGACCGAACTTAATTAATTGATTACTTATTAACGTGAAACAGATTACTTTTTTTATTCCAGTTTATATATTTTGATTATGATTGCTCTTTGAAATAGGACTTCACGTCTAAACCTAAACGAAAGATGCATATAATGTACAAAGTGTATAAATGTATGAAACCATTCGGGAGATTTTCCGTGGTTCCCTCTGACGTTATAGTTAATAATACAGTATAGATATTTGAGGACAAGAGACCATCACGATCGTTTACTGCATGCCCAGTGTTAAAAAAATTCCGTATGAAATGACTTTCTCATTTTTCATCTCATCAATCGTTTACCCGTCGCCAGCAAATCTTAGTTATCATCACAGTGCATCGTTATACATGGTTATACCCGATATGAATAAATAAATGAATAAATAGCGTTATATATTAAAGAAGGCCGTGGTTGAATGAAAAGTTCCGCGCCATGTTGATCCCACAGCAACTGAGTGAATGTTTCCGTCGAAACATGAAAAGATTTCCCACGTGTGATGGATAACAGGATTTTATTATTACTTCGTCCTTCTGCTTCCAGCAAATATACTTCCAGAATTCGGGTCTAATGTCAGCATTACACGTCACACTCCTGATCGTCATGTGCTGGGTGATTATATTCTTGCCACAAAATATCAAATCAATTTACACTTCAAGGCAATTACATAATTGATGCACTATACATTCACTTTAAATAGAACTGAGAATGCTTAATATGAATTTTTCATGATTTAAAAAGATTAAATTGACTATGGCCTACAACATATTTCATCATTTATACAGCAACGAAGTCAGGCAGCAATTTCTAATTCATGTTTGATTTTGATTTCTTCGGTTGTTCATTGCAGCCTGTGACAAGACCAAGTGACTTATAAACCATCTCATTTGACAAAAAATGCCTTGATATGCAATAACTCATTCATGCTCGAACGTCATGCTATACGTGCTACTCTAGATAAAGAATTTTCGAATAATTTATAAGAAACACTAGATTGACTTTTCCCCCAAGGAGCTCGATTTTAATGCAGCGGAAAGATTACGAAACGTGTAAAGTTTATGTTTTCGAAGAATGAATAACTTCAGAAAAAGGGTAGATAATTGAATTGCTTCAAAGTATCACTTGTATCTAAGAAAGAAAAAGGTCGTATACCTGATAAATAAATGTGAATCTTGAATAAATTTATTGAATCTCACAACAGCTTTACGCACTTGCTTTTCACTTCAAAACAGATTGGAGCTTTTTGAAGTTGTAGTTGTGTTCCCAGTATCAAATCTCATCGTGAGAGTTATTGACATGCAAAATTTCACAGTTGTACAAGAATAACAGTACAATCAGTGTTTGATGTGTTGGTGAAACTTCTTCATTCGTAGATAAAAGCTAACTAATGAACCCCTGCAATTCCCTTGTAAAAGTGGCTCATAACCAAAACACACATTGACTATACTGTGAAGTGGCATTTTCTCGTTGCCATAACAACTGGAGTACACTGTGGTAAAAGTCCATAAACTCAGGATAATATTCCATCCCAGACTATCTCTCTGTCTCCAGATTACGATCATGTTGTCGACGCTAGAAATGGAGTTCGGCTCACAGAACCAGCTGGGTTTAAAGGTGAAAACCGTGTACTTGTATTGGACGAGATACCTGTTCGGTTCCTCGCGCTGGCCATACCACACTCTTGGTATGTATTGCTCTCACGTAACTACATATACTGCCACGTGATTGGCTAGCTACGTCGTAACGTAGTGCACTACGTGGGTCGAGTTTTCCAAGTAGTGCTAGTTCTGTAGTGATCAGTTATTGTTATCAGTTACAGTGATTTTGATACTGACACATGTTAACATCCTCACAGGCTTGATAATGCTTGCTGAATGCATAGCGTTGTGATAGTAATTACATTACATAAGTTTGCTAGATGAAAATGGAGACAACAATGATATCACTCATTGATCCTTCTCATCCGACCATTGGTTGTCCTATATTATTACTGGGTTTACTGGAGTTCACTAGGTTCACATTTTTTCGAGTAAATCTGAGTGTTATAAATAATACCCCGTTCACACTATGAACACCAGCAACTGATATTAACAACGTAATATGTGAACGGAACGCAGTTAACACGTGAGCCATACCGAGGGTGGCATTTTTTTTCATCAAGGTACGAAAATAAAATACGTACAACCAAGGGATAAAACGAGTTAATTCGCTAATCAGTATCATCGGTTGGTGCAGTCGGCTTCAAATATATTGCATATGATTGAGAAAAGGAAAAATAAGTCCGATTCGATAGTTCAGAATGGCCGGTGCTATTGTCAAGAGTAGAAAAAGTAATAAAATTGAATGGAATAGCTCAAAATAGTTTAGAAAACTTGATGTAAGTTTCTGACTGGTTCACCTGACTTACCCGGACGTAACTATGAACTAGTTTAGAAGTATCGAATCAGAAGTAGCGGTGATCAACAAATTTAAAATAGTTGAGCAACTCCGACAAATAACAGGGCAAATAAGTTCCATAGGCCTACATTTCGATTGATATTTACTATCATATAGATTGATATTTATTGATATCTACTACCACCACTACTACTACTACTACTACCTGTATGGGCCTACTACTATTACCGGTGACTATACTAGTAGAAGAATAGTACTATTCTAGTAAGAAGAAGATAATTCTACAAACTATATTTTGTAAATATGTTGATGATAAAATAATTTCTCTGTGCGATATTTAGGATTTGATGCTTGCGAATATGTAGTAGTGTATCCAACTGGAATACCATTCTGAAAATGCATTCCTTTATCGTTAAAATACCACACAGATACACAAAATATAACAGTGATATTTGTGTTTTTAATGTTGATAGTTGGTACGCTATTTCCTTATTTTGTGAATATTGAGGCATAATGCCATATAGAGGGATTTCGATTCACTTCTTGAATTCCACATTCTAACAATGGCATATTTATATGCTTGTGCCCGGCAGGCTTGAGAATGAAAATACGTGGCTGCGACGTGTACGTTTCCACGTGCGTCACAGCTCTTCTGGTGTTCGGACACTACAAGGTATGATAACAACAAATTATTCGTTGAATATCTTGAAAAACTACCGATATTCGACACAGAAATTATCAACAGTTCTATCCTACGGCACAGTTATATTTTTAGTGAATAATGATTTTTGGGAAACACAACTGCATCGTTTGAAAGGGTTTAATTCTTGAAGTTGCAGTGAGGTTATGAATTGAACGCAGTTTTCAAAAAAAAAGTCAAATGTCCTTCATATTTTATGGATTACAGTCTTGTCGGTTGCAGAAAACATTTTTGAGATTGATATTCCTAATCAAAACATAACTGTACATACAACAACTGTACATTAACTGTACATTCATCTACAATTCACTCATACAAGCAAACCATTCACTTCACAAATTATTTTTTGGCTTTGTCTTATGCAAAATATTCACAATTTAGTCCAGTTGAATTTAAATGACTTCAATTCACACTATAATTAGCCAAAATGAAACAAAATAGCAACATTCATACTCATATATTTTATGCCGTTTGTCGATTTCGATTATATTTTTCGTCATATGGCCTACAGTCCAACATTACTGTTCTGAAGAGCATTGTGGAAAATTATTATTTTCCTTATTTGATAACTTGACACAAAATTATTCAATTCCAAATCAGATTTTACCGTCGCTATTCGATGCAGTCGCCTATTCATAATCCAGTCGTTCTAAGAAGAGTAATTTGTTGCACTATTATATGAATGTTCAGTAATTTTCCACGAATAACAGCTCTCTCTCTCCCTCTCTCTCTCTCACACACACACACACACACACACACACACACACGCGCGCGCGCGCGCAGAAGGATGGGCGCTACTCCATACCTTGGCTGATCACTTCTGCGGCAGGGTTTCTATGCCGACAAGGACTGTGCTTGGTCAAGATGACTTGGTACCACATAAGCGTACCTTTCCAGAGCCAGAGCCTGATGCCTGTCTTCTTACTAGCCTGCGTCTTCATACTCGGTAAGTTCTCCAAATATTCACAAATGATAGTAAGTTTGACCGGCTTTGAGCAAGTACCTTCCCGCCTCAACAAAACGATCATACCTTTCTTAAGACGCATCGGCATAATTCCCGCTAGAGAGCCTGTATATGAAAGAGAACGGTGATGGGGGCTGCAGGAAAGTGTTCCCATTCCCGAGTTATTTTTTATTACATCTTGGCTCACTCAAAGCTCAAAATTGAATCAATTGAATCACCTGCAAGTGCATAGCACATAGTGGACATTGAATAAAGAAGATGCGGTCATGTTTTTTCCAAGAGATACACTATCTTTTATACCATCACTATAATATCTCATAATACTATCTCATAATATATGTATGTGGGCTTTTTACTCCTCACCAGCGTACTACCCGATTCATTTATGCACACTGACGATACAGATCTATGCCCGACGTTCTGCCTATGCGCTGTCCGACTGTTCCTAGCCAATGTTAGAATATAGACGAGATAAATACTAAAAGTATTATCGCAAGCATCGTTCTCGCCGTACTCGTTTCTAACAAACCCAACTGACACTATATAAGAATATTGCCTATAGTGAACATCTCCAGTCTCTATCATCCGGCAGCGGGCGAAAAAACAGATATATAACAAGGCGGACAGAGGGCCTGCTCTGGCGAGCAGAACCCCGATACACCTTTCATATAAGCAGCACAGTTTCTTTGAAGTGCAACCGTATCTTCTATACATACGGATAACTAAGGTTGGTAGTATGAAGTGAGTTGGAGTAGGCTCACGTTTTTTGAAGGGTTATGTCAAAAGAAAAAAGAAGTGGAAAAATACTAACTTATTTTGTTGCTTTGTCAGATAAAAGATGAGATTTACAAAAATGAAATTCGGATTGACTGCTTTCTGTCATTTGATTGGTCGATAACAGAAACGACGAGTAGTCCTTTCCCGAAAAAAGTGTAGTTTTTCAAATTATAATATGAGTCACTTTTTTTGTTTATCCTCATCACATGTCTCAGTATATCAAAAAGAATTTCTTGAAATGGAGATTATTGACTCGATTACCTAAACACTATTCAGTGGTTGTCATAGACATTCAGAAATATGTTAGTTGAAAATTTGAATACGTTTAGTATCTCGAGTTCACCAAAAACAACAACATAACGGTCATTGAAGAAAGAGCCAATTCGCATATATTATATTGGAAGTGTTCCAATTACAAACTGTATGTGTTTTTATATCATTAATTTTATCATCAAATAACAACACTTTTATACTGAAGTGAACTTATGTTTGAGTGTCAAGTAGGTCTGAATCCACTATAAGGCTAATTAGTCATACGCCACCTCGTTGTCTGTCGTAATCAGTGAGCCAATCATTTCTTGTCATCTGACTCTTGTATTGTCATCTCTTCAAATAGCGCGTCTCCATGGTTACGTAATGAGTGGTAGTTATAGGAGTGTAGCATGAAGGTATACTCTATAATGATGTAGCTTTCGATGTAAATAGTTCAATTATCTCAACGAATGTAGCAACAGCAGCTCGTTTTACATGCGGTGGTATTTTCACATACTGGTTGAGAGAAAATAGAATGCGTAAAGCTGCGATGAATAAGCATGGAAATTCAATTATTTTGTATCAAAAAGTTGAAAGGAGTATCAAAAAAACGTACACTTTTCTAATTACACTCTATATGAAAATAATCCACAAAAAAAGCAGTAACTGTGTATTGAATAGAATTTTATGTTATTCACTCAGTGGAGAAAAGATTCCGTCACAGTTATCGATCCTTTATACATTTTTGCTCTTCAAAAAATGCAATGAACAACAAGAACATGAGTAAGAAATTTCTATCACCTGTTTAATGCTGAGATATACATTTCTAAACATGAATAGTTTGTACAGAGTTGATCAAAATTGTACGGTGTTTTAATACCTTCAAGAAAGTAGAACGAACTTAGTTCCTATAATGAGAATCATACGTTTCAATAAATCAGACAAATATACAATCAAATCATTTCTGCCCTTCTGTATCGTTTTCACATATGGGTCTTGTTTGCTTTGTGGAAAAGCGTGTTATTATTCTTATCATATCATATTGTTTTCTTAACGACCTCACCAACTGCTAGGTTATACGGGGTACAAATGAGCAGGTTTCATAGACCGCTTACAAAAACCCATGCCTTATGCGGGACTCAACCCCACGTCCTACGAAGACTTCAGTTTCTGAAGCGGTGCCATTGGCTGAATTAGCAACAAAGAGACGCATTATTATTGCATGCATGTATTACAGTATTAGAAGTTAATGAAAAAAGTTTTGTATATTGTAGCTCAAAACATGAAGTTTCATTATCGGGCAATAATTACTTTGTTTAACAGTGATCTCGGCCATATATAAGCCTACTTGTATGCATGAGATATGATGATGTAAATCACCCGTGCGCTAGTATAAGCCTGAGGGAAGGCCAGTCGGTCCGGTCGATCGGAACATTCATCCCTCGTGGATCAAAATATATAATAGATACAGAGTAGTTGGTTGGTATGCTTATTTTTCGCGTGTTCCACATGTCAAACTGAGAAATATCAGTCACCGAATATAACTTCGTGATTTTCAGAAAAAATCGGTTACAACACGTTTCAGTACACTGATAAATTTGATGTTTTGTACAACCCCATACAGGAACCATCAAGAAAAAATCACAAATAAACGGGTAAAAAAATCAATGTATGCAAAGTACACTGGTATGAGGTTTCGAGTTTCAGTTGGATAGATCTCATTCTGTTACAAAGAAAATGATATTTTTCTGTTTTGTACAGGCCTCTCATCTGACGCCACTTGTAGCGACATTCTAGTTGAAGCTATATTTCTAGTTGAACTGTATATTCTACCACTTGCTCATGTTTGTTTATCATTAGCCATGCGGCCTTGCTAATGACGTCAGTGGGAAAGGTCACAGGTCAGCCACGTGACGGAATATGTGGCAAGAAACTGCTGTGTGAGGCTAATCAGCGACGATGGGGTGGGTGAAAGGGAATCTTTCTTACCGCATAGAGTGCTGAGAAAATATAAGTTCACATTATATGAGGTGATATAGACGTGTATGGGCCCTTATTTTTAAAACTGTTATATAAAATTATTTCCCCTCACATTTATTATCAGAGATGCATTTAGGATTCTTCATAATACAGTTGTGATTATAAAGAATACGGAATCGTCAAAACAAAAAGAAAAGATAAGCTGCTGTCATTTTTTATTAGAGTTATGAAATAACGGCCTAGAAAACAGCTCAACCATATATTGAGCGATTATTTCTACAACTGACAGGTTTCAATGTGAAACCTGACGTACTTATTGATTCGAATTTCACAAGAGATGCATTGAATTGAACATGCATCGTGGTTAGATAGATACATGTTAGTCCCATCTCTAGTCCTTTTCTCGATACATTCTCTTATGGAGCGAAGTGTGTATATGTGTTTCCATTCGGACTAGCGTGTTCTTTGACCACAGTGGAGCAAGTGTGCCTGTGGAAAGCCATCTTCAACGCCTATTGGTTGAGAGGCGAGCTCGCGAAGGACCAATCACAATGCAGCTTTGCAGTCGCTGATGTACCAAGCGATGCTATGAAGTCTCAACTCAGAGGAAGATTAACAAAAAGACAACTCTCATCTGCCGTATAACGACCACTTATTTTGTAATTCAACTTATACTTTTATATGTTATTCAGTCAATAAGAAGCACGTTTTCTCCAATGTTTTAATTATTTGTTCATGATTGTTCAAGTAATTGAACATATAATAGTTCAAGTACGTTTTTTGAAGTGATGTTGGAGCGGATGATGTTGGGAAACGCTACATACGCTTTGAATACAATGAGCGAGAACATGAAATGATATGAATTAAGTTATAGGACATTGACGATATGTCGCTGCAAACATATTGGCTATACGTACTGTTGAGCATATTCATCAATGGAGATATGAGTGGTAGGCCCTAATGATAAAATTCTTCTCAAAAGGAGAGTAATCCGATTTCCATTAAACTTTGTAATGATGTGTATTAATTTTGTATACAATTTCCTCTTTTACATTTTTCACGAATTCAGAAAGAAATTAAAGGTTATTCAAATGACCCTTTTGAAAATGTTGACATGATTGATGTCTGTTCTACTCTTATACGTAGTAATGAATATCAAGGTTTGGGATGATGATAATATGTACAATACATGCTAGCTTGGATATACCGGAGCAGATTGAATCATCGGAGTTGCCCTACCTCGTCTCCTGCCTCACAATACAGGTCACATG
The DNA here is from genome assembly GCA_964007535.1 of Brachyptera risi. Lineage (NCBI taxonomy): Eukaryota > Metazoa > Arthropoda > Insecta > Plecoptera > Taeniopterygidae > Brachyptera > Brachyptera risi. The sequence goes on from OZ023326.1 coordinate 44,012,319, forward strand.
ATTCTTGTGCTACACAATATCAGCAGAGATCAGGGGATATAGTATACTTGATTCGAAGAGAATAATAATAGAAGATGGCTTTTCGCTCCTTCATCATCTATTCTAGCTCTTCGACAATGGTCGTCGTCTCAGGGAAGGGAAGGGTTGAAAAGGAAGATAATTTGATGAGATATTTGAATATGCAAAGCACACCTTATGTATGCTACATTGAAACGTGCATACGTTTATATGCTTGTTTCACGACTAGCGTGATGATTTGATGAGCGAAGCGAAGACTTAATTTCACCGTACCGTAATCGAAGAAAACAAATGTGTAGTTTTATGATTATTATTATTATTAGCGTTTTACATTCAGATGGAACGAGAGTACAAATTATGTTAAAACTCGATATACAGAAGTGTAATCATCTAATTCTATACTGTATAGTTTTGAGCTGTATAGTGGTTGCACCACTTATGAGAAAACCCATTCCGAAGTTTTTAAAAACCTCATATGAATAACCTGGAGGAGAAAATTCGGAAAACATGTTTCCTTCGGATACATTCAAATTTTCAAGAAATTCTGTTATTATAATGATACACATTATTTCGATGTCTCATGTAAATCGGGTGAGTCGTTTTGAATCTTTTCACATCAATCAGAAGCTATTGAGAAACCTCCTCGAAATCTAAGCTACAAGTGTCACCAATTAGTTCAGGACGATCGAAATGAGAAAATGAATAGAACAGAAAGGCAATGACATAATAATTCGTAGCTCGAGCTGCATATATAACTTTCCATTATATTTCATATAAATATACCTATATTGCTCATACAACAATGCATATGTTGCATTTTCTTCTATGGTGAGATTATAAGATATAAGGGAGTTTGATCGGAACCTTTTTCTTTCGAGGGTTAAGAAAACTCAGTTCACTCTTATATTATAAAGTGAAGAAGTCTTCAAACGACTGATCCTCATCTCCAAAACTAAATTAAATCCCGAAATCAAAATATGTCTTCGTGATTTCAAGCGAGCGTTCGATTTTGTCAGATGTGGAGAGCTCACGCACTGTTGTACCTTACCGTAATAACCCGACATGTCCATGGGTATGACTTGTACAAGACGGTGGCACTTGGATAACTCGCGCAGGAATAACTGCGTGATGAAGAAGAGCAACACGAAGTGCGGGTTGTCGACGGGAATCCCTTCTGCCACAGCACTGAAACGACAACGACATGGGTTGATTGATACACGAGGAAAACTCTACATGTCTCATTTGAGTGGATCGGGGTGCTGTAGAACAGAAATCTTGGACGAAATAGGACCTCCACTTGAATTTTTAAAAATCGATCGAAGCAATCTTTTTTATTCACCCAGAAAGTATTTTTCAAATATTTTGTATGGAAGTCCAGGAAATTCCAGCGGTGCTTCATCTACTGGAAGTCAATTTTTATTTCAATTGCCTTATGTAGCTCTAATAAATTTTACCTATTGATTTCATCAATAATAATGAAGCTCAAATTTTTTTCTCAACCCAATAATATATATACATATATATATATATATATATATATATATATATATATATATATATATATATATATTTATATATTTATATATATATATATATATATATATATATATATATATATATATATATATATATATATATATATATATATATGAAATATCTCCATTTTTCCAATATGATACTTGAATTTTCTCAAAAACGCCTGAACAAAATATCTTCAAATTTGCCATGTATTGTCAACATAACAATATCAAAATGATGTGGAAGTTCCATCTCAATCGGATGGTATTGACCAATTCAACGTTTTAATTTTCAAGTATGTGCGCACCACTTTTTTCAGTAATTTCAACGTTGTTCCTGTACGGACTCACCCACACACGATATGTTGATACAATATCCTCAATTTTTTTAAGTGCGTGAATTTTCAAAGTGAAAACAACCATATTCATGAACTACTGATAAAGTGCTGATAGTGATTTTATTTTTAAAAATGGCCGAAGTGGTAAAGATGTGAATGCAACAACAATCTATCTGACAGTTCGAATAAAATCAAGGGTACAAGATGGATGAATGCTTGTTTGCTCGTAGCCCGGATACTCTGAACAACGACACCAGTGGGCCAAAGTTATTGAACAATATGGGAGCAAACGAAATCAGAATTGAGTCACACGAGTTCCCTTTTCCCTATATCAAGGAGGCGGAGGTTGATGATTTTCGGGGAAGTTAATGAACTTGAATGTACTTTAATAAATCTGAGTTCAATTATCCCTGAAGAAAAGAAAGGAGAATATTGAATAACTTCAAGTTTTTAAAGCCCCATTTATATACGTCTCCATCATTCTATTCTCCTTGGATTCGTGGAATATTTCCAGATAGAACTACATTTTCCTGTGAAATACTCACGTTGTCTTTTAAGAACAGTCTTCGCGATCAGTTGGTTCATCTTTCCTTTCTGAATCTGTTGGCCTCGTTTAAACTCGGAGGCGATGGAAATTTATCAAAAGTTTGACAAATCTGTATTTATACTTTCTAATGTAGTCAGAAGTCAAGCCCTCGTTTTATATGCTTGCAGGTGATACTTCTTTAGTGAAAGTCTTTGGCCTCCACCTTTTCCCCTCCACACCCCCGCTTCACCATTCGCCAAGGCACCAACCTAATACACCTGCGTAGATATTACACTATATCAAACCAAGACGCGCCGCCTACGTCATACTTATCACATAAAGTGTGAAGCAACGCGAAAGAAACAAAAACAATACACCAAAATGGCCTATATTCACAAGAACATGCATGTATATATTCTCTCTCAACAAATAACTTGACTTATGAGTGTAGGAGTCTCGCGTCAATGAGCAAAAGAGAACGTTCTCTAGATGTAGTCACATCTCCATTTATATTTTGAAAATTTGGATTTGTGTATTAAACTTTGATTAATCTGTCGCTGAACAGTATATAAGACTCTCTATTGAATAAATCGTTTTTTCTCATCCGACAGAGCGATTTCGATTATCTCATTTTCAAATCACGTTCCTATTTCCAAGAATTCTGCATGTCTGGTAGTTGATTCATTGAAATAATCGTGTGCATTCTCTTCTATCTATAAAGCTATCTATCTCTATATCTCTCTCTCTTACATACACTCACACACACACACACACACACACACACACTTACACGTTTAATAACTGTGTTCAACAGTTAGATAATACCAATTATAAAGTTCTGGAAGCGTCAATGTATTCTACCCAGCGTGGTGAGTAGATTTGAAAGCGTTCGAAGTAAAAGACGCAAATGAAGCCTCACTATGCGATAAGTTTCAAACAAGAGATGGCATGGTAACAGCTAGAGCCAATCTAAGAGAAACACGAGCGATCGGAATCATTTATTCACTGGTGATTTTGGATCGACTGTTTCAAGCAAGTAAGTAAAGTAACTCTAAGCAAATAACACACTAATTTTAATATAGACAACAGGTTCGGAAAGAAAATTAAAAGCTGATTTTATTCAATATTCACATTTCAAAATTACGTATTCCGGGAGTTGATGGATCAGAGGTCCTTCCAGCAGGAAACAAACTTATATCAAGCGATAGAATCATTTCTGCAAAGCTATTCTGATTAGTTTTCTATAATTAAACTTACTAGGCAAACGCAACATGCGTTGTAAGATGAGCGAGATATCTGAATAAGGTTTGAAAATCGTTAAAGTAGTTCTACCCTTGCTACTTTATCGACTCTGGTATTCTACACACCTTGACGTATATGAAAAATCCTTCATTGTTGGGCAAATATCGAATCTGGAAAGCAGTGAATTTCGGCAACCTGAATCTGCTTTAATTAGATGAGCGTAGCGAAGTCTCTATTCCACTCTTATTGGGCTCTGTCTGTGACTTTTTTGTTGTTGTTTGTTTGTGGGCACTTCACAGGTCGCAGGGTTCGACGGATCAACATGAAACTTTTCTTGTACACGCAAACTTATCCAATTTAGAACTGTATAGTTTTTGGAATGAATCGGTTGAACCAATTCTGAGAAATATCATCTCAAAGTTTCTAAAAAAATCCATAAGATTTGGCTGGGCGGAAAATGTTGAAAGATAAAATCTCTCCAAATGAGATAAAATTTTCTTTGAATGTGTATACGTAGACTTTAAACATTATTACCATTGTGTATGCAATTATAATCAGTCGTTTTGAAGAAAAAAATTAAAATAACTCGTTTTATTAATCAGATATCATCATAAAAACTAGGCAAACGCGAAATATGCGTTGTAAGACGAGCGAGATATCTAAATAAGGTATAATAACAGTCCTACATTTGCTACTTTATCGACTCTGGTATTCTACACAGTTTGTCCTTCATTTAATTGCTACTTTATCTTCTCTGGTATTCTACACACCTTGACGAATATGAAGAATATTTAATGCTTGGGCAAATATCGAATCTAGGAAGCAGTGAATCTTGGCTCATTTCCATATATTTGATCTATGACTATCAATAACGTAACGGGATAAGCAACATGGCGTAAGTCTTTCTATCCTTTTAACATTAGGCCGTTTTCACCATGGTGGAATCAGCGCGCTTTCGTGTACATTTGTGAGATTTGCAATTTCAAATCAAATCGTACGTATAAGGCTCGTATTCCAATGCATAGCACATAGTTGTACAATTGCATTGATTTTAATCTTTCTCGTAGATGATGAGTAATTATCCAGTTATCAAATGGTAAATATAGTAGTAGGGCTCTTGACTAGGGGACAAAATGCTTTTACAAACGTATTTTAAATTTAGATTGGCTAATTCAAATGGAATGTACTCCAATATTGCTCAATGCAGTTGGAAAGAGCTGGATTCATAGATTGCATTAAATCTATTACTTGTATAGATCAACACACAATAATACCAGCAAATCATCATAACATTTGTGAGGCGGCATCCCTTTGATATACGCATGGTGCGAAAAAAAAACGCCATGTTGCTTATCCCGTTACGTTATTGATAGTCATAGATTTGATGTATAAAAACAGTTATTTGAATTTTTTTCTTAGAAACGGCTGGTTTAAATTGCTTACAAAATGGTGGTTATGTGTATCATTCATGTTTGAACACTCAAGAGAAAATTTTACTTTTTCGGAGAGGTTTCATTTTTTCAAATTTTCTCACCCAGCCTGATCTAATGGGGTTTTTAAAAACTTTGACACGATATTTCTCAAAGTCTAATTAACCGATTCAGTCCAAAAACTATACAGTTCTAAGTTTTGAAAGTTGGCCCGTACAAAAAAAGTTTCATGTTGATCAGTCAAACCATGCGACCTGTGCAGTGCCCACAAACAAACAACAACAAAAAACACAGACAAAGCTCCATAAGAGTGGGATGGAATCTTCGCTACGCTCATATAATTATGACAGATTAACTGCCGAGATTCACTGCTTTCTAGATTCGATATTTGCCCAACAATCAAGTATTTTTCATATGCGTCAAGGTGTGTAGAACACCAGAGTCAATAAAGTAGCAAAAGTAGTAATTCTTAAACGACTCTCAATATACCAGATATCTCGCTCATCTTCCCACATCTAAGAGTGGAATGGAGACTTCGCTACGCTCATCTAATTAATCAATATTCTTCAACATTCAAAATTGATCCAGAATTAATGTGAACCTCCGTTTGTCCTGCTACCAAATTGTCTCTGGATATTGATCAATATAATTGGATGAGCGAAGCGAAGACTCAATTTCGCCATACCTGGAAAAAAGTGCCTGTTTTTTTGTGTTTTGTTTTTCTGTTTTTTTTGTTCGCACTCCACAGGTCAGACAAAAATTCAAAATCAGTTGATACTTGGCACACACAAGTATCCTTATCCAATTCGATACTGTATAGTTTTGAGGCGTGATCGGTTCAACCACTTCTGAGAAAACTCATTCCAAAATTTTCAAAAATCTCATTAGAATAACCCAGAGGAAAAAATTCGTGAGGAATATTTCATCTGAGAGAATTCAAATTCTTGGAGGATCTCAGTCTGATAATGATACACATTATTTCGAACTTTCACTGAAATCGGATCAGCCGTTTCGATGTAAAAAAATATTCAATGTAATTTTTGTTGATTATTCAAAGCTATATGAAGATACCTATTAAATCAAAGCAACAAGTGTCACCACTTGATTTTAAGCGATTGAAACAAAGCCTTCTTTATTATCATATGAATTAATAATGGAAAATAAGATGGCAGTGATGTAATGGTTTGGATCTCAAGGTGTATATATATATATATATATATATATATATATATATATATATATATATATACATATATATATATATATATATATATATATATATATATATATATATATATATAATGACCAATACAAAGATAAGATGATATGTTCCGCTCATCCATCAACGCGGCAAAACATAACGCGTTTGCCTAGTAAATATGCAATGAATCATGATCTGATAGTTTGAATAACTTTGGATGAGGAAGAAAAAGTAATCAATTGAAAACATAAGTACTAGCCAAACGCAACATGAGCGTTGTAAGATGAGCGAGATATCTGAATAAGGTATAATAGTCGTTAAAGTAGTTATACCCTTGCTACTTTATCGTCTCTGGAATTGTACATACCTTGACGTATAAAGAAAATCCTTCATTGTTGGGCAAATATCGAATCTAGAAAGCAGTGAATCTCGGCAACCTAAATCTTTATTTATTTCCATTATATTTTTGGATGAATAAAAACAGTTAATTTAATTATTTTCTTCGAAATGGCTGGTTAGAATTGCATACAAAATTGCGATAATGTGTATCTATCATGGTTACACATTCACGTAAAATCTTATCTCATTCAGAGAGATTTTATTTTTCAACATTTTCCGCCTAGTTAAATCTTATGGGTATTTTAGAAACTTTGAGATGATATTTCTCAAAATCGGTTCAACCGATTCATTCCAAAAACTATACAGTTCCAAGTTAGATGAGTTTGCGTGTACAAAAAAGTTTCATGTCGATCAGTCAAACCCTGCGACCTGTAGAGTGCACACAAACAAACAAACAAACAAACAAACAAAAAACACAGACAAAACCCTATAGGAGTGGGATGGAGACTTCACTACGATCATCTAATAATACGGAAAAATTCAACTAATCAAATTAGATGACCATTATATATGATCATGACCATTATTTATCGATACTTGAATTACTGTTCACTTACTTATTACATCTGATTCACATTCACATTCTGTTTTACATTTACATTCAAATCTACATTCACATTTGGATTCAGTGATTTACATAGTGTTTGTTCTATGTGGAGTAATCTACTTTTTTATTTGTAGGAAGTTTGACTACACAATTTCTGTGCATTCACAAGTTTGACTACACAATTTCTGTGCATTCACAACTACAATATTAAAGAATATTAATTTTGTATAAATATAAAAATTACCACACTGTTTTAAACTCACAGTTTTGTTATGTTTTTCCACATTTTCAATTCCGTATATTGATTATGTAGGTTAATTGATAGACAATAATTTTACATATAACTGTTGAAACGGATGGATAAGCCATAAAGTATAGGCCTTTTCAGATAAGCTTGACGAAGAATACCATTTCACATACCAGGAACAACCGGGTTCCGTTTTTTTTTATGGTTTTCATCATTCCATTTTGTGTAGTCTCATTTTTTTTCGACTCAACATTTAGGTCAGACAACGTAATCAATCGACTTGGAATTGTTTTCTGGACATTGTTGTCATACCGGAATAGGTTGAGATTGTTATTCAACAAAATAATCATGTTCGACGGTTTCTTCGGAATAATCTGAATGTTCTTGATTTTAGTATTACCAAAATAATAGCATTGAGCTTGAATTTTAAACTTTCAATTTATTTCGATATAAATGACATTTTTACAGAGTTTCAATATTATTCGAATACATGTTTCCATACCAAGTTTTAGGAAATTAAATCTTTTTAAGAAAATGATATATCATATTTGAAACTCAAATATTGAATTTAAAATTTGTTGGGAATAATGAAAAAAGTTGCGTGGTATATGTATAAGTCATGACTACTGCTATATATGAGTCATGAAGGCTTTTGGTTTCAAAATAAAGATGTGTGTCTTCATCATATATCTGTCGAGTAGGTTTCGTATAAATATTTCGCTTATCTTACAACGCATATGCAGCGTTTTCCTGGTAAAATTCCAATCTCACTTTTTCAATCACATTTTTCATATTACCTTCGTCATGCATAAAATTGGTGATTTTTTTGATGTGTATACATTATTGTTCCAGGCTTGTTTCAAGGGACTTGACTAAAAGACAATCCTTAGATAGCATTAAATTAAACTTGGGAACTATCAAAAAAATGTATTGGTTGATATTAAATATTGATGGAAATTGTTGTGTACAGGCTTATGTTTCAACAAAGAATGACAGCACTTGAGAGAATACTTCCTCTTATCAACATGTTCTCACTTCATTCCGAAGTCACGCTAAATAATTCATTGTTTCACGCTGTGATAGTTCCACCGCCCTCTCCGGTAGTCAGCCAGGAAGCATGGGTTTTCATTGAAAAAAGAACGTTTCTCACAGCCTGTTGTGTTTTTGAAAATAGAATTGAATGTGATGAATGTTTGAAGTCGTATGAAAGAGATCAACTCCTGAATTACTTATAGCATCTCTTGATCTTCAACGTGTTACGTCACTGGATGAAGCAACGATCTGATAAGATACGAGATCACAGTACGAGGCAGTATTAGTCAATTATTTATTTTATTTGCAGTCAGAAAAAAATCTTGGAAATAATATATTTTCTTTCATTTCTATATAGATCTCAAAACTAGAGTACAGAATATATATAGGATAATTCTCTCCTTGGAATCATTTCAAATCTTTTCAACTGAATTATTTCAATGAGCAGATGTTGAAAAATATTGCTATTTTTGCCATTTATTGGATGAGCGATATCAGAGACTTCCATCCCTCTCTTATGGAGCTTTGTGTCTGTCTGTGTGTGTGTGTGTTTCTGTTTGTTTGTAAGCACTGCACAGATCATTTAATCTTAGGTCAGTTTTAATATGACGTAGATGCACATTATTCCGAGCTTTCACTAAAATCAGATAGCCGTTTTTATGTAATAAAATATATAATGTAATGTTTTCAGATCACTCAAAGCTACTAGGAAAATGCGTTATGTGAAATATCCACCTTTAGATCCAAACAATCATGTCACTGCCCTCTTATTTTAGTTCATTCTAATTGATTGCTATGATAATAAAGAAGGCCTTGATCACTTTCAATTAATTGGTGACACTTGTTGCTTGGAATTAATTGGTATATTAATTCGTGATTAAAAGCTAACCAGGCAGCTGCACTGTCGAAGTGGGTGATTGGCCTTCCGGAGACAGTTAGGCCTAGATTTCATGTTGTTGTATGCTTACACACATTATATTTGCAATTAATATTGTAATTTTAAGAATTATTAATTTCAGTAATTTTAATTTTGTATTTAATATTGTAATTAAACATTTATTAATTTGTATATAATTTGAAAGTATCTCTCTCCGCCCAGTTCACTAAAACGTCACAAGATGTCAGCCACTTTGCGTTTAATTACGAATAGCTTTGGGTGATCTAAAAACATTACATCATTTTGTTTCATCAAAACGGCTGATCCAATTCAAGTAAAATTTTGAGATAATGTGTACCATCATTATATTGAAATTCTGTGAAAATTTGAATTCTCTCGAAGGAAATGCGTTTTTACGAATTTTCTCATCTAGGTTATTCTCACGAGATTTGTGAAAACTTTGTAATGAGTTTTCTCAGAAGCGGTGCGATCAATTGCACCTCGGTACTATACAGTATCAAATAAAATGAAGACACTTATGTATACTGAGTTTGAACTGAATTTTTATTTTCGTTTGACCTGTGGAGCGCGAAAAAAAATCCTAGTATGGTGAGATCGTCTTCGCTCCACTCTTCCAATTGAGATACCAATTAAGTTCAAACAACAGGTGTCACCAATTTATCAGAAACGATTAAAACAAGGCCTTCTTCATTATTAGAGAAATTACTCAGAATGTTCAATGAGTAATAAAGCAGGAGGGCAGTGACGTAATCGTTTGGATCTCAAGGTGGACAACCAACCAAAGATATGTTGAAATGTTCTAACTCATCCATCAACGCGGAAACACATAACGCGTTCTCCTAGTTTTATAAAATCAATAGAAATAGTAGCAGAATTATTGCTAAGATTCACGGCATTCTAGATACGATAGTTGACGAATAGAGTATATTTTACAGAAGTCAGTGTTGTAGTGTTTTTGATTATACTTGTATCGCTCATCTCACAACGCATATACTGCATGCGTTTGCCTAGTATATCAACAATGCACCATATAAGAAGGTTGGATATTATCGACAGCGTACAATTCGATAATAATAGTAAGATCTGAAGAAAACAACAATTACCTGAGGATAAGAGGAGCTAATCATGTATTGCATAACTGAATATCTGACAATAGTTCACATTAAACTTCAACATATTATGTGGCAAAACTATTTGCGATCACAAAATAAAATGATTGATCATGGCATGTCTCAAGAAGAAACACGATGGATCAACACGCTATTATGATAATAACATGACATCGATATGCAGCCTGAAGGAACTAGAAAAATAATTTCTTTGGTTCCCCATTTTCATTCAATATAAGTATTGACATAAATAAATGCAAATTTCCGAAGAAATTCGAAACGCTTTCAATGGACGCTATAGCCAGTGTTTTTTTGTGTACATCATTGTTAATTATTTTTAGTATTTAGTTTACATATTTAGAAGTGAATTTTCTTTCTCGAATTGCCCGGAGCTGCTGTGTTGTTCTCTGAAGAGTGTAAATAAAGGTAATTCAAAATAGCACTACGTTGTTTTCCTCGGGGAAATCAGTCATTATAGCTAAGCATAAAACAACAGCGTTGCTTCAACGTTTAGTTCATGATGTCGCATGGAAAAATTACACTATAATGTTCATGTATATTAGGTTCATGACCTTACTGCTACAGTGCAGTCATGCCACTTTCACTGTTGACCATTATATTCTCATTGCAGTTATAAGCACAGAAATAATATCTATATATCGAAAAATAATAATACATACACTTTTGACTCACAGAGTCAGAGAATCATTTTTCTGTTCTGAAGCTAAAAGACAGTTTATTAATATGTCGAACATTTTCACGAATGAATATATTATTTTTAAAATAAAATATGTGCTTTCAGTGGTTCATGTTTAGATTGTAAACCAACTGATACTGAAATGAAGTTTATTTGAGTTTATTATATTCTGCTCCAATTTGTCAACATTCGGTACTTCCGACTACCACCAACACAGTTGTTACAAACAGGAAGGATCCATTCGAACACAAACCTCACTTTGAGTTAGCTAATCTAATTACAAACTGTCATAAAAATGGGCAAAACTGGCTGTTAAATGTGCCATGTTCCCATTCCCGACTGTTTGTAGGAATTTATCGGCCGTTCCTATATCTGCTACCATAGTCGGTCGGATGCCTCTACCCGTCGTCTACACAACAACGAGAGATAATACTGTTCTGCCAGTTTCAGATTTTTTTTTATTGAACCATATATATAATTGATGTCGAATGTTAGGTTCAATATCATTCTTTCGACAGAGACTATTCATCGACCAGTAGAAATGTTCCCATGCAGACGTTGTTGTTGTTACTGTTGAGCTCATCCTGAATATATCTGAGTCAACCCAATCCTATACCAACCTCAACAACATAACTTCACAGAGCAAACATATTCTGAACTCATTCAATATGGAATTTAGAATATAGAATTCAAAATGAATAATCATAAAATTAAGAATTCAGAATCTAGCGTTCAGAATTTATTCTATACCCGTACCCGTGTCAAGACATTTTACACCTCCATAAGCACGAAAACTATTGCGCATCCCTTCACTTTGAAAGCAATTTAACATCAGATAAGTTACATAGTTTGTAAAAAATATGTTTTGTGCGATATTTTTCAATACTCTTGATTCATGAGTTGATTGACAATTCACAATACGAATGTATATAATATTGAATACACGTCTTTTTGAATTAGCACTAATTCATAAAAGAAAGGATTTTCTCATTTCAATTACTAATTTATCTAATCAAAATTGGGTGGTGAGATCGTCCTTGTGGTGCCCCGTCCAAACGATCCCATCTTTCATCCATAGCCTTAATAGCAATGATTTTGTATCAGGTTTCGATGTTATGAAAAAAAAAAATTGGCTGGTGAAAATTTGTCCCCCCTTAAATATTTGGCACCCCAGGCCGGCGTAGCCCTGTGCTTGATACGGCCCTGTATATCATACATCGCACGTTCTTCATATCCTACGAATAGTCACTTCGTGTTTTTTTTTTGTCTATTTCGTGATCACCAGCAAACGGCGTTTTGAGCGACAAGTCAAACCACTAGGTTTCATTCAAGTGATGACCATTAATTATTAAAAAAGACAGACAAAAATGTCCCCAATTGTTATAATCCAATCACAATCTTTGTTGTTTCCCAGTTCGTTATATTGCTATAGCAACGATTGTCACTCATTTCTTACTCAGAAGAGGCCTGTGTTACAAACCAACATGTATTAAAAAGACACTTAGATGACACAGGCTGAACTTATCTTTTAGTCTTGGATTTACAAGACACAAATCTTGCATGTTCGCTATACTCAGACTTCCAACAATCACCATGAATTGAATTTGATTGAATTTGGTTTTATATACTGAATAAGATTCATGATTTATTCACTAAATATATGTGAACTATAAATATTGGAGTTGAACTTTAATCTTTCAATTCGACACGTGATATGTTACAATTTATGTCGGTCTTTTAATTCATTGCAGCTAAATGGGTACTGCCGTACAATATAATGCAAATGCAAGGAACAACATGCTATCGGACGTTTATAAAGTTTAACTACCGGTAGGCTACATGATAAAAAGAAGTCATCTTTGTATCAATTGTCAATGTGTATGCAATAAAAGTAGATACACTATAGTCGGGTAGTTTATTTAGAAGAAGAATCTTGATATTAACAAAAATGTCAATCGAAACTTTGAACGTTTTGAAAAAATATCATGATGAAAAAATTATTGAAAATTTTCAGCAGCAATTTAGAAAAAAATCAACTCAAGTTTCAAAATATCTGATGAGTTTTCAATAGAAATTTTGGAAGAAAATGGTGATGAAAATGTCAGTACAAATTTTCATTAGAAAGCGAACAGTAACTGTAACTAGTAAACTAACTGTGACGTCACTTAATTTTTTTTTTTTAGTTTAGTTTGCTCTCTTCATAAGAATGATGATATATTCTCGAGTGTTTGCCGAACTATCACTAATTACTCAACTTCCCGTCGCATAAGTTAGTTTGGTCTATCAATTGAATATCTCTCCTTGTATAATCGCACTTTAACAGCTCACTCTTGTGGGAGATAATAGCAACTAGTGTAATTAGTGTGCGACTCGTACAAATTGTCCTTGTCACACGCCAATACGAGCATCTACGGGCAACGAGCAACTACGAGCAGTGATGATAGTTTCTCTTATACAACTAACTCAATTAGCAGGAGAGAGGAAATTTAATTAAATCGAGAATAATCGTGTATAAGATTTATGACGTGGAGAGAATAAGAATGGAATAAGAATGAGCCTATATATGAGAATTATCATTATTTTTGAAAGATAATATTTTCATTCAAAACATTAGATCAAGTCAGATGAGAGTGAATAATTCATACGTAATTTATACGTATATAATAACTTATGATAATTTATACGTTTATGATAACTTATTTCACATCTTGGATTCATTCAGACTTAGTAACCTGAAACATAATATAATCGAATGGCAAATCACCTACTTTATATAAACTTGAAAAATCTACTTCAAACTCGTTCTCATAACTTTAGTTGAATGAAACAATTAATCCAAGTCATTAATTGATAATGTATTCATAAATATGGCTCACGATGAGACAGAATGAAATACAACCGATAATATTCATGTTTTGACAACATAGATGGCCATTGAATATTTGTTATGTATAACTATTTATATTTGTCAAGTCAAAGTTTATCATTGTTGTGGGAGAGTTTCACCATCAAGGGAACAAATTATTTCAGTAAACATTAAAACAATAATTCTCATATACTCATATCTGTTCATTTCACTAGTGCATGCGAATCTATAGTTCGGAACACATATTTCATCTCATTATATTATAGCCATGGATTGCATTTGCTGAATGCTTCCCATTAATTTCAATTTTCAACCTAGTAATTTGTATGTTTGTACACTGACTTGCTACAATGATTAAATGTGTGTCTCCAATAATTGCATTTATCTCTGCTTATGTGTATCCAATGTGGGCCTATGTAAATGGTGTGGTTTCATTTATATAATCATTTATATAATCATTTGTTGTTCTGATGAAACTCTTTTTTTATAATCAATATATTCTATTATCAAGTCATTACAAATTTACAACGGAAGACTATGGCAATGACTATGGCAAGTTAATCGCGTTTTCAAATTAGACCATCACCTGAACGGAAACGCCGATCGCGGTTCCGGAACCGGATATGCGTCTTCTGCCACCACCGCTGTCTACATTGCTCTAGTGCTGCTCTTGACTCGATCCATGACGGTAGCTCACAGAACTGAGAGTGTTTTTGTCAATATCTCGACTCGAAAATGATCGTCGTTGTTGATTCAGCATTATTCAGTGTGTTGGCTCCATCTTTCAATCTAACCAATCAGGAGCTAGGATTATGTTAATATAAACTGCACGCTTGTTGATGTTAACAAATAGTACGGTACGTCACATTGTTATCAGGCCACTTTTCTCAATCAACTTGAGTGTAAAATTCTACAACATTCTTCAAATAATTCTCTCTTATTTTTCAGTAAACAGTGAGAGTATTTTGGCAACTCGTCTGTTTTCTTAATCTTAAGAGCCCGCATCTTAGACAGATTTCATGTTGAGTACAGGGTGCACTTCCATCACATATATCTCAAGAACTACAAACACTACGGATTTGCGATAAAAAGCAATTGATAAACGATACTCTCACAATTGGATATGCCTAGTTGAATATTGAAGAATAATTTTAATATGGAGCAATTTTTGAATCAAAAAGTGCCAATTTGATGGTTTTCATTGCCTAATTCCCGGTTACCGAATATAACTAGAAAAAAATTACAAACGCACATCTTTAAGTTCAACCTTTCTCATCAATATTCAAAATCTTGATTTGCCTATAATTCAACAGTCTTCCCGTTTTCCTTGATCAAAATGTGTCATGTAACTTACAGTAACTAGATTTTGTCCAAATTATAAGTTGGAAAACTCCTCCATCTAGCGGTGACACTGGAACTCTTTGAAAATCATCCTCTTTCCACTTGTCAACCTAGGTAGGAAGTGGACCCGAGCCATGAGTGCTGTCACTCCAAATGAACCTTTCTTGGAACGGAAGAAAAGTGATTAGCTGAAAACCAATATACCGATATATCACACCAATCAATTGTATTCAGTTGTAAGTGTCTTCACATTCTCATTACAACAAGAATACATTTTTTATTTTAGTCCTAGGTGCATTTCTCACCAATTCAGTGAAAATAATTCCAGTTGACTTCATACCCAAGTAGAAACTCATTTTTTGGGTCAATGCTCAAAATCAGAATTAAAACTATTACAATTACATTTATTATCGTTTGATGAATTATGGAGTGTTGAAATTCGACTTCTCGAGTTGTTTAACTCACACATTGTTAACACATTGTTAGTAGCCCATCATTATAAACTACAGTGAAACATAACATGAGAAACATAACGTGAAAAACGACACAAAATATAACAAACACGATTTATCACATTTCATGTTTCCACATTGATTGAGTGATTTCACAATTGAAATTTGAAATTTGATCGCTGAATCATTCCAAGAAATGGTCACAATATAATTAATATAATTCCTAATCAGTTTCAAATATGCTATGATCATTTATTGCAGACAGAAACGAATATAGGAAAAAACTACGGTAAGATTTAATATTGAAACGAATTTTAAAATCATCATATTTGAAACAAAATTGATTACTTTCCACATTGTTAGGGTTCTGATGATGTGAATATATATATATATATATATATATATATATATATATATATATATATATATATATATATATATATATATATATATATATGTGTATATATATATATATATTTATATATATATATATATATATATATATATATATATATATGTGTATATATATATATATATATATATATACATATATATATATGTATATATATATATATATATATATATATATACATATATATATATATATATATATATATATATATATATATATATATATATATATATATATATATATATATATATATATATATATACATATACATATATATATATATATATATATATATATATATATATATATATATATATATATATATATGAATATATATATATATATGAATATATATATATATATATATATATATATATATAAATATATATATGGATCATCTTTCAAATTTGATCACACGCATATTCGAATAGTTTGAAAAATGCCCAGTTTTGTTTGATCCCGCGATCTTTTTGCCCGCGATCATTTGTTCACGATCTTATTACCTCCACGGTATTTTTACCCGCGCTCACTTGGCTCGCGATATTTTCTTCTCCGCGACCTTATGTACGTGCGGTCATTTCACCCTACTCGATATTATTGCCGCGAGATAAAATTGTTCGCGGTCTTTTTGCCGGCTACCTTAGATTTCGACCTCACCAACAGCTAGGTTATTAGGGGGTACGAGTGAGCTCGCAGAAGAGAGACGGATGATGTTCACAAAAACCCATGTCATATGCGAGGCTCGAACCTAAGCCCCGCTTGACTGGAATGTATGAAGCAGTGCCTTAGCTGGGCCTGGATCAGTCAAGGTTCATATAGGTGAAGTTGACCTATACATGCACACATATTTTCAGTGTAGGCAGCTACGACTGATCAGTGTGAATTTTTTCACGATCATCTTATCTTATTCTCTTCGAAAAATGTGTCCTGAGAAAACTTCCACTAATGAGTTGCTTGATTGGCCTGACACTTGCGTTCACTTGTTTTGAAAATAAATATATTTCCTCTCTATTCACTCAGAATATTGGGTTGTACAATTTTCCGCTCACAGTTCATTGTTGTCAGATTTTGTGAAAAAAGAACACACATGTGCCTATACGAAGCGAAAACAATTATTCTTGAAATATGTACTAAGATCGTATACAAATACATGCTGTATTGGCAGTTGTCTTCATCACTTTGCCATTCCATTTAAAAAAACTAAACCAATAATAAATCACTGTAAAAATGTGTGAATTTGTTTATCATTTCAGAATTAGTCTCCGATTGACCATTCAACTATTATGTAAATACTACATATTGTGATAATTTAATCAAAGAAATATTAAATATATGCATGAAATAATTCTGAAAGCGATCCTAGTATGGGCATAATAACTGAAAATAAGCTTACACAAAATCTAAAATCGACATAACATTGTACTTTTGACGCATTCATTTATGTTTTTATGTTGGGTTCAACTAAGCACAGTAATGAATGATGACTAAGACCTATTGGCGTCGGTGAATGATGAATAAGGTGATGACTGATGAGAAGATTAGATGGAAGGTTACTTTATTATGTGTTTTTGTATAGTAAAAAGGAGTCGGTCGTGGTCTGTTGCAAAGGAATCATCCCAGTATGAACCTAAACGACAGAGGGACACCACGAAAAAACTCTTCTTGGAGGTCTCTGTCCAGAATCGAACCCCGGTCTCCTGAATGCCGGTTCAGCCACCGATCCACTAGTCTCACTACTCATTTTGCACTCATCTTATCATTTGTTTATGACTAGGAAAACGCTATATACGCGTTGTTAGACGAGCGGAAAGTAATAGTATGTCGACTTCATTGCCAAACTTTTGCCTAAATTCGCCAATTGGGTAACATTTTAGTTATAAATGGGTAAAAACGGCTTCGAGTGGTACCAATTTAGCACATTTCGTGTTTTTTCTTCAAAATGGCTGACCCGATCAAGCTGAGAATTCCCAGAAATGTGTATCAAGATGTTATTCAACTCCACACAAAATTTCAATTTTTTGGAAAATAAAAATTTTAAAATTTTAAATTTTTTAATTTTTTAAGGGTATTTTTGAAATTTCTGAAATTCATAAAAAAAAAGTTGATATCCGATAATGCCACAAAACTATACAGATCTGAGTTAGATAAGGAACCATGATGAAAAAAAGTTTGAAATTGATAGCTGTAGCCTTTTGACCTGTGGAGAACCGACAAATGAACATAAAAAAAAATATATATAAAAACGAACACCAATTTTTTTCAGTATGTGAAATTGAATCCTCGCTAAAGCTCGTCTAATAATTGATCACTCATCATTTGTTATGATATTTTCCTACGAATTATACTTAGTTATTATCAGCATGATTATTTGTAAATTTGCATTCACTTCCTTGTGGTCAACATAATCTCCGTATACCCCTACTTTCGAATACAAGTAGCAATTGTGACTAACCAATATAAGTATCAATGAAATACATAGCTTGTGTTATATTTTTTCTCATTGGGGAACAATGATTTTGTATCCAGTATCAATGTTATGAGGAAAAAAATTGTGAATATTACTTTCCTCGATTTCAGAAATAACAGCATATTGTATGGAATCACAGCTCGATTATCTGTGATGGAATCTGAATGAGTTTATTGTGAGAGCCATAGCTAAAACGTTTACCAAATATCTCTTCAAAATACTACCTGCTATTCAGATGGCTTTTGTGACAACCTAGTGACAACACGCAGAATGACGGTCTAGGACCCCCGAGTGTATTTGTTAACTTATAGAGAAGGCGGTAAATCGGAACGGTCAAATGTTGTTTCCAAAGTGCACGTCTTTTTTGATGAACACTTCAAGTTACAAGAGAGAGAGATAGCCATAGGAAACTGAGAGAGATAGCTGTCCACTACCGAGTTCCAAAATCGCACACCAAACTTGGGTCGCGCATGTCGAAGAGAAATATTCTCAGCTAGGACGGGCTCTTAAAAGAAATCCTACTGTTGTCATCAACGTCCAAGAACTATCTCTTAGATATTTCATGGTATACTACTGACAACATCACGTGGTAGAGTTGTACTCTCCGGTAGTTGTACAAACCGGTCCCCATATAACGAGTTTTTCAATAATTACTTTCAATGTTTCAAAGTTCGAATAAAACTATTCACTTATGATCTCAAACATATCGCTTCATTGCTATAATCGGTGTTGTTATTTTAATTATACATTACTACTATACTTGCCTGCGCAGCTGTGGCAGTAGCAGCTGACTCGTATGTCTACAAGCATCCACACAGCTTCTGCGCAGCTTTCTGATCTTCTCGCGCAGCTCAGGACTGTCACGTGATTGACCAATATGTATCAACAGGTCTCTGAACATCGCCACCTGACTGTTGATCTCCAGTATCAACTGCAACAACAAAGAAGGTACACACTAAAGAATACAGTTTTAGTTGTTGTATTTTTTGTTAGTTTATTGAAATTTTCACAGTAGGCTCTAATAGCGTAGTGAGAATAGATTTCTTTCGTGGTTAAGTAGTGGAAGAATAACATGAATGAGTGTGAATCTGATATGATGAGAGTTGACGGAGATTTAATTTTCTCGTGTAGATCCGGAAAAAGTGTATTTGTTATTTGAGTCATTTGAGTCATTTCTGTGCGTACTCCACATAGCAACGCAAAAATCTACCGACTGAAGAATAATTTAGTCTCTCAACAAAACAGAACTCCATAGGCCTACAGTTTTGTGACAAAATCATCCGATAACTTCCAAAAAACATTCGACAAATGAGTTCGAAATTTCTAAAACACAGAACAAGTATAAAATAGACCTGAATATTATACTTCACAGCTCGAAGTTTTTGGAATTCTCGATCATTTACAAAATTTTACACTGGTAGTTTTCAAGAGTTTTCTACTACTCCAATTGTGTGTAATGTTTTATCATGAGTGTTTCACAACCAAAACGGATGAACCAATCAGACATAAACTTTAGTTACATAGTCCCAAGTTTCTCACTGGAAAATGGAGAAACATCGGTAGAAATATTTGCGAGAAAATTCAGTTTCATATTCTGAATGTTTGGAGTTTTCAAACAGATTTTACGTGGGCGTAGCAAATATTCCATTTCAGATATTAGGACAAATCGGACCTGTGTTCATATTTTTGCTTTTTCTGTTGTTGTCGCAATTGTTCTTCTTCTTCTTCTTCTTCTTCTTCTTCTTCTTCTTCTTTTTCTTGTGGTTGTTGTTGTACAGGCCAGACAAAATATGACCAATCAACTTGAATCTTTTCTTGGACATTGGTTATACCAGAATAGAGTGATATAGTTTTTCAGTCAAATTGATTAAGCAGTTATTCGGAAAATAATATTGTTCATTAGAAATTTCCCATAATAATGAGATTAAGTGAAATTTTCAACTTTCAACTCATATCTGATTAGAAATAAGTTCTCTCTAAGTGTCCTTATTGTTTTAATTCATGTTTCTATACAGTTTGAGTTTACCCAGTTCACACAGTTATCCAGCTTACCCAGTTTTTCCACAATTTATAGAAAATCTGTGTCGTCATTTGGAGAAAATGAATGTGTTTCGTTGTGAATATGAGAAGGAAAAACTCTATTGTTCGTTTGGGATAGTGAATAATTCAATTGTAGGACGAAGACATTGGCTAAAACCAATAGTTTTAAAAACCAATATAATATATATTTTTCGAGTATACTCCATATAAATATCTCACACGTCGTACAACGTATATGCTTTGTTTTCCTGTAGCTGTGTTACCAATGTAGGCCCCTGTTATCCCACAATTGAACCTTCTTATGTGTGTAATTATTAATTACACGATAAAATACTATAACCCGTTTCATATAACACGTTTGCATGGTTTCTCTTTCGCGGTATGTAAAGTGAACCAGTCAGAAACTTGACGGACTTATATTTTGTTTGTTGATTTACGTGACTTTTTGTGATAGAAGAAACCATGCAACCGACAGTATGAACTAAACCACTGCAATGGATACTTACCCTTTGACGCCTTGATGGTCAGTGGTTAAAATAATATGCGGTTTCTGTATCCAGTTTCTTGTATGAAGGGTCCCCACATTAATACCTGTGAGTTAATGTGGGTATTTCCTCTTCAAGCAACATGTTGTAATATTCATACCATTAGAGCCACTGCCTACTAGTCTTACAATATGCATGATGTTTTATATACCTACAGCTTCCTTGAATATTTGCCTTAGCAGTTACTGTTGTCAGAAATGAGAACATTGGAACATATACAGTACCTCAAGGCAACGTATGGTATATGCATTATGGATAACTCTATATTTTCCAGCGCTAAGCAGTTTTCATTATTTTCCCTACTATACACTGAGAACAATTCGTCGGCTGGCGGCCATAGCGGAATACAATAACAGGCAAACAAGGTGGAAGGAGAAACAGTTTAATATATGATTGTGCATTATTCACTCCGACTTAAAGCGATGGAAACTATAGCTGCTCGTTCAAATTGCTCCCGAAAGCACACTAATATCACTTCTACGCTAAACAAGTCGATGTGACATATATAGGAGTGAATTTGAAGCAAGATATAATGCACGGATTTATTATGGTTACTCTAAGCATTGCATGCTTCGTCTCATTTGCATTGCGAGCATAGCATGCCAGAAGAAGACATTCTATATCTGCATACTTATAGGACTTTTATCAAATTGGGCATGTGAATTATTATTATATTCTAATCAATTTACGTTCGTTTTACTATAACTATTATTGTTGTTTCCCATATATTATATTTTTAAGAAACATTCTCATACCTATTTCTTTCATTCATCACCTATATGAACCTTAGTTGTGCTCAATTTTAGCTGACACAAATATTCTATCGCATAATCCAGGTTTATAATTTGCATTATCTTAATAAAAACAATTATAAATAGCCTGCAACGATAGGATGAAACGACTTCGCAACTAAGTAAGAACTCCGTCTAATTGATCTGAATGTTTTACATCGTTTATATTGGGTTTATACCACGCATTTCGATGATTATTTCGATGGAGATCTATTGGTGACGGATGAATGATTGATGAGATAATGGGGTGATGCGATGGAGATTTCTTGAGTGATGGGAAGGATAGTAGGAAGGATAGTGGGAAGGAAGCGGTCGTGGCGTATATTGTAGGAACCATTCCGCCATTAGCGTATACTACAGAAGAAAAACACGAACAAATCCTGTGAGGTGAACGGTGGCGGGGATCGAGCCAGGTCCGATATGCCGCTCACCTACCGAATCACATAGAGCGAGCGTGTTCGCAAATTATAGCTATGGTACCTCTTCATTTTTATTCACTGAGTGTGTTCACATCAAACAACTTGCCAGATCGACAAGCGAATTAAAGCTGATTAAGCTGATTAACAAGCTGATTAAAGTTAATATAGAAAGAAAATAGTATCTAGTGAAGGAGAAAAATATGAGAATAATTATTCAGTTAATTTCATCTCGATAAGTCACAACGCTGATTGCCAGATCGACATGAAAAATCGCTTTATCAAGTTTATAGGTGGGAATAGTAACGAATTTCTTGGTTGTCATGAATGGAATAGAGTGTAAGAATCTTGGTAGGGTAGTCACAAGTGTTGAGGAAGATTATGCACTCGACATTTCACTCACAAACAGGTTCTATAAGTGACACTCAAAGCAAAAAGATGAAAAAAGGTCCAATTCAATTCAAATCAGCAAATTGAATTATCATTCATTATCAAATCCAGTGAGTACAATGAATCATTCTGGATATATACCTCGCGTATATATCAAAGAGAAATATTTTATGATGAGTATTTATTCTGTATTTTTCAATTGAAGCGGAGAAAATGGCAGCAATATTTCTAATTTATGAAGGTCCATATTTTACAGCTTGATAATGAGACATCTTTGATCTTTTCACTTCATATTTTCCATTAATCTTGCATAAGTATTATAATTATATGCAATTTATGATCTCTCAAATAATTTAAGTTACACAAACTGAGAAGATATTCCTCAAGATGATGATAATTAATATAATTGTATACACGAGAATTGGAGGTTGTTTACCAAAATACCAAACACAAATATTATAATAGTATTTGTACATCTGCGATATTTTTAAGGGCAATTATTCACTACACTGGACTGAATCTTCGAAGCGTACGGCAAGTTTTTCAACCATAAGCGACGTTTCTTATGATAATTTTATTGGTAAATCAGTTTCATCTTTCTCGGAAACAAGTTAAAATGCTGAATAAACTAGGAAAGCGCGAGATTTGCATGTGAGATGAGCCTAGGAGTGTGAAAATCTAGAATGAAAATTATTTCGTCAGATCAATCCACATATACGGACCTTGGATTACTTCAAACGCTCAAAAACCTTACCTGCAACTTATTGATATTTATAGTGCTGCAACCTGTCGCATATACACTTTGCAAAACCAAATGATCCAAATATTCAATAAAGTGTACACTTTTATTGCGTTTTCTTTGTTATTTCTCATCCGATAGTTGCAAAAATCTCTGAAAAGGTGTATAATGGTATTTTTAATATTCGAGGGAAATTTGAGAGCTCTT
>OZ023326.1:44036385-44051385 GCA_964007535.1 Brachyptera risi
ATATATATATATATATATATATATATATATATATATTATATATACTTATATATATATATATATATATATATATTATATATATATATATATATATATATATATATATATATATATGTGTGTGTGTGTATACATACGTTTCATTGATTGCACTTCTTTCCTCGACAGATTGGTGAAGTTGAATTATAATCTCGGCTCAAAACTCAGGATTTATACGAACATATTTTGTAAAATTATAATTTGATAATTTGATATGAAAAAAAATATTTCTCGCCATGTTTATATTATGAGATTGCATCAAGTTTAATAACTAATGAGAAATGAGAAATTAGCAATCAAGCAATGTTCTCAAAAACTATACCTGTCCTAGTTTGGGTCAAATAATGTCAGTAGACACTTTCATGCATTTCAGTCGTCTGACCTGAGATTGAGAGGCCCTTACGAGAATATCGTGAAAAATGCACAAAAAAGATATCAAACACACAGAGATGAATTCATCATTGGACTAATATTAAGCCTACTCCATTCAGCCAATTGTGATAGTCATATTTACCAGGCTGCAGTGACGTCAGAGATAAGCTCTTTAGCGCCCTATGGAGCGAGAGAGAAAGAGACAATACGTGGACGCAGGCAGCCGAGGTCTTAAACTAGCTTATAACGCTTTTAATACCTGCAATTCCATTCCACAATCATAACTGTACCCAATTTTACTTTAATGCAGCTTCTAACTTAATCGCCATATTTGATAGCGAGTGACGGAGAGATATTCTGTTTATCATTTATATATATTTTCCAATTTGATTGTTATGCATTCGTTTCATCGTTGATCGTTTGATAAGTGAACTCCATCATTCTAAGTTAATGAAACACTAAAATATACATAACAGAGACAAATTCAGAGGAATCTTCAGACTTCAGTCAATATTTGAAACATAAAACCAAGTAAACCAATATTTTACATTCGATTTAATTTATTTTTCTCCGTACCAAGTCAAATACTCATGCAGCATTGTCATTTATCTTTTGGAATTGTGTGTCGTTCATTAGTTGGGCATTATACTGTTCAAGGAACATCGCACACACCGGTACATATAGAATTACTTCGTTTATTGTTGGAAACAATATTCGGAATTGCACTTCAAATGGCTTCAAGAAAACAATATGGATGTCATGGCAGCTTGTGGCATTCTTCAGAATAGCTTCAAAATGTGCTTTATAATTTACAATGATGAAACTCCGCTCCTGTTATTCATAAGTCGCATGTAACATAAAATAGTTTATAGACTCATATTGAATAATGTATAATAAAACTGTATCATTCATGATTCATTAGATATTTACCAGCTATTAAATACTTCCATATGTCAGAATATAAATCAGAAAATCTTGATGAAGTAATTATTAGTAATGAACTGAGAGATAACTGAGACGCGTAAATCAGTTGATAGAGCGTTCCAGAACTGTTAGTCAGAAGCCAGGAGGACTGAGGAGGACGAATGAGGACTGAGATCATTCGTGTTATTCTCGATCGTAAAAGTTTCCATCAGCCGTTGAAATTAATACTGGAGTACTTCCTGGTAGAATGGTCAGAAGTTTCATTACGACTAAACGAGTGTTTTGCACCTGAAATTGGTACTACGTGTAGATTGCATGTGATTCCCTCTTTTGAATGAAAACCATACCGCACTTGAGTACCGGTATCTGTTTTGTTAAATCAGTTTTAATTAGTTGAACGTCCAGATTTCTTCGTATTCATAATAACACGGTTGCACTGTTTTTTGTTGTTCCAGTAACACGTGAACTACTCAAAGACTCCGTAGAATTTCTGATTGCTCCAGTGACTCATCGAGACGGAATAAACCGTGCAACCATGTTACTATGATCAGCTCTCGGTCAAGTTTTGATCCTTCACTATGAAGAAAGCTGCACCTTCCACAGCCAAAAATAACCCAACATCGTCACTTAAGCGTCACCTTACATAACCTAGAAATTACAATTTAATCTGGCTCCCCAGTATCAGGAGAAGAGCAATTCCTACCCACCACTTCTCGGTAAGTATACACACTGAACTTGAGCATCCTTCTTTATAGACGTTAAATAAATATTGTTGACCAGAGGAGCAAGTGAAGGTTTGTCACTTGTTAAGTTGTTTATATGATGGTTTATGAATAGTGTTTGACCCGCCCATGAAGGCTACAAAACAAAACATCCAATCAAAGGGTCTCTTTATCAATCATGTATGAGAAATTTGATGATACGAATCATCTAAATGTGCACTTTAGGTATTGATCTAGGTGGCCTACTGATTAACCTTATTCTTGGTGGTCAATAAGACCGCTGTGACGAAGAAGTCTGTGGTTTATACTCTGATTTCAAAGCACTTTGTGCTGTGATATAGATAATCCATTATGTGCCGTTCTGACATCAATTCATTGCATTGAAGCGCCTAACTTCACCACCGACGTGCCACGAGTTTTATGAGTTGGGTAGAAGGGTTGGGAAGAACATTTACCGAGTCGCAGACTTCATTCGTTTTCGACTTCTTTTACTATTTCTCTCAACTCCTCGTACGTTTCATCCTTTTTTTCTGGTCGACTGGTATTGATGTGTATCGGTATAGACAGAGGTTTGAACTAAGGGCCTCTAATAAGACGTGATGGTTTTACAGAAGACACCAGGCCAACTTTTGTGTTCTGACTGTAAAAAAATACATGAGGGATGTGTGAAGTTATATGCATGTATATATATTTTTATTGATTTGCCAATGTGATTTCATACTTGTGCTGTAGAAAAATATGCGAATACATTAATAATATAGCATAAATTCATTGCACAACAATGTTTTAGACGCACGTTGCATACGAATGATAATACAATTCATTCATACATCGTATTTCTGTTAAAAGCATGCTATAACAGTATAATTAATTCATGTATGGGCTTCTTCCAACTATCACGTGACAATAAGTCGTCGTCATAGCAATCGTGGGCAAACAATCGAAGCGTTATTGGTTACAACTACACATTTTGGTGGGCACCATGACCTTTTTGACGATGTCAAGCAACAATGAATGTCAGTTGCAAGAAGAAATCAGCTATTGTAAGGCCTACTATAGAAACAATTTTCAAGTGAGGAATTGAAAAGACTCATTCTAAACAACAAAGCGCCGCCTACATGGCTCTTTTCTAAATATAATAATATTCGCCTTGCAAACAATAGTATATTTCAGTTGTGAGCAGTAAAATTGCATTTGAAAACATTATAATCAACATGAGCGGGGGGCGAGAAATTTTGTTTCAAGTCATTTTTTAAAGCACAATTACAAGTTACAACTTTCAGTTAGGTCATATCAACTATTTCGACTATTTATCAAGAAACCATGAACCATATTCAGTCACTTCAATGTATAACGACACCAGAGAAATTATCATTATGTGAATGCGTTTTAGAAACTTAATGGCTGTCTTGTTTATTTCAAGATCAATATCTCTGTATATTTCGTTAGTGAATTGATACTAGTATACCCTTGGGAAAAAAATCCAGAGTTTTGAAGTTTTCCACATTTTTGTTTCCGTTCCAGTTTCAAAACACATAACATAGAACAAAAATATCTGATTTTCTTCTATTGTTGAATTTTTAATTAATTTTCATTGCTATAACAATGGGATGTTTCAACAGAGATTTCTCCGGCTCTGTTGGTTGTAAATAGTTTTTTCGTGATTTATTTTGATTATTAGGGTCAAACCTTTGTTTTGATGTTCAGTTTTCATTTCTATGATTACTAGAAGTATTTAATTTCAAATTTTGATTAATGAGCTTCAATTTTGTCATTTTTTTCAGCTCCAGAATACTTAAATCAAAAAAATATATAATTTGATTATTAGAGGAATCAAAATTGTGGCTCCAACAAAACATGTTTCATTCAATGAGCTTCAGGATGAAAAAAAAATAGCCTCCTTACCATAGATCTGATATATATTTTTTTCTTTATCGTATATTGCGGTTGCGTGTGTTAATCTTAGGTTTGAGTAAATTGCAGGCAAAGTTCAACTTGTATTATAACTTTATTTAGAAGTCAGTTGGTTTCCTATGTAACCACTACACTGTTATTTCAGAACATTTTCTAAAATCATATATGTGGGAGGGTTACAAAAAATGTATTTGTGAAATAACTAAGCATCCCACAATGATGTGGTTTGTTTTTCATGAAAGAGAATGAATCAGGTACTAAAGTGGCGTCAACATCGGAAAATTTACATTTTTGAAAAAAAACTCTTTTCGAAGCGTGTACTAACTAGTACCTTAATTGATTTCTGATAATTCAGTATGAAGTCTGAACCTCTGTCCAAGTCGTCATGGCTACTGCCATGCATACATGTATCGACGAAAGAAGACGGTCGTCTAACAAACGTATAAGAAACACGAATATCACCTTCATATTTGTATCTTTGGTATTTTTAAAATAGGAAGATTTTTCAGTAGAAGATTTACGATAAAAAAGCAACTACATCTTTCAAAATAAAATAAAAATTTGATATGCATCAAGATTGTTATAAGGGTAGTTTCAACAATTGTTTGGTTGAAAGACGATCCTCTTCTTCCGTGGATACGGGTCAAAGTATTAAAATTTGCTATCGATCGATTTAGTTCTGATATACGACAGTGATGAATTTGCTGAAATAGTTGGCGTTGTATTATGTGAAAGACTTACACATAATAATATGTGCAAGTCTTTCCAGGTTTTGTGTTCTATAAATGAGGATTTTTCAGTTTTACGGCCTACACAACCCTCAGATAAAAATCTATCTTATAATCATAATCTTTTCTTCATTACGGCTAACACACTGATCGTAGCACTATCGGTAGGCCTACAAAAGCTAATTTCCAAATCATAACGCAAAGTTTCATTTAGTACTAGGAAAACGCAGCGTATGCGTAGTGAAGTGAACAAGATATTTATGTTGAAAGTACTCACACAAAAGTTATGTATATGCCTATAACTTGATTTTCAAAGTATTTTAAACATCCACTCATTCATATCATTTCACTCATTCAATTCATATGATAATCTTGCAACCTGTAGATTTTCATTGACAAACTATAATCTCAATTGGTCATTTTTTCAATATAATAATTTATTTTCTCGGAAACGAGTAATCCAATTTTTTCAGTATTCCATCGAAATATGTATCAACACATTATCAAAGTTATGTGAGAATTTCATGCACACGAATGAAATTGAAAAAAGTTCAGTTCCACCCAGCGCTATTCTTGTGGGGATTTTCCAAAGTTTTCCCATATTTTATTAATAACCTGAGAACCGATTTTTCTCAATAATCAATTCCAACCTATTCTGGTATGAACCGCTCTGCAGAAAGACTTTCAAGTTGATCAATCACTTTTCCTGACATGTATTCCACGTACAATAAAAAAACACGAGGACCGATTTTTTCTCGGTACGTTGAATGCAAGTCTTCGTTACGCTCATCTAATTCTCCGATTTTATATACAGTTTTCTTCCATATCTAAGCCTTCTTGAACGATTTTTGTACAGGAATGAAGCCTTTCCCATAGTAACACGATAAGACGCGTTTTCACTTTTCCGTCCCGGTAAGTAACCAGTCAGAAATCGTCCGCAAAGATGCTTACGTGACACCGGGACGGACGAAAAAAAATATACAACCAAGCTGTACTTTAGTAAAAACGCAACATTTTTTGATGCGTTCTTAATTTGTTCAAGAAAAGAAATATGTGATGGTTGAATTGATTGAATGAGTTTTACTCGTTAAATGGTGATTTCCTCTTTGCATGAACGAACCGTTCGAAAACAGACATTGATTAGCGCGTGGTGAAACTGTTGTTATTATTAGATGAGCGTAGCGAAGATTCCATCCCACTCTTATGGAGCTTTGTCTGTGTGTTTTTTTTTTCTGTTTGTGGGCACTGCACAGGTCGCAGGGTTTGACTGATCAACATGAAACTTTTTTGTACGGGCCAACTTTCACAACCTAGAACTGTATAGTTTTTGGAATGAATCGGTCGATTAGATTCTGAGAAATATCATGTCAAAGTTTTTAAAAACCCCATAAGATTAGGCTGGGTGAGAAAATTTGAAAAAATGAAACCTTTAAAAAAAAAAAAATTCTCCGAGTGTTCAAACATGAATGATACACATAACTATCATTTTGTGAGCAATTCGAACCAACCGTTTTAAAGAAACAAATTCAAATAACTGTTTTTACTCATCAAATATATGAAAATGAGCCAAGATTCACTGCTTCCCAGATTCGATATTTGCCCAAGAATTCTTTATATTCGTCAAGGTTTGTAGAATACCAGAGAAGATAAATTAGCAATCAAATGAAGGACAAAGTGTGTAGAATACCAGAGTCGATAAAGTACCATATGTAGGACTGTTATTAAACCTTATTTAGATATCTCGCTCATCTTACAACGCATATTTCGCGTTTTCCTAGTATATGAGTAATTAGGAAGCCATACAGCATGAAAGTTGAAGAAGAGATCGGGAATATTTCATGAGATGTGAGGAACTATTGATAGACTTTAAATACGTCACACAAAATGTCAAAATGCATTGATTTCAGTTGCGAATAAACAAACGTTCAATTTCAATACCTTCGATAATAAAGTTTTGTGTGCTATTTGGAAGTGTCCCTCCACAATATTCTTCAAAGTAAGACTGAATAAATAAGATAAAATCCGTCCCACTATCCAAACTAGTCGGGTTGGGCGGTTCTAAAAGAACCGAAATGTTCGGCATATTACACACGAAGTGTTATGCTTGCCAGACACAACACCCCCTCGCCATCTTCCTCTTCCACTTCCACTCTCTCCACAAACTCCCTCCATACATCCCTATCTTCCCACCACTCTTCATCCTCCACTCTCTTCCACAATTCTCTTCTTTCTTCCACATCCCATGTTATCATTTCATCACATCTTATCCTTGGTCTTCCTCTTTTTCTCTTTCTTCCGACTCTTCCTCTCTCGAACTCACGCCTTGGTATTCGCTCACTACCCATCCTTCTCATGTGTCCATACCATCTCAGTCTCTCTCTTCCTATCCTAAAACTCAATCTATCCACTTTCAATTCCCTTCGTATTTTTTTACTCCTTATTTTCTCTATCTTCCTCACGCCCAACACACTCCTTAAAAATTGTTTCTCCGCCCCTTGCAATATTTTAGGTTCTTGCTCTCCAATCGTCCACGTCACCGCCGTCTACGTGAGTATTGGCAAGAAGTAACTCTTGTACAATATTGTGAATAGATATTGTGAAAAAAAATGGTTTAGGAAGGCTCATAAATATACTTATGTATATATATATATATATATATATATATATATATATATATATATATATATATATATATATATAAAAATATATATGTATATATATATATATATATATATATATATATGTATATATATATATATATATATATATATATATATATATATATATATATATATATATATAAATATATATATATATATATATATATATATATATATATATAAATATATATATATATATATATATATATATATATATATATGTATATATAAAAAAAAATATATATATATATATATATATATATATATGTATATATAAAATATCGAAAATATTCATTCTTATTACAAAACGTGGTATTTTGGTGCACTACCACCATTACTAGCTATAATCACACGACGAGACGTATGGCATTTTCTCAGCGCCAGCCTGATAACCAATTTAAATGACCATCATGATGAGTATCGTAAGTACTGAAATTGAATTAATTCAACTGGCCTAGAACTATTGCAGCTGTTCAACCAGAAAGCAGCATGATTTATATAATTTATGTCACAATGCCCTAAAGCAATTACCAGTTTGCATCGAGAAGCAATTATTTCAACTATACCAACCCTCCTGTCACCCTTCGTGTCAGTAGCAGAGATTCGACAGCTCGATGTATCGAGCGACACATCGATACATTTTGCGTGTTATGATGTCTCGATGACACGAATAGTAATAACGGCTTCATGCTTGAGGTATAACCGTAAGACTATATTTAGTATTATTTAATAATAATAATAATAATAATAATAATAATAATAATAATACTTTTTTTTTTCAAAGATGTTTATTTGTCAATTCAAGATTTTACATTCTAATCCACAAAGCCTGTAAACAGGCTTATCTGTGGTTTGCATTATAATTACAACACATGGAAAACATAATAATATATACTCATACAAATCAATTACAGGTACAGTGATGGCGTATTTAGTTTATAAATCATATGAGTTCAAAAGATAGTATAATGTGCCAATAATAATAATGATAATAATGTCTTTATTCAGTGTCATTAAAAATACTGAAATTGCGGGATTCAACAAAGTCGTTCTTCCATTCAACATTGTTATACAACAACATAAATTCAACAACAAAAGTTACAGAACATCTATTACAAACACTAACCAAAAGTATAACACAAAATTTAAATAATAAGAAAATAATAATCAAAAAAGCCTGAGAAAAATTAGGAAAGAAAACATAAAATATATTAATCTGTATTCATAAATCCAAAAGGGGCGGTGGCAGTTCTTTGTTGCTTCCATACAATTCATCATACATCTACAACTCATACATCTTCTCAATTTGGATTTTCATCAATTTTTCCTTAAATTTTTCTTTCAGAAGGCCCTCTGACTTGATTGTTTTAATATAAGTTGGTAGACTATTCCTGTATGTAACAGCAATGATAGAGAAGGCAAATGAACTTGTAGAATTGTGTTGATAATAGACTAGGTTATAGTGTTTTGCTGACGAGTATTACGGATGTGTTGGTTTTTAGTTAATATTAGTTTGTCGAAAAGATTTCGATATCTCGTTGTAAAATGATTCGATATATAGGCCCATCAACCTGAATGTCTCTTATTATTCAATTTCAAAATCTCGAAGATATCAAAAAGCTGGTTCCATGTGCATTCACTCATATCGCTATATAAAAACTCTTGAGACTTCAACTCTTGATAGGATTGAGCAAATAATAAACATCATCAATAACATAAGAGATGAAATGAGTGACTTTTAATTGAACTATACACACAAAGAACGTTTCATCATGTTTATATACTTGTCAGTCGGATTCAAATTTCACCCAAATGATCACAGTTTGTCAAAAGGAAATAGTTTGATTCGGAATATGAATGCTTTTTTCCCATTTTCATAGAAACAAAACTAATAGAATAACAATATTTTCTGGAATCTTCTTCGATTGAAATCACTTTTTTGAAGTTGTGGTTGAATAAAATTGTCAATTACTGTGCAACCAGTTGTCAGTGGCATGCATCTATAGCGTCATCACCTCGATGTCACTCGCACGCAATTTCGATCTATCGATACACCGGATGTTACGTTACGTCAGCTGCAAGCGTTTAACCCCTGACCTTTTAATCCCAACATCCATGAAGAAAACATAACACAGCGTGGCAATAACATCGTACTAATAACAACAATAATAATCGTAATATTATAAATGTTGAATGTTAAATTTGTAATGTTTAATGTTATGAATATTAATGTTAATAATCGT
Source organism: Brachyptera risi (assembly GCA_964007535.1). Lineage (NCBI taxonomy): Eukaryota > Metazoa > Arthropoda > Insecta > Plecoptera > Taeniopterygidae > Brachyptera > Brachyptera risi. The sequence continues at coordinate 44,045,985 of OZ023326.1, forward strand.
AATAACATCGTACAATAGAGACCTGTACAAACATAATAATGAGTAGCCTATTCCTTATTTAGCCAAATTTATTTGCCAATAGAGACCTGTAAAACCTATTAATGAGTATTCTTTATTTACCAATATCAAAACTTCATAGTGGTATCATTATTTCCCATGCTTGCGAATAACAATTACCGCAATACATTTGTTATACATTGTATCTCCATTGTTATCACGGTGCACGTAATATGGCGGCTTCGGTCCACCCAAAAAATAACTTCAAATATAATATATCATCGCATCAATTCTCTTCCCTATCGGTTAGTAAATTATGTTTTAAATTCATTCTGAGATGATTACTAGGTTGTATAGAATATTTGGTAGTATCTTCGTTTCAATCGATTACGAACATTTTCCAAGTAATATATGAAATAGCAATAAGATATCTTGCTTTCTCATATATGAAGTGCTGTCCTCGACTGAACGAAAACTTGCAGATCTTACCTCTACAGCCTCGCCTGAACCGAAAAACCATCTCCGTTCGTTACGTCATCATGAGACAATTCTTGCCATTAACTTCCTGTCGTTACTTGCATTACTTCCTGTGATGCTCACCTCCTCACTTCCCGCCCAGCGATTGCACATTTCACGACCTCTGTGGCACTCACACAGATAAACATCAGTAGGTACTCACCAGCACTGGAAACTTCAGTAGATAGCCAACTTGCAAACTATTATATCTTTAGCGATACTTATAGATAGTATTTTGCTCTGATGTTGGTTTAATAACTTGAAAAAATATTTGTTCGTTAGCCCAACTTTCAAGAATCAGGAAAGGGATATTCCAAATGCTACATTTAATAACCAACTAAACGAACTTGATGAACCATACACCAACCAGATACATGCAAGTGAAAAACTGAATAATGGTGAACTAAATGAAATAGATGAAGTTTTTTACTTGCTGTAAAATATTGATACATTATTACTAAGAGCAGGCAAGAATGGATGAAATAGCGAAACTATTTGATGATTATTGTATCTATCCCATTCCAATATGAGAAGAGTACAGATTACTTTTATACTGATCGGAAGTATACTTCCGGAAGTATACTATACGGAATCATACTGATCGGAAGGTATTAAATTAAACCTTTGGATCAATGCACTTTACGATTGTCATTTATCTAGATCAACAAGGCATAGAAAAGCTGAGCTACTATATTAGCTCAGTGCTAAATCTCAGGTTCAATGGTTTTTTTGCCTAGTATTCATTTGTAATATGTGCATTTTTATAATAATAATGATAATAATGATGATGTATTTATTGGTTATCCTTTGATTTTACAGTGTGAAAACTTCGATAAGTCAGAATTTATATGAATATGAGTGTAAAATTACATAATAACAAAATAACAAAAGATAGAATGTGAATAGGCGCCCACCTCATAATGATATTCAAACATTCTCGAAAAATATATGTTGCTGTTATTTAACTGAAAGAATTTGGTTCTACAAAAAATCGTCAAAATATGTATATGAAATAAAAATGACGAGATAATGAGAACTAACAAAATAGTATCATCTTTTATGCTGTACCTAACTCATTCAACAACAATCGATCTACTGCACGCTGAACCTCGGGCTACTTTAGTAAAGTTGCTTTATAAACATTAATTGTTTAATGCAGTTACTTTCTGCTTGAAAGTTCATCTCGTCGAGTTCGCCTTGCGTTGCGTCGAGTTGGGTCTAGTGTTCTAATCGGCAGGCTCGTATTCATGAGGGTATTTGAGTAATTTCACAGCTTTCAACCATCACATGTAAGTAATCCAAGCGACGACCGACCCACTTCTTTCCGCCGGCAATTATTCAAAACAGTTCGTATAATAAAATAAATCAGCTAAAGTGTTCGCCATTGTGAGGCAAAACCTCTTGAGGATTTCTCCAGCTTCAACCACTCGTTCAAGTAATACCTGACTGAGGTTTACGACAGCTAGTTATATGTTATAAAATTTATAGAGGGTCTTGCAAGGTTGCAGATAATGCTTATCTATTGAAAAGAATCTTCCTTCAGATAATTAACTGTAAACAGAGTGTAGCTTATTTACCATTCAACACTTTACTACAGTCTTTCTTTTCCAAAAGTACCAAGCGAATGATGGCATCTCATTGGCTGCCGTCTCGCGTATAGCTGAATCCGATTGGGTGTGGACGGTTTTTAATCTTGAGTAAACGAAATATATTTCTAACTCACTTCATCTCAACTAATTGTGTTGTTCTCTTTCTTGGGAAACGATTTCACCTTCTCAAACTACCAGAAACAATGTAGGTCACAAAAGTCAAGTTTCATTTATTAATTTTCGCCCGACAAAACGAAAATACCGGCCCAAATCAATATCTCGCATGCAGATATGAGAAGTCGTATCTCAATATGTAATCATTTTATGAAAGGAATGCATTTCGCTATACGTCTTTTGAGCCGCTGAAGATATGTTTGCAGTTGCCTCACGATGTTCATTGTTATTGTCAAGTTTCGCAGAGTATAGATGAACATTTTCGATCGTTGTTTCACTTGAGAACAGCTCGGAAGCATCAAGAGCTAGATATCAGAGACAGACACCGAATCAGTGATGTCCCCTTGGGTGATGGTCAAGCCACAACACATTCATCATGATGAAGTACACTCGCGGTAATACAAAGTGGTCGATCAAACCATATTAACATGCACTCCAAGAAAATGTATCGGCAAACTATGCGATACTCAAACTAGGATACAATGTGCATACGCATTCCAAGAAAAGTCTATGAGAACAATAGTGGTAGTATATGCGTAGGTTCTATTTGAATTCGCAATTTAATTTCAATTTCGGAAAAGAATAATTTATGTGATAATGTGACCGCAAGTGTACGAATACTAAATGCATATCCTCCCAGGATATAATCACGCTCGATGTACTAGATTACAATAAATACGTCGCAGAGCACAAAAAGCAGTATGAAGGATGCATCAAACACAACTACATGGGTATTATTTTGAGTGTAATTGTTTTTGATTATGTGTTAAATGACGAGATTTGAAGTACCAATGTAATATCCCATGATACTGCTAGTCTGGCCACTGTATAGAGTCAGTTCCATGTATCTGAAGTTTTTTGTATACAGGCACTTCCTGAACACGTTGCGTTGAATGCTATACATACGATACGTTACATACGTTGCTATGCATAAGGGCACACGGTCGAAATCAATATGCCTCATATTGTGTCAAGACGTAACAGATGCGTATCTGCACTGTTAGCTCGTCGTTTCTATTTGAAATTTATAGAAATAACAGAAAAGGTCACTACGTATCTGTGTTGAAGATGATACCATAAGCTCATATTATGAGTGCAGAGTTATAACAGTGACGTTTTAGTATAAGTAGTGTACCTAACTCTTCAAAGGTCAACAAGTTGAGTCTTCAGTCGAGTAAATGGGAAGAAAAAGATATAACGCGGTGACAAAAGTGTCACTGGTTTACCACATCGTTACATTTTTGTATCGACATTTCCTCATCTAAAGGCTGATCTTTTGTGACACTGACACAAACAATAGGTGTGTTAGTATTGTACTCTCTATAGCCTCTCATGTAGATACGTTGTTTTGTGAGTAAATTATTCAGTTTCAACAGATCACTTTTTCCTTCAATTGGTTTTTCCTCTGAAGCGATATTTCTAGCCATTACATCTATTTCTGATTATTGACAGCAACCAATCGTAGATAAGTTTACACACCCCTCAATAAAAGCGGCATTCCAGAATTGATACAAATAAAAAATACAAGTTCTCATTTGCAGTTCATTAACACATTCACTTGCATCAATAAGGGTCTTGAGGCGTGCGAGGTTCCTTAGGGACTGGTTGAAGAAGTAGTCTGGAGTGATAATAATTTACTATACCTTCTTATTAATTTGTCTCATTAATCTTTCTCATTAATTATTGATTTGTCATGGAGTACTGCTGAGGTAAAATGAAAAAAATACTGAGCTATGATGGTTATAGTATGTTAGTGTTGTAGTAGGTTATTGTAGGTTGCAGTGATGGTAGGATGGTTTAGCTGTAGACCGGGAAAAAAACGATATGATAGAATGAATGAGCTTGCGCAGTGACGTACTGGCCATAAGGTCCCCTTCAGTTATCATGATTTTTTTTTATTCTTTAAATCAAATTAATGGCATTTTATTCACATCACTGGATGAAGTGAATGTTCTTATATTCAAATATCACTATTATTGAATGATAGATTGACTCGGCGTTTTGTTTGCTTGAAACAACCATTTGTCAAAATCAGTCTTATTAAATCCATGTATTCCAGAGAATTTGTGTAGTTCCTAAAACCTGTTGAATCGTATTGAAAAGAGAAAATTTTCAAAAAATTTCCTGCGGGCCATGGCTCCCTCCTTGCATTCACCATCGATATGCACATTCAGTTATGGGGGCGCACAATTGAGTGCTTGCCTTATGGGGTGCTAAAATGACACTGAACGACCCTACAGCTACAAATATTGATTTTGGAGCCATTTTTGATCTCATAAGTAGAATGACTCTGGCATCTGAACTTTGTCTAAAACATACTAAACCATATCAAAAATGGGTGTGATTTCAAAAAAAAATCTGCGGGGCCAGAAGGGGGCCTTTCTCCCTTTCTCCCTACGGGTCGCCGGCTTCGCGATAACGGACCGTTGCACAACTGTTCTCATGTGACATTTTCTTTTCCAAACTGAAATTGCCCCCCCCCCCTCCTCCCCTCCCATGAATATGATGTGGATCCGTCCTTGGTATATGGATCAGTAGTTACCTTACCGAGCACACAATTAGGACTACAGTGTGAGCGATCTTTTTCCAAAATTGACTATGTAAAAAATAAACTTTTAGAACATCCTGAAAATTATACGATTTTAAATTGCGAGTCTGATCTTTTAGATACATCAAATACTGACTTGATTATAAATGATGATGCATTTACTTAAAAAAGCTGGTCAAGACTTTTGACTTGGACTATTCATGGTATTGTCACTTCCAACCTTTCTAGTTTCTACTGATACTCATATTGTACTATTGTATATGTCGAAATCGACTATGTACAAAATGCTTGAATGAAAACTAATTATTATTGATGAAGAAAAAAATCTTCCGTTTTCTTGTCCTGGATTTGTTTTCATATAATTAACTGATAATTAAATGGTCGCCATGAGGTGGGCCCTCAATTTCAGTGCTGACCGGTGGGCACATCACTTGCCAGTACGTCTCTGCGCTTGCGCCACTTGCGATATTGATAATATTGAGGTTTCAACTATTAAAATAAAAATCAGGTTGAAACAGTTGCACCAATTGTTACAATTTTCAACTATTGCTTTGTAATTGGCTTTTTTCCAGACTCA
>OZ023326.1:44056385-44191385 GCA_964007535.1 Brachyptera risi
CTAGCTTGTTATTTAACAACATGAGAGTCAAGTTGACTAGCATAACTAATTGAAATGTTGAATAAAATAGCTGACTCCAATTCAATCAATGTTAATTCAGTTATACACAAATATTGCACTCGATTTTGTGTCAAGCTGAAACACTTGTATCTAATGTGCACGCGGGACACGAGATCTCACGCTACATCATCTCTCGTGTGAATGCGTGACTCGAGAAGGTAACTGATGCGCATGAGTGACACGAGATGTGACGTCACATTGTCTCTCGTGCGCATGCGTCACAAGAGATGTGACGTCACATTGTCTCTCAGGCGCATGCGCGTCACAAGAAGGAACGTCACAGTGTATGTAATGCGCAAGATACTTGTTTGGCAAATTCTGTTCTGCATTGTTACATAAATTATAGTAACTATAATAACATTGTTGAGAAACTATAAGGGCTACTATTCGTCATATTTATGACTCTGGGTCACACCCAGCTCCCAAGAGCATAATGATATCAAGCATATATACCTAATATTCCTGTTTTGCTTATTCCTGCGGGCATGACTGCACAATTCAACTAATTACCACAAATAGTCCCCATGGACGGTCTTTATGCATTACTATTTCTCTTGAATAATGAATAACTTATTACAAGATGGTCTTTGATCTCTTATCAACTGGGAGCAAACGACTGGTAATTGTCATTAATAAGTAATTATACTGACTGTGGTGTATCAGTGAAAACGTTATAATGCGATGTTTACTACATCTATGCAGCCGGTATATTGCAGGAAGGAAGGTTACATATTGATGTTGTAACCATGAGCTCCCAGGACAATTCAATGACCACTCAATTATCGTCCTATAAATTTCACGTACAGTGCTTGAACAGTTCAGAATAAACCCAACGAATGAAAAATCAATAATAATGCTATTCATCATGAAACAGCGAATCGGGGAAAAAGGAGAGTGATTTAACAATGAGTGACGTCACTTGAGATGAAAGTTCTGCATCAAGCTCAAGTTAATGATATGCAAAAGATTTGGGTTGTCGTATTTTTCTAAAAACCTTTCAAATTGTCACCAACAAATAACAAACTCATCTGACGTTTTAATGCAAGACTTCATATTTGACAATCTCAAACCAATTCACGTTCAGACCGTGAGAAAGTAATTACTATTTAATATCCGTATTTAAATGGCCAAACCATCCGTGACGATAAATCAACACGGAAAGACACGAGCGGGTGTCTCGCTTGTGGTTGTCACGTGACATGTCAAGGTGCTTAGAAGCGCTTCTAACCGCAATCAGGAGATTACGCCTATACATCTGCAACCATAGGTCTGTAAATCAAACGTGCGGGTAAAAGAGGGATGAATCTTGTTCTCTAGAGAACTAGATTGTTGTTTATTTATAATGACGACATTAATACCGCGGACATGTGCGCGAAGTGAAAGAAAGACTTTTGTAAACTGACGTTTAAAGCCTTGTAAGTCTAGCGTATCTGTGAGGCCGAGTTTTCTGTAAGACGACGTATTTAATTCGGAAGTTGTGAGGAATTGAAGCAGCACTCCCATTTACGAAACACGTCCTATAACAGATCTATATAAGCATTCCATTTCATTCTATTTGATTGAGAGGACCTCTTTAAATTTCTGAATTGGAGCAATTGCCTATAGTAACTAATGGACTCCTCCCATTTTGATGAAACCTGAAAAATTTCCAAATAAAAACGAAGTTATTTATTCGAAAAAAAATTCATCAAACAAACGACTAATAATCATTACCACAGCAACAGAGTGAACTTGGAAATAATTAATCAACAAAAGATATCTATTGCGATGCGCCATTGTTCTTTCTCTATTTCTCTCTCGCTATCTCTCTCTCTATCTATCCATCTATCTTTCAACACTGGGCCGTTCTTACACTAATGTAAGACAGACAATTTTTAAACTCCGAACGCTGATAAATGTTTTCGGAACTCCTGAAATTCGTTTGTTTAATCTCGCTAATTTTGAGTGAATTGTCAGATGTGTCATCGTTTATTGGGGAGAAGCAAACAAGAGGGATGTGGACACATTTTTTAAACTATAAAATTACGCGATCAGAGTAATGACCAACCGAAAGAAGACTGATAGCTGTAGAGGTGTTTTTAGTAATTTGAAAATCTTGACTGTAGCGTGTATTTATATTCTTGAATGTGTTTTATTTGTCAAGTATAATATCGCCTTAGTTGACAACAAATCTAGTCACACACACAACACTAGAGGTAAAAATGTGCCTGTTATTGACCATCACCGTATGCCCAATATGAAACAGGGATAAATCACAACGGTATCAAATTTGTTAATCTTTTACCACCTGACGTGCGGCCAATATCAAACATGTATTCTTTCGAATTCCATGTGAAAAGATTTTTAATAGAAAAATAATTCTACTTCATTGACGATTATTATAATAAAGTTGGCCTACTGTGATCACCTGTACTAGAACGACAAAGCATAACATGTAAAACTTTGTATAACTACCAATAAACAGTCATTATTATTATTATCATTATCACACTTTAGAGTTAAGAGAATTGAAATGTATGTTTTATGGATAGTGTGAATTGAACCAATTAGTAAGTATTTCCGAAGAATCTAGAGGTGCATTTAGCTTGGCCTCCCAACATTCAAAATGTATCATTTGCATCAAGTTTTGAAATGTGCTGTTGAAACCATTTTTTAGTTTGTCCACTTTCAATGTGAGGCCGCACAACTGAAAAGTATGATTTTGCATGATGTTTTTGAAATGTGCTTGTTTGGGTTAGAAAAGTGCTGCAAAGAAATCGCTCTGTGCTGCTATCGTTTCATAGTTATTCTACTTCGAATGTTGAGGGCTAAGTTGAGGGCAGCCCCCTCTTCCTATATCAAAATTGGAATAACCGAAAAACGGTAGCAGCACAAAACTATTTTTCAACAGCACATCTTAGCACTTAACAAGCACATTTGAAAAATTATGATCAAGTATAATTTCATATGTGAGGGGACTGACCATTAACTTGGCTAAACTAAACTATGGAACTGAATATGGATTAACCATAAAATGGTAGCAGCACAAAACGATTTGTACAGCACATTTCTGCACAAATCAAGCACATTTCAGCAACATCATGAAGAGTGTGCATTTCAAATGTAGAGGGGCTCACCATTTACTTGGCATTAAATCGACATTCACATTAACTCATTGAAATTGGAATTGGAATCGGAATGAATAAAAAACGGTGGCAGCACACAAAATAGTGGATCGCCCTTGTGGTGCCCCGTCCAAACGATCTTATCTTTCAACCATAGCCTTAATTGGGAAACAATGATTTTGTATCAAGTTTCGATGTTATTAAAAAAAAAGCACACACAAAAATGTGCAGTATATTTTCGCACAAAACGAGCTCATTTCAATAACTCTAGAAATAATACACATTCCAAATGTTAGGGAGCCAAGTTAATACACCTAGATTATTATTTAATAGGGTACTGGTACAATTACAATAAATCAATATAGTTCAGTGGATATTTCGAAGTGGTGTCATTTCATTCTGATTAATCTGATTGTTGAGAAATTAGGATTTATTTCCATCAAAATGAATTATATTGATGTGATGTATATGCAACAACTTATTTAAAACGAAACACTGATACACGAAGGTCCACAAAGCAGGGTGACGAGACGTGTAACTGTATACCTCCCCTGAATATAATCTATCACTTCTGGACACGTATCTCATTGGCTATCTAGAGGGTATACGGGCAAGTTTTTATTGAATTGAGTCGAAGTTATGGCGACAACTGAGACATGTAGGATTGACAAACGATCGCGTATTTCACATCAAGACAATTTCCATTCCCAGTTGTAACATTATGACCCATCCAACGTGAGACGTATTGACATAAACTCACTGCTGTCTAGAACGACTTTACACTCGGACGTAGGACCTCAGAAACTCATTTCAGCGTATGCGTTCTAAGATGACCGGAATATGTGTATGAAATGTAATTGTATGCTACACGCCTTGACTTCGAAACTGTCGAGTCAAAAGACACAGAATTCCTTCGTTGTGATGGTCTCATTGATGTAGCTATCTCAATGATAGAGATTCAAGATGGCGGAGGTCATTTCATTTCATTTCATTTTGATATCATTTTATTCTACAACTTTTACATTATGTGCACTCTGCAACACACAAACACAATACAGAACAATACATATTTTAAATACATTACATTTCGTGTACTCGTGTTAGGCGTGTACTTGAGGTGTGTACTTGAAGAGCTTGAGAAAATTAAAAAGTAAATCGAACATTCAGAAGTGAAGGAAATACTATCTAAACTTGAAAGCTGTGCATTGATGAGGAAGGTAAAAAAAAATAACTGGCTGACAGCTTGACAAACATTATGATTGCAGCTATTGAAGTTTGTGTTTCTACCCTGTGGATATCAGCCTATTTTGCGACCACCGAGAGACCGCATTAACATTTTCCGATGCAACTGAAGAAATTGTCATACTTCAAACAATAATCAGAGTGCATGAAGGACTCACAGTAGATGGAGAGGAAAAAAATAAGAGGCCAGGAAGAGATTAATTATCTTCTCAAGAAAGGAATAATTAATTCAGTTAGACCTTGCTCGAAAGTTGTTATCAAGTTTTTAACGTCAAACGCTCCGAATGTAAAGCTCGAATGTGAAAAACTTGATTCACAGGGCTCGAACTCTTAATTAAAAGTGGGTGCTCTCTCTGAAATATTGGACGCACTGAACAATCCTATACATTCTGACCTCATGGAACACAGGTTGGGAGTTTTTTTCTGTTCAGCAAGAAGACAACATCAGAAACATAAGTACTGAGACTGGATTTCATACCATGGAGGATTCAAATATTTTTCATCTAAAAATTCGTGGTCTCGAGAAAAAAATTGAAAAACTGGAAATTTCATCAGATATTTTTAGATTTTTAGATTTTTTTTTTCAGATATTTTAAACTGAACCTTTGCCTGACGGAACCATAGCTATGAGAGGTACATTAATAGAGCGTCGCCAGGAGTAATTTCACTCCCATTTCAAGCCATTTCAAAGCAAGTGGAAAGGTGGGAGAAGCCTCCAGCTACGTTCACAAAAGGCTGAGAGTGATTGAAAAGTACATGCGGTCAACCCCATGGGAGGTGCGTGCGATATCAGCACGATTTACATAGTTGATTCGCCTCATTTCTCTGTCATACTTATCTACTGACCACCGGATCGTGAAACCTGACAGAGCCTTTTACTCACAACTTAAGGAATTCTTGGCACAGTTCCGCAGTGATGATAGGTATGTCTGCATTCTTGGTGATCTGAATATGAATGTACTAAATAACTCTCAACTAACTTCCAGTCTGGTAATTTTTATTCCTGATTTTGGAGCCACTGTGGTAACTGTTGATAATGAGCTTGGCTCTTGATGTAGTCCTCACTAACTGGAATTAGGTCTTCTTAGGTCTTTTTCACCACGAACTATCAAGCCAGAGTGGTCAGCTCGTATCATCTCATTTGATAGCATCTGATAACAAAACCTTTTATTAGCCGGTTCCGTTATGACAAGAAAATTCAATTCACTGATGAAGCAGTTCAGGTATCTACTCTGGACTTGGGAATCGCTGACTGAACATGAGAAAGGCGATCTTTTTTCCGAATCTCCCTACTCCTTTTTGAGCAGCACTTCCCTCAGGTACCATCCAGAGGAGTCAGAAAAAATAAAAAAAGATGGAAAAAATGGATAACTCCAAATATGTATCAGAGAAATTTGCAGAAAAAGAAGACTTCTTAGTCATCCGGTAAAAGATGATGCCTCCCACGAAATCCATGATTCGATCAAAAATGGTCATATTTTGAACTTGATTGTTCTCCATAAAAGTTAATGATCTGGCATTAAGCATTTGCTGTGATGAGCCCAATCGAAATGTGATTCAGTATATGCCTACGCAGAAGATTCTCGTGCAGCAATCGAAGGTGACAACATCAACAATCTGAACCTCGAGATATATTATCGACTATCAAGGATTTCGAAAACCAAGTGCAGCTTGATTATGATCGTCACTCTGCGTTGCAATTAAATAGAACTCCCATTCAGCATTCAGAGTTCCTTGGAGTCAGATTTGATCACCACTTGTCCTGGTTTCTCCACATTGAGACTCTCCTAATGAAACTAGACAAAGCAAACTTGGCTATCCAAACTCTGACTCGTCAAGTCAATATGGCAATGCTAAAAGCGTTTTACTTTCCCAGTGTACAGTCGTTGCTCCAGTACCCGGTAATGTCCTGGGATTCGGCTGTACCTAATATCAGTGTTTTCGGCTCCCAAAAGCAAATCATCATATCTTTTCTGGGTATCAGGATTAGAGATTCGTGCAGACCGGCTATAAGGAGCTAAATATAATCCATCTTCCTTGGTTATATATCAAAGCCATCTGCGTCTTTATCAAGTACCACCCAGAACTCTTCAAGTACAACAGCCACCATAACCACCACCACAAGGAATTGTTGACGATTATCATTCTGTAATTGTACAGTCTTCCGACAATAAAAAAATATTATTATTATTATTATTATTACGCACGAGTACTACACAGATTGACCTACTGCTAGGGAGGTCGTCCAATCAGGCAGAAGATGTTTTAATCACCTACCCTCTTACAGTAAGCTCTGGGAAACAACAATTGAAAAGCGCGTACTCCAAACATATTTCATTTCATGCTGTTTGTATAGTACTAACGAGTTTTTTAGTAAACCAACCCTCAAATTATTATATAAATTATCATTTTTAATACCTTCCCTAATGTACTTTCTATGGCACTGGCACTTTGTTTGTTCACACTTTACTACCTAACTTAGTGTATACATACTCTATACGTTTTTCCACGAACTAAACATTGATAAATACAGATACAGATACAAATTGTATCTATTGATCGTTTCAATAGATTTTTATATAGGTTTGTTATTGATCTGGAAAATTTGCTTCTTCAATTTTTTCCTTCAAAACGGCAGGTTCGATTTGTATAACAATGATCAAAATGAAAATCATCTCTGGTTAAAATGCACTTGAAATTAGGTTGAAATGTGTAACTACAACCTAATCTGTTTCTTTACTTTCTATCGCATAATATACGGTAGGAGCATAAAAGGTATAGAAAACAAGCAGACGTACGTTGTTCGCAGATTATTTACTGATAATTTACCCACGGAGCACCTCGTATTGGTTTCTGTTCTTCTAGGTAAGTTGATCAGAATGTGGGATAACACACTACCCACTATTCCACGCACACACTGACTCTATTCACTGATGTTATGCCGTAGCATTAACCACTCAATGTGTTTGTTTGTCGGGGGGTGTGAATGGGATGGGGGCGGAACGTGTCTGGTGTTATCTTAGCGAGCAGGAGGAGCACTCAATTACGTAAGCGATATTCAGAATATCATAGCAAACATTCCGCGGCTAATCCCTCTTAATGCCGCGAAGATACAATGCCTTCGTTGCCTGCTTTGAAGAGGAACTAACTTATACGACACTGTAGACACTTCCTAGTTTAACTACGATAATGTGATAAAAGGTTTTTCAAAAACTCCTATACTTCAATTACAAAAGTTATGGGATTTCACGAAGGAAAAAGTATGATATCATTTTAGAAAAGCAAAGTAAATTCTTTTAAAGTTACGGAAGTGTTATTAAATAACGTGTAAAGAATATGGGTGATTGTTGTTTTGAATTGTATGAACTTGGAGCCAACATAACAATGGTAATCAATGGTCACCATTGTTAACTTTCCGATATCAATACTGTTTTGCTCTTGACAAATATTGAATGAAAGATGTAATCCAAAAATAAATCAAATATAATATAAATATGATTGAATATAAATATAGACACTTCACCACACAATATTGAATGAGTGGTTGATTCAGATTAAAAACAGTAAATAATTAAATAATTCTCTTTTCAGAAATCAATCAACGAACTGGACGTGTTTTACTCTTCTTCACAATATACTATTTCCGTGCAATATTGCTACATTGCACACGACAATAGCATCTCCGCACAAAAACTGAAAATACTAAATCAATTTCAATTAATTGTTATTTGAATTGAAGCTGCTGTATGCAATCAGAATCAGCGCAGCTTTAGAAGTATGAATCATTCATTTTTATAATTTAATTCGTTTGAACTGAACTTGTACGTAATCGGCAGGCCCCGTCGACCAGCAATCGTCCAACTGCTACAAAAGAGTCGTTATTCCACTCTATAGCAGTTGACGAGTCGAAACGAACGGCCGTTAGTAGTGGTATGTAGGTGCGACGGGCGATCAACTCGACAATAATGGATATAGGCAACTATACGCAATATGGAAATGAAATCAATGTTTCATGAAATAAACTGAAAGTTTACAACAAAGCACACCGAGTTCTATTGAACGTTCGGTGGGTATAAAGTTGCGTGTATTGAAACGACACGTTGAAATATTAAACGAGTAACGAGTGCCAGGTAGACGACACAATACAGAACGTAATGAAAGAATACTATGAACATGTTTCAACAATGAACAACTTGGGAATAAATGAGCGTGGTACAGAAATGTCAGTATTCCTGTTCAGATAGCCAGGAATTATCTATATTCGTCTAGCGGTTTTTGCATATTAATTATGTTTTCTATGTTATCAATAACCAACCACTCTGTTCTGTGATGTACAGTCAGAATTGGGTCAAACTATATGAGTAAAGAAGATTACTTTTTAATCAATATATTTCTGATATTCAAAGAGCGAAAAATGGAGAAATAAAAAGATTTTCGTGACTTTAGCAAGTTGTGCGTATAAACGTGTGGGCCTACTCTATCCCTGACAAATTAATCAACAACTATGAAATGCAAAACGATTATCTTGTTCAACTTACACGAACAAAATAAGAATATCATGTCTAGATAACGACCAAAACAAATTGTGAAAGTCATTTGGCATGAGGTAATGACATATTGCATCTTTTAGAACAGTGAACGTTGAACGCCCAGTTGGTTAATAAATATCTTCCTCAATCTTCCAACTGTTACTTCTTTTTCACTTGATCTTGTCTATGAAAGGAGCTATTCGACTCATCCTTTTGTTACCCGATAGCCTTCATGAATCTGTCTACAGCTAGCATTGGTATCCTTAAGGCCATGACTTGACAGTCAATAAAGCATTGTTTTCATTTTGGTTGCCATGGTGACGTATTTCTCATCAAACCTGAACAGCTGACAGTCGAACGTCCGGTCGTTGTCAGTCCAACATGTTCACTTTAAGAGAGCTATGTGTAGTATCACTTTCATCACAATAACTTGGGAACCACTTTCGACGAGTAACGAAATTTAAAAAAGTAGAAAACAATCCAATAAATTATTCCTTATCGATGCAAGGCCTATATGAATATAACATCAGTATGAATCTTGAAATCACAATGTCAATTTTTGGGTTTGTAACTTATTAGGGATTTCCATCAATCATCAATAAAACAAACAGAACAATTTTGTTGTAGATCTTTAAACAATGCTGTATACAAACTTCTGGTGGAGGAGCCGGATTTTAATAGCGCTTGTTACAGATAAACTCGGACTTTTTCCATATTCAAAAACTATATTAGTCCTTGGAACCCAATTTTTCAAATTATATGAGACAATTCAATATGAAGTTATTAACTGAAAATGTATATGTATAGATAAAAATGTGATTTGAAGAGTGTATTATTGAGAAAAGGTAAACATCCAAAAATTGAAGATAAAATTGTGAAGAGATATTGAACTTGATTCGTTAGATATGTGATTTGAAATTTGCATATATGTCGAACTTTATTCGTTACACATGTGATTTTTGAACAATTTACGAAACATTCACTCACTCACCCACTCACTCGGGAAAATTTGAGTTTAGTATTTCCAATTGTTCGAATTTGTTCGATAATTTATTTGTGAAGTAAGCAATTTATTTCACTTGTATTAACTCTTCGACACTCTTAAAACGCTCTTGGTATAAAATATCTGACGCGTGCCATTGTCCACCGGCTGGACATTCATTACAAATGGTGGCCGTTAGGCGGGAAATACGATCACGACCCACTTGATAATAACAGAGGCCAGATCAAATCACAGCTATAGAGGAAGGCGAATAAAATACCGTCATGAGTTTCAAAAGGAGTTTAGTTCTTCTATTGTAGGCCTACAGTAGGTCCCCACTGAAACGAGAAAAACTTCTCTACAAGAAAAAGTTGAAAATCAATCTTTATGAAATTAAGTTGTGAAAGTTTCTGTACTGGTGCACCTGGTCCCAGAAGTGTAGTTGTGGATATTTAACAAGTAAATTGTTGTGCGCATGCTCCAGGGTGAGAATAGCAAGGGAGACGTGAGATGTAAGAAGTTTATAGCCAACATTCTATACAGCTATTGAGCACCTCATTCTATAGGTTATTTACCGTCGTATTAGCTTTCACATACACATCAGGCACTATTCAGGGCAATATATAATCAAGTCTGTCGAATATATCTGCTGTAGATCTATTTAAGTACACGTAAACTTTCGTCTTCAGAGTTTAAAGTGCCATTTCTAGGTCAATTGCGTGTGGTCAGTTTCGCCTGCTATAACTTCACAAGGGAGGAAAATATTCATCAAGTATAATTTTTTCAAAATGAGACTATGATGAATGTACATAGTCCGATTCAAATAAAAGAATCACATGAGCGATACGTGAAAGTATATCTGACGAGTGATACAGTACCACAAAACCTTACTGAAAATTATTTCAATATAATTGAGCGATGATTCAATGATCCATTGTATGATTAATTTTTTCTAAATAGAATAAATTACTATTTCAGTTCAGTTTCCCAACAGTTCACGCCTTCTACGTGCCTTAACCTAACATAATCTACTATTTGTTGTTGCCTCGCTCCATCATATATGACAACATTACTTGTGCTAGTGTTCGAGCCTCGGTCGAATGCACGCACGCCAACTCATATATATAATATATTAGCTACACGCACGCCCATCTATCCGAGAGTGTGTGCATGACGTTGTTGAACAAGGCTGTATATGAATAACTTACCAACTGGTTTATATTTATAGACTTTGTTGAAGAAAGAACAGATTCATGAACCGTCAATCAAGTTATTGATGGCTTTATACACATACCTTCTGTACGTTCATCCATCCTAAGAAGACCTGATAGTCTCTTTTTTCGCGTGCATGCTCTATTCGAGTCAAACAAACTCTCAACACTTCTCAAAACTGACATTCCATTTAGAGTAAAAACAATGAAAATAACCCAGCAGAGAACGCTGTTTTTAAATCTTAGAATAATCAATATCTTAATTGAATTTGATGATATCTTACATAAATATTTTTGTAAAGTATGAATTTAATCAATGTGCGACTTTTGACGAGAATTTGTGTAATGTTCATATTTCCACGCTCTATACACATACAACGGCAATTATACCATAATTGGCTATTTACTAGTTCTGTGTCATCACGTGGTTTTGTTGATCTATAAATAGTTCATCACAGGAATTGATACAAGTGAATATATCATCACTCTGTCGATAGAGCTATAACAATACATCACCGACTGTTTACTTGTTGGTATAAGCGCGTAGGCACGAGGCGCGGTTACATAAAACACCACCCTCCATACATTCACGAGCTGTTGAGTGTCACACTGACAATATGATGGATTACCGTATGGTTTTGTTCAGTTAGTAAAAGTTATGATCATCTATTAGCTACATTCATCTCGCTTGCAAGTAGTGCGATAACCCACGACGGCCAAGAGACAAGTGTTGCTGGTGATACATTAGCAGCCACGCTCTGGTGTGCTGCATTTTTACTTTCTTGGATTTATTAATATACGCCTATTTATAATAATTTGCATCAAACTTTTCATCATACTTCGTGATAATACTTCTCGTGAGCATTGTTGCACGAGAAAGACTACCATTTTCAAAAATTGTCAATTCAATTCACCAAGTCATTTATTATGGTAACGATTGTAATGCATCTGTTTCTTGAGTGAATATGTTGAGTGAAAGCTATAAATCATTTGTGTTTTTCCGATGATATTATACTGTGGAATGGATTCTGCGTGTACTTTGCGTGAATACTTTCATCTTATAGCAATCATGCCATAGCCTATCGGTTGGTTCAGACAGTCAAGCCTCTTGAAAGATTGACTTGACTTTCAGCCTCTTTTTCTTCTTATCTTAATCCATGTGAAGCGTCTTCTTTTTCTTCGCATCGCTGATTTCACAAAGATTGTGGTCTTTACCATGAAGAAGTTTTACATCGAGGCTTCTGATTGGTTGATTGCTACCAACGGAGCCATATGATTGGCTGATTGCTTATCTCCATCGCTTGCTAAAACTCTCCACTGTGCGGCATGACTGCTGTGACAATTGAATTAATCTGTCATGCTATAAACTACAGGTCCGCGTATACACGTATATATATATATATATATATATATATATATATATATATATATATATATATATATATATATATATATATATATATGTCGGTCGGGTTGCGGGCGGTATATTAACTTATTCGTGCATGTGCTGGTTCATATAATGTATGCGATACATACGCGAGATGACAGGGGTGAATACACACATTTTCTTCATGATATCATGTACTGATATCATGTATTGTTTCAACTTCGTCTTTAAATCCACACAAATATCATCATTTGCTGAGATTTTTTGTCAGTATTGTTTCAACCATCGTAGCTTGTTGATTTGATTAATTATACATTTCATTATATAGTTTCAAAACTATATACAATCACACTGATTTTTTTTTAGAATTCTCAATTTTTTGAGTGCGAAAAATTAGAAAATATATTTTTCTGACTCCATTCTATATGTAGGGTAGAGATTTGAAATATGATTGACTTCTTACGTTTATCTGTTGTGTTTTTTAAATAATATCACTCGAGTCAGGCCAGATGACAACTATATCCAAGGTTTTTCACAACGTGATATCCCTTAGGCCTATATAGATTTTACTGTCATGTTCTTCAACTTTTCAACAAATGCACACTTTTTATGAAGTTACGCCTATATTAGTCCAAAATAGTCAGCCATGCACAACACTTTCGAAAATATTATGTTGATTTTTCATAAACAAAATTCAAAAGTGAATATTGATTTTTCTAGAACTGGAAAAAACGCTGAATATGCGTTTTAGGAAAAACGATGTATGGATATTATTTGAAATGTGCTGGAAAGCTAAACACACACACACACCTTGATTTCCGGCACACACACACCTTGATTTCCGGACCATTATTTCACTGCCTTCCTGTTTTATCTTCACTTATTTCAATCTTTCAACTATGGATCACTTATTACTTTACTTAAACCTTTGAAGTCGCATTGATGAAACAATCATTACATGATGATTATACATTTTTTCTTCGATACAGCTTCTTCAATTCATTTGAAACTTTGGAATCATGTGTATCATTCTCTTGCTTGAATTTTATTAGAATGCCAATTTATCCGAAAAAAAATCGAATTTTCCACTCTGGGTTATACTCATCGGGATTTTCAAAAATTCGACATGGTTTTTCTCACAATTGGTTTTACTGATTGCTGTTCAGAACTATACAATATCTAGTTAAATTATTACATTTGTGAAGGCCAAATTTTATCGCTATTTGTGCTTCCGTTTGACAAATGTGAACCTGCATTGAATGTGACCTGTGGAGAGCAAAATGAAACGTTTTTTCAAGTACAGTAAAATTGAATCTTCGCTCCGCTCATCCAAATATATAATTTTTACAGTGACTTAATCTCATAGTACGCTAGTCTATTTTTACAGTGACCCTATCTCATAGTACGCTAGTTTATTTTCACAGTGACAAAAGAGAATCAAACTTGTATTCCTCCGAATATATTGCAGGCATCACCACCAACCGCCAACATTAACATTTGTAATTATAGGTACTATTTCAATTCAATTTCAATTTTCAAATCATTTCATTCTTGATTCTTATAAATGATATAATCTAAATAGTATAGGCCTAAGTAATATGAAATTATGAATTCATGATAATAATAAATAGAACACTTATAAATAATCGAAATAATATTGATAATATACAGTAATGAATCAATATAATAATATATGGCAAGTAGAAATATTATGAAGTTTATTGATGTGATAAGGTACTATTATTTTATAATTATTACTTATATAAATTTTGCAATTATATTTCAGAAATTTCAAATGTTCAAATGTAAATTTGTATGTAAGATTCAAGAAACCCGCATAAGACAAAGCCTTGTGTGCGGGCTGTCTTAAAAATATAGAAGTGAGAGTACTAAGACGGTTTCATGATGGTCAAACAATCTCACGCAATTTCACTAGACAGAACAAAACAAGCCTGATTTGGACACCCTTTTGTTATTACTTCTGACTTTCGCATCAGAATCTCCTCCTGGTTGCATACCTCGCCGTAATAACTGACAAGTGTGAGTGAGATAGAGTGATGAAGCTCTTCATATCAGCATGCAAATTAGCCGGGCAGCAGCCCGCAGATGTGTTACAGCGGCAGCATCTCTCACCAAGCGTATAAAATGTGCATACCTCAACTTATACGTCTAACGACTCGCAACATCAACATTTATACCATGTTATATACGTTATATGCTATGATAAAAGATGCATATAGAAGGGATTTCCATATCAACTTCCATTTCGTTTAAATATAATGATTCTCTTGATGATTTTATTCACAAAATTGGAACTACTGTGAAATATGTGTCATTTAAATTTAACAACATCGCACCGACGTCAAAGAAATTATACATCAATATCAAGTACGATTTAGTTCAATGTTGTACCAGCTTGATGACAGAAATGTTATGGTTTTCATTCAGTAGAGCGTTTCCTTTACTTACTTTGACAGCTTTGAAATCTGGTTTTCTCTTCTCAACAGAACAGAGGGAGTAAACATCTTTTATCATCCACTGGTGCATTGGTTAAAAGTTTCTCAACAATTCATACATTGGTTAAAAGTTTCTAAGTGAAACTCTTGAAGCGTTATTCAAGATATCGACAGTGGTATTCGGGATTTAGGATCGAGCTGCCATTGTAACTGAAATGTATTCAAGTATAGTCCTATAATTGTATACGTGAAAGAAAAGTGTCGTCCACCAACATGACAAACTCAAATATGACTGTTTTATTTGTATATTTGTGGTATGTTTATAGAGTGAATGAATTTTCAAGGTGAGATCCATTATGAGAACCTCCACAACATCTTTCAAAATCCCTAATCATTCAAACCTGCAATGAGTTGCTCTATAATTGCCGTTGTTGATAAGACCTTCATTTGTGGATATGCGAATACTAGCACACAAAGCCATGCGATGTCGTTTTGGCACAAACTATGCTTACTAGTAAACAATCCGGGTTATTTTTTCACTAAGACAGTGCAAAAATTTTAGGATATTAATCTCATTGACTTCAGTCATTTTGATGCTTCTCAAAATTATTTCTCAATTATTTTAGCAGTTCAACTGATTGCACCACAAAATTATACAATTTTATTTCGGTATGTGTATTTGTAAATTATAATTGGGGACAATATGCAGCTGATGGCCAGTATATATATGTTCACTTGCATAAAATCATTGTTTCTCTCTTTGTACAAACTGATGACACAATTGCTTCTGACCTATTACTTCGCATCCAGCTTAACACAATAGAAAAACACATCGTAAATGTACTGTACTTGATCTGCAGTGGAAAGACAGCTTTTCGACAATTTAGATTTGTATAACAAAGTGTTTAATATTGTACGCGTGATTGTAATAAATTGTGCGTGAAAAACGATAATTATGATACTTATGGAGATAATTTTTCAAAACATTACAACTCGTGTATGTCACTTCTTGATTCTCGTGACTAAACGGCGACGCTGCATGAAGACCATATACCGGAAATCAGAATGAAGTATGCTGTTCTGTGTGTGGGCTTGAACGTACTTTTCGATATATAGGTTATTTACTAAGGAAGGACATGTCCAGAACACGCTATATTAACAACAGAAGCCAATGTCAAACAGTCAAAATATATTTTAACCATGTGTGTACTACCCTCCAGGCGTCTTCACTGAATGGGTGAACATAATATCCGATATGGATGTTTGCAACATAATTGATGACGGATATACCTACAACTCGACTCAATTAGTTTCATCTCATGCTGTCTTATCACGGTCACATGCGCGTAACGTTAGGAAAACTTTCAACTTCCTTCAAAGTTGATGTATTTAAACTTTAAAATTTTGAAAATTGAAAAGATAAACTCGATTTTTCATAAATAATATATAGTTGAGACTGAATAGATTCAGGCCTAACCGTTCACGCGAGAAAATAATTGCTGGAGGCTCTAAAACAGTGAGTATCTGTATTTTCTCTAGATGCCGGCCATGGCACCTCCACTGATTTCCACTAATACCCGGCACCTCCACTTGAATTGAATTCCTCAAAGAACTCGAGCACAACTTATCGAACACAAGTAGACCAATGGAGCATCACGTGGTCAAAATAGCCTAAAAAAATACCATAAATCAAAATAATAATCGTCCCTAGAGATTCAAGATAGAGATCCTGTACACCAATAGATAATCAAGAATACCAATAAATCCTCAAGTACGCCAATAGATCCAATAAATACTGATAAGATGGTGCTCTTATCATAAGAGGAATATAGAATTACCGCATGAGTCTTAGCGTGCTGAGCTTCGTTCTCATGATGGTGATGCTTGTCGTGATGATGATGATGATGATGATGATGATGACTGCTGGCCGCCATATTGGTGACGTCACCAGCTGTCATCCATCACTCGCTTTTTAACGCGCACCTGAACCATCACCACACACACACACACACGCACCACTTCTAAGTGTATTCCAGTTGAGACTATAGTTGGTCTGTGATACCTCGACTTGACTCACTGCTCACTTCAAAACACGCCTTTTTAAATCTTTCGGATATTTGGTACTATTACATAACACTGACTATTACTTATTTCATTCTCAATATGAAATACTGACAAATAACTGTAAAAAGAAGAATTGTTCACAATATACTTCATATTTCATGTTTTACTTGAACATAAATTACTTCCGAACTTGACTTTATAACATCACTATGAACTTATTTTCTTTGACTTTGAAGTTTATGAATTCGAATTAAATTATGATTGACCATGATCTGATGTAAGTCTGAAAATTTACATTTAGAATAACCAAGTCATTCTATCTTATCAAATATAAGTTTGAAAAGTTGATCAAAATATATTTATCCAAATTGTCGATTTATATGATATATTTTAATAGTTGATTGGATTGGATTGTGTTCATCACACTTGTTGTCGCGTATTGTCGCCGAGCAACAGTTGTCGTACGACTGTCGCCTGCACTCAACGCGATGCAACTGGCAGCACACGCGTGGCTTCCAAGTTGCCTTCAGTACTGGCGCTAGATACATTCGTCGCGCATGCGCAGTCATTTGAGACGTCCTGATTAAATGATAATATATCCGGTGTTGGCACCTTGTGATAATCACCTGAGATAAGACAATTCTATGAGGCTTTACGACTCACGGTGGGGGATGACGTATTGATAAAGAGAAACTATAATCAGTGCATAAATAACAGAGTGCGCATGTCAGGTATAGTTCTATACAGTTGCTCCTCCTACTACTCCTGCTCTTGCTCCTCCTGCTCCTCGTTGTGATTTTCTTACATAGTGACATTCTCATTGCATAAGATTTTCTTGTCCCTGCAGTGATAATGTTGATCTGTTTGACCAGAGCTCACCACTTCTTGATCTGATATATATATCACTTGTACCAATCAACGAAGATATGAATAGATTATAAAAATACATGTGATGTGGATTGCAGATTCACCAATGACAAACTAAATTGTGTACACATTTCAAGTATGTTGATAATTGTCATCAGCTATGGTGGTTCAGCAGAAACTAGACATTCACCACATATTTCTATACGAATAATAAATTCTAGCCATCAATGATCTTATTTATTGGGCATATCCTGCCTCTTCCACTCACTTTTAACATGTATCAACAAAAAATCACAGTGGCAGTGTCATGATTATATAATATTCATTCTCATTCAATTGGTGTACCTGATTACCTCAACTCTATCTTACTGCTCTTTGATTTATCAAATTTGAGTGATATATGTTCACCAATATAGAAGTACTGGCATAATGTTCTTCAGCATGATGTTGAAGGTGCCAAATAAGGAGTTAATTAGATTCGACCTTTTCCTCTCGAGGGTAAAAGTATATAACAGAGTCGACGGAACTCATATGCATCATTACATGCATCCTTTCGGTTCACAATAATTGCCAACACAACTGGTTAATTTGAAACTGTGATGTCAGAAAAGACAATTTGAAAACATCAATTTTCTTACTGTATTTATGTTCAAAACGACCATAAACTAGAACTTATTGATATTAACGTATTTGTCAGCATGGCTTCCTTCAAGTACTGTCACACATTGTTGGAATAAGAAGTCAACAATGTCTCCCGATTTTTGTTTTCCAATCACAACTTCAGTATTAATGTATTCACCCTCAACTTTTCTAGTTGCTATGGTTACCTGGAAAATATATAATCTTCATATTAATGAGCGTGACTAAAAATTTGCAATGGCTTGAACAGCAATTTGAATATGAAAATGACTGTTTTGTACAGCTTATCAAACCTGAGTCCATAGATCTCAATTATTTTCAAGTGTTTTCCTTTCTTGTAATAGCAAGAAATTGCGTTTTTTGTTTTACCTTTGTTCTGATAAAATCCACCTTTAAAGTGCATCTGCAACTGTATCTTCATTTGTGACGTTGATATAATTGCCTCTCCACTACACACCTATTGTCCGGATGTCCTTATCTATAACCAGTGAAGAACGGCTGTTTCGATTAGGCAAGAAAAAGAACAGGAGGATCATATGATAAATATATATATATATATATATATATATATATATATATATATATATATATATATACCAACAGTTATTCATAAGTGGAATGAGCAAATAAAAAGTGATATGTACTCTCTGTACAATGTGCATGTAACACATTTGAACACATTATTTGTAAAACGAATTGGATTAAGTGCTCACGTTAAAGTAAGAAATATATCAGGGAGAATCAAGCACAAATGGATTGAAATGTGTTATTTTTCTTTTCAGAAACTTGTAACACGCTAGCCCGTAACTCGTAACTAGTAACTATACTGAGGAGAAGTTTTAATATGATAGTATAGTTTATTAAAATAACCGATTCTACAGCTCTTATTTATTGAATGATGGAATTTGAGAAAATATCATATATAAATAACATGTAGGAACAATATTACACCATATGTCTCTTTCGATTGAAAAAATGTTACACAAGTTTTAGTGGAAAAAATCATGATATTGTTGTTTAAAATAAAGAAAATGAATGAAACAATTGATATTATATCTTTCTTGATAAATAATATATGAATATGAAGTGCAAGATTTGGACCGACTTCACAATGTTCATGTATCACATGCAATTGGTGAGAAAAAACAGTTTTACGCAATAGTCAAACAGGTGGTGTGAAATGTTGAAAGCAGCTGGGATAAATTTGAGTAATTAATGGAGCAAGTCGATAAAACAGTTACGAGCTCCATCTTGGAATAAAACTTGGCGACCTAACTTCTTCGCAGCGTTCGTACTGCATAACCACTTCCAATCTTACGAATGGATGGAATTATTTCAAACTTGATGCAATATTTAATTGAATCCACAATTTTTATGTAGAATGAGTTGGAATGTCTGATATGTCGATCAATTGCGTATCTTTCAGCTCAACTCAAGTTCTCAAAAAACGCTGGGTTTTGAAAACATTCAATTAAAGATCGTGTCGAAATTGAAACGTACCATATCATGCCATGAAAAAATTGTCGAAAATACCTGGAAAGAATTATTGATTATCAGTTCAGTGTGTATTTCACTCTATATAATACATTAGATGTGCTAACAACGTACACGAACGATATAGGAGTCACTTTATGTACTAGTTTACTGAATAGGTTTGTTGTTATAGCTATAATATTGTACGAGAGATTTTCTCCAACCCAAGAGAATGAAATAATCACCACAACTATAATCGAAGCGCTATAAGATTGTAAAACAGAGCTGCCACTAATTACCATATGTAGACGAAGCTTAGTTTCACCAATCTCACAGATCATAGGTATTTTGGTTCGTCTTGGACCAATTTCTCAACACACTTTCACATTCTTTCAAGTATTTTTCAGTATAGCAAAATGAATATCATCTATAAATATCTTCAAATGAAAAAAAACAAGTAAAACAAAAGTATATTTATTTTCTAGTGGGTTCGTATATAATTGATTTTGAATGAGAATAATATGCTATAATAATCAATATATATATATATATATATATATATATATATATATATATATATATATATATATATATATATATAATATGCTATAATATATAATATGCCAATATGCTAGTTATTTCATCAATGAAATATAATTATGAATAATATACCATGAAAAGAATATTCACAGCATTTTATTAAGATCCTTACTTTTCATAATGTATGGATGGACGGTGCAGTATAGGTCTTTTGATCAACACAGCACTCCGTTAAGGAACAGAAAATGACTGATAGCAATTCTTGAAAATCTAAACCACACCTGAATAATTTGAGCCCACATTATGTATAACATAACATAATTAAACGTAACATAACGGGACATACAACAATTCTGAAGTGCTTTTAATAATTATTATTATTCGAATATTTACTACCCTGTATCACAATGAGCCGTACCAACTAATAGAGAAAAGTTTGTTTGTCACGTAAGAGAGGAGGTTGTTGTCTGTCTGGTCCATAGTATATAGTGCATGATTTGAGTATGGTAGTCGGACGGGGGGGATCGATCCCGGACCTACTGCCTGCGAGTCTGGTTCAATTGTCGTGACATATCGGGTCCCAGGGGAGAGAGGGAGGGATGGAATAGGAGATGAAATTCAGTATCCGAGTACATGTCTCCGAGGACGAGATCAGTGAAACCTGGCCCTTCCACCAATATAGCAAATACAAAACTAGGTAACCAGAGGAGAAATAGGGTGACTCCGAATGTGATCATTAATTCATATATATATATATATATATATATATATATATATATATATATATATATATATATTTGTCTATATATATGTGAGTGAATGGGTATGTATTTGTGTATTAATGTTATAAATGTATCATACTTGATCTTTCGTATTTATTTTTCCAATTGCTTCAAATAAGTAGCGGTCTGGATGCAGAAATCAAAATAAGTGAGGGTTTTAATAACATGTTTCGTATAACAGCATCCAAGAAATCAGCAGTGAAATCAATTCATATTCAGATCAGTTGTATATTTTTGTGCTACGATAGCTTCTCAGTGCGAAGTTATCGACCTTGATAATAAATTGAAATTATACGGGAAATAGTTTTATTTTTTCATCACTCTGACTTTTTCATTTGAACATAATTTAGGTAGAATATTAACAAGTCAGAATAGAATTGGGCAAACTTCTGTATACCACTTTATTGAGCAAGTACCGGCCTCATGGTATGCAATAGAGACGATATGAATCAAATTTGATGTAAAATTTCAAAGAATGAACACCATGGTCTGATGTATCTGATACATGTCGAAAGGAGTGATGAAAATGAAGGACCATCAGTCAGTGTCTGAAGACTTACATTGCTCTGTTCGCGCACACATTTATCATTAAAACTGTAAAATCTTCATGATATTTCAACTCTCAGTAGGTCTATTCCTCCAATTTTGTATTATTCAGCGGGATATTTAAAACCTCGATTTGAACATATGTACAAAATATCAGTCGCAGCTATCGTGCGCCCCATGTATTGCCATGACAGGAAATGAAACAGACTCAAGCGGGAAAACAAAAATAAAAAGCCAAATTAATAGAATTTAGTCCACTCGCTGAATAAATGTGTTCGATATGTTGTCAATTAGTTGAAAAGATTTTGTAAGAGTGAAACTCTTTTTTTTCATTTCAGTCTCTAAAATAGTGAGCTCTGAGAGAACAATGTGTGTGGTTCAAACGTCTCTCACGATCGACTGTCTCCCCCATCCATCAGCACCATCTATCGGGTGTGTCCGCATTTGAGAAACACCATCACATGAATGAAACTTGTTTGAGATTCCGCCTTCTTCCACCCACCCAGAGTATCGGTTTCTAGTTCTTACGCCCACTCACTTAACCCTCCGTGCCCTTGTCCACCTTCCAGTCTCTATACCCATAGTATCGCTTGAGAGAACACGAGTGCAATTAGTACAGAATGCATCCTCAGCTTCTACTAATGTTCCAGGACCGAAATAACAAATACCGCTATGTGAAACTAGACTATAGCATTTCAGTTGAAAAATAGGCGGACCCGTGAAATGATGCGATTTGATGTACAGAGTGAAAATTCGGTAGTCTATGAGCAGCAGGTTCTTATATAAATCGATCGGAACAATAAAACTAATTGATATTATAGAAGCTTATTCGATGAAGATGATGGAGAAGGCGAAAAAAGGTTCCAATATTTAAAAAATACTAAATCTGTGTTTGTAAGCCTACCTGACAGTCTTTCTCGCATGTACCTAAATGAGATGGGGAAACTACGAAAAAACTTGGTCGGGATGATTGACTATGACGGGAATCGAACCCTGATCACACAATGACGGTTCACCGTGCTGAAGGCACTGGTTCACCCAACTCAGTTGATAAATCCGGTATATAAATTGTATAAGTATTTCAACAAACTATAAAAAATCGAACAGAGGGAATAACTTCTAGCGACGCACTTTTGAACAAGAATATCAAAACTAGTTTTGCAATTTGTTGTTTGCTGTTATCTTGTCGACATTTAGTTCTACATTATACAGTTCAATAGGGAACTGTAGCAAGTTTTAGCTTTGTTTATTTCTTATATAGTGCATCTTGGTGGCGACTCTACTTTCTCACTCTATTGTGTGTATTGCCACAAGTAGCTCAGTGAGCTGAATATATCCAGCGTCTTGGTGCCTTTTGCTAGACGTCGCGACGCCTTAGCTACAATGATGTGATAAAACACTCTCAACCAAATCAGTGCTTTATTTACAAATCAGCTGTATATGGAAACACTCTATCTGACATATGTTG
The DNA here is from genome assembly GCA_964007535.1 of Brachyptera risi. Lineage (NCBI taxonomy): Eukaryota > Metazoa > Arthropoda > Insecta > Plecoptera > Taeniopterygidae > Brachyptera > Brachyptera risi. The sequence goes on from OZ023326.1 coordinate 44,079,736, forward strand.
ACGAGTGACAACATATAAGAGACTTGAAAACTTTTCTGTACATGCTATTTCGACATGAACGTATAATAACAGCATGTACCCCCATGTAAAATGTAGCTGATGGTGGGGTCACTGAAAATTATTGAAATGAACGAAAATTTGCAAGATACAATTTGGCCGACGACGTCGAATGTTTAAAAACATGGGCCAATAATTCAACATTTCTTATGAATGTCACTGTTGAAATATGCACAAGCCCTTCAATTAGTGAATTTGCACTAGGTCTACCGTTTACCACTACGAGATTGTATGCAACTTTCCCACCGCAGTCTCTATTTTAATTGATTTCGTCCGATTTATATGCATAATAATATATACCGTACTTGACAAAAAAATAATTTGCAAAAATAATGAAATCTTTAGCGAGAAAACAGAAATAACTTCTTGAGAAGTTTTAGTCAGTTTGCAAGAGCATACTGAGATTACATTTGACTAATCCTGGATCATTCAACACCCATAGTTAATTTAAGGGTAGGAAGGCGCTCAAGGCAAACTCAAACTTTCGCATAGTCAATCACTCGCAGAGTTCAGTACGTCTATTGTATAGAATAAAAAAATATAGCGGCGTAATTATAGATATTTTATTCGTATCATAACGAAATGAAGATAAATTTGTTACTACAAAAATTACTATCTTGAGTGTCACCTTGTAAATGTTTGCATTTCTGGACTTGATGCTGAAACGAACTAAAGTTAGCTAAAGTAGCCAAAGCTAAGCGATCGAGACGAAACGAAATGTATCTTTCTCGTATAGCCAAAGTTAAGCAAGACGAAACGAAATGTATCTTTCTCGTATAGTATATCGCGCTTCTGGCTCAGTGCGTCTAAATTATATCAAAATTCCGTAATAACGTGAACATAGATATTTTCATTAGTAACAAAATGAAACAAAAATCGATGTAGTGTTCTAAAAAGTACGCCTTTGAGAGTTCATAGCGTGAAAGCTCACACGCCGAAGCCGAAGGCGTCTGTTTGCGGCCTATTCTATATACCTTTACCCAGCTCTTTTGTATTAGTTATCAGAGTGAGATTTTCAAATCATAAATGTTTGTAGTCCACAATAAAGTGAGAATGATTATTTTCGTACTCGAAACAATAATTTAGTATTTGAGTAATTGCAGAAATTAACAACGTTGGAGTAGCTCTGACTGGCATTCAAAAGTGGTTATCACCATAGTTACCCATCCTATTTGTTTCCACCAAATCTAAGAATGAGGCGAACTGGACTTGGTAATACTGGGGCTAAATTATTCAATTTCGCTCTGTTACAAAGAATGAACATTCATTTTTTTTAAATACAAAAACAACCTCCTGCCGAGTGAATCTGGAATATGGTAATAGTATCTTCCCCCCACCCCTCCCCCCCCCCCCCTCCCAACGCTTCCAAAGTTCCGTGACAACTGTCTCCGTAAAGTTGGATTACTGGAGCACTCCCTCTTACTCCTTGTTGATTGTACGGGACGGGCAATGGATGAGACTACAGAATAGATCGATACGTGAGCTGCAATAAAGAAGAGTTGAACATCACAGAGTGCGAATTCACCATGCTGTTGCACTGCATGTAGGCTAAGATGCATTGAGGGGTTTGTCGGTCGCTGTCTTAATGTGTGTGAGCTAGACACATATTGATGTAGACCAAAAGTTAGCCAAGAGAATACCTTCGTGTTAGCGATGCTTTAGGTCTACATACTCGAAAAAAAAGAATGTGTATATATTGTGAACGTTAAGACGATTCCATACAAATACTGGACAAAATTGGGCTTTTATTTATACTTTTTGCACTCATCATATTGGTCGGGTGAAGTAACCAACCGTCTCGAAAGTTTTACCGATCTTGGTGTAATACCAATTAACATAGATTCGTATTGCTTTTAACTGAATTCGGCTCGACAATTATTTTAATAACTAGGAAAACGCGGGATGCGCGTTGTGATATGAGCTTAGAAGTATGGCAATCTAGAATGAAAAATAACTTATCAGCTCAATTTACATCTACAAACCTTGACTTACTTCAAACGTTCAAAAACCTCACCTGCAACTTGTTGATATTTATAGTAACCTGCAATCTGTCGCATAAACACTTTGCAAAACCAAGTGATCCAAATATTCAATAAAATGTGCACGTTTATTGCGTTTTCTTCATTATTTCTCATTCGATTGTTGTAAAAATCTCTGAAAAGGTGTATAATAGTATTTTTCATATTCTGTGAGAATTTGAGAGCTTTTGAAAAATTCTTGTTTTTCAAGTATTTTTCCTCCGGGTTATTCTTATAAGGATTTTCCAAACTTTCCGATTATTTTCCGGAAAAACCTTCCGACCGATTTCTCTGAATAACAATTCCAACCTATTCTGGCATGATACCAACGTTCAGAAAAATTTTCAAGTTGATTGATTCATTTCTCTGACCTGTATGCCGCGTACATAATTGCAAAAAAAAACATAAAAACGAAGTCCATTTTTTTTCAGGGTGTGAAATGGAAAGCTTCGCTACGCTCATCTAATAACACTGAGAATTTAAAATTCAATTTTCAACAGTTCTATCCAATTGAAAAGAAAATTTCAAAAATATTAATATGGTTCTGATACATATGTTTCTACTAAGTTGGAAGAAATTTTGCATGGTCGTTTTTCGTGAAATATGTGTATCATATAACAACAATGAGAAGCAAGAGCCTAGAGTTTGTTAGGGATGATCAACAGGTTTTGATTGTATAAGGAAGACGGTGACTGAAGAGGACCCAGACTTCAACCTAGCTGAACCTGTTGAGATCACTAATTACATGTACCTTTTCTGGAAAGTGGCTGAACTTGACCTTTTACAAATAAGTATACATGCCACTTAGACCATGATTCACAATATATATATATATATATATATATATATATATATATATATATATATATATATATATATATATATATATATATATATATATATGTATATATATATATATAAATATATATATGTATATATATATATATATATATATATATATATATATATATATATATATATATATATATATATTTGGGATAGAATATAAACATATATTTGATGACGAATGTTCTAGCGAATTGGGTGAAATGGTAGGTCGGTTTCTCGGGTTGACCGCGTTTGCTCTTTTGGGATAGAATTGCGGTACCTTTCGGGGCTTTGTCTTCTGTTTCAACGTTTCGGCATGATGTGACCTGTGAAGAGGGCAGGTCACATCCTACTGAACTGTTGGAACAGAAAATAAGGCCCCGAAAAGGAACGCAATTCTATCCCATAAGAGTAAACGCGGTTAACCCCAAGTAAACGGCACATCATGAAAAAAAAGATGTAAATATATATATATATATATATATATATATATATATATATATATATATATATATATATATATATATATATATGCATATATATGTTTATATATTTATACGTGTGTGTGTGTATTTTTCTTTCTTTTTTTATCATTTCAAATTTCATCCAGATTTCAATACAATTTGATATAATGAGATTTGAAAGAAAAATCCGCTGTGATGATATGATAATAACAGTTACAAAAGCATCATTAATTGTTTTTAATAGTTCTTGTCCAGTATTTTCTGAGAAAAAGGATCATGAGTACCAAATAAACCAGTATTGAGGTATCGCAGGTTGAAATTCGCAGGTTGAATATCGCAGGTTGAATATCGCAGGTTGAATATCGCAGATTGAATATCGCAGGTTGAATGTGGCAGGTTAAAAGTCAATGTAAATATTTAGAATGACCTCAATGCATCACCAGAATTGAGAGCGCGAGTACAGTCTGAAATAATTCCTAATAAATCCTATATAGAAACTATTTGACCAACTCACACGTAATACCAATGATATTGACGTTTAAGGCGAACTTCAAAGAAAACGGATAGTTAAAAATATAAAAACGCACAAAACTGTTCAAATCTCAAGGCTGGGTCCCCTCAACTTGATAGTTTCAAAATTAAGGTATCTGTGTGTGTGTAGGCCGCTATATAATTTTCAAGTACATTATATATATAAATATCTTGCTCATCGTATACAATTTGCGTATGCTATACTTGTATCCACGAAAAAAAAATAAAGCCATAGCCTATACCAACGAAATGACGTTTTTTAAGGGTGCAGTTGCGTTTCTTATATACCCGACAAGAAGAATCGCAATAGTCTGAAAATACCACACCTGAAAAAATAAAACGATAATATTTATGTCTTTCATGTTAGTACACGACCTTCTTCATTCATGGATGGAAGTATATATATATAATATATATATATATATATATATATATATATATATATATATATATATATATATATATATATATATACATATATATATATATATATATATATATATATATGTATATATATATATATATATATATATATATATATATATATATATATATATATATGTGTGTGTGTGTGCCAACAACCCACCCCCTCCCCCTCCAATCCTACACACACACATTTATATATATATATATATATATATATATATATATATATATATATATATATATATATATATATATATATATATATATATATATGTATGTATATATATATATATATATATATATATATAAATATATGTATGTGTGTGTTTTCTCTGTGTGTGTGTGTGTGTGTGTATGTGTATGATTGTATGTATTATTGTTCAAACCAATAGTGACACCATTAACTACATATGATTTTATATCAGCAAGCACGACAAAAAACAATCTTATATATTCCCCCATCAATTATGGAATGAACTCCGCTAACGGCTAAATTCTTATCTTACTTTGCGAAATACAAATAAAAAAGAAAACATGAAAAAAGGAAGAGAATTATTGTTGAATATAGGCTTAAGTGACGATAGACAACAAAGTCAATTGTGAAGGGCTCACACAAAGAAGAAAGTAAAAAAATGAACTCTCAACTTGGTTTTGATTCTTTTTGATGTTTTTTGTCTTTAAATAAGATTGCAAAGCTTTGTTGACCGCATCTCTACCGGAGCATAGCCTGTTCTAACCCTGAGGGCTCTGCGCTAAGTCTCCACTCGGCGTGACATTTGCCTGACATGATTAGAAGAAGTTAATCATCATACCAGTGGTTAATTTATACCTGAACGCACCGGATCGGCGTTCCGGTTCCTTTTTTACCTTCAAATGATGAAAAATCAATCATGAGGCGAATTTGTATCCATTTATCGATACTTTTAACATGAAATATAATTTTCACATACGAATAAATATTTTCTCATTCTGAGAAGGTCTTATTTATCATTTCTATGGAAAATGGTAGCCTATATAGGATAGCTCAAGATGTTCAACCTGCAGTATGGGACCGAAGTTAGATTGCGATCTATTGTCCTGTTCAAAGATAAATATAATTTCGAATATATTCTCTTGAATACAGTTTGAGGACGAAGAATTTATTAATTTGTTGTATTTTTCAATGAGATTCTGTTTCCCGATCGTGGAGGTGGTGAGGGGGGAAGATTGAAGGGATAATTTACTTTGAGGTGCGTTCTGGCTCCTTTTCATTTACAAATCAAGTCCTGATCGTGCTTGAACAACGCAGATCATTCGAGCACGTAAGGCTCGATTCTAAATGAAGGACGATTCTGTTAATTAGCCTAGTGCCACATCTTTGACAGCAGACTTCATTTCTTAACGTGTATTGTGCGTTTGTAACTAAACAAGTATCCGGCTACAATGAGTCATCGTTCAATTGAAATTTGAAACAATAACTAATATTATGAAGTTGTACCAAAAATAATTTCATATATATATATATATATATATATATATATATATATATATATATATATATATATATATATATATATATATATATATATATGAATTCAATAAAACGTAATTGGATGAGCGTAGCGAAGACTCAATTTCACTGTACTTGAAAAATCGAATGTTTTTTTTTTCTTTTTTTTTCGCGCTCTACAGGTCAAACAGAAATTCAGATCATGATGAAACTTGGCACACACATGAAACCCTATCTGACTTGATGCTGTATAGTTTTGAAGCGCGATCGGTTGAACCACTTCTGACAAAACTCATTCCAAAGTTTTCAAAAATCCCATTAGAATAACCCAGAGGAAAACATTCGTGAAACATATTTCATCTGAGAGGATTCAAATTCTCAGGGAATTTCAATCTGATAATTATACACATTATTCTGAACTTTTACTCAAATTGGATCAGCCGTTTCGATGTAAAAAAATATATAATGTTATTTGTGTTAATTATTCAAAGCTATTAAGATACCTATTAAATCAAAGCAACAAGTCTCACCACTTGATTGTAAACGATTAAAACAAAGCCTTCTTTATTATCATATAAATTATCAATGGAAAATAAGATGGCAGTGATGTAATGGTTTGGATCTCAAGGTGTATATATATATAATAACCAATCCAAAGATAAGTTGATATGTTCCAGCTCATCCATCAACGCGGAAACACATAACGCGTTTGCCTAGTTATTTGAACGAACAGTTTAATGGTATATTTCGATCCATCTTCAGTTGAGTTGGTTAGGCTTGAGTTAATGTGAGCTGGCTTTTTTGTCTGGCATCAACAATGACCAGTGTAGACCTAGCATTAACAGAAAACTGCCCCCAGTTCCGAGGGCACAAAGACTTCAAGCAGGCTGTGAATGAAATTACAGCCTGCTAGAGCCTAGGGTTATAAAAGCATAGCCAGCTAGTGCTGTGAGTGAGATAAGAGATAGCGAGAAAACACGGCTTACTTTGCCTCAGACTGTGACATTGTTTTATGGAACAATTTAAGGGAAAGTTTCACGAAACTAGAATGAACCCCATGAGAGAGAAAACAGCATTCTGTAATCTTCAAGTAGACTAAGTTCATTCTTCAGGAAAATGAAAAAAAATGTTTGTGTTATACGAGCTGTAATATTGTCGACGTAATTATGTAACAAAATTGACCCAAAGGTTCGAGTTTTGAATCAATGTTATGAACAACATGTGCACTTTCTGGTTCTATAAACTGCACATGATCAAGAAAACTATACTCTGCTGCCTAAGATAATTGACCACTAGTGATAGGCGTGGCTAATCGCCAGACCATCTAGATCTATACTTCATGTGGGCATTTAGAGATACTCTGATAGGTATAATGTCAAATTACCCATATAACAAACAGCCTATTGGATTGGATGTTTTGTTCTGTGACGTTTGTGGGTTAGTCAATCACTAGTCGTCAATTCAATAGATCTGAGATATTTTTTCATATTGGATAAAATAATAATTATTTCTCGTATATATCTGAGTATAAAACGTGGTAGAGCCTTCGAATCGGCGTAACTCTGTGAGCATAAATTAAGCTTGAGTTATTTGAGAATTATTTTTTGCATTCAATGTGGTCCCAACTTTTGTCGGGGTTAGCTCCATGGAGTAATCAATCAAAAGATTGTACTGTGAATTCAAAATGAAGTATCACAAAATCGAAGTACGTATAATTTTATAGCCTTATATGTAATACTTTTTAAAATATTTGCTTAATCTCTTTTCCGCTGCAAATGGCCGTCACCGATCTTCAATTTGCAAAACACAAAAAATGGGATGTTGAACCATCCATGAGAAAAGATACATCGAAGTTGACAAATTCGACATGTTCAGTAGTATAAAGTTCTGCGCGTGAGAAAAGCACTTCAATAAAAACAAATGAATGAATAAAGTAACTATTACCAAAACCTTGAAACAGAAATATTAGTCAAGTAACTATTCAGTATTTTGATGAAGACTGGAGCAAAAGGTTAAAATGTTTGATTTCTCATTTTATTTTAAACTACGAATAAAAACATTATGTAGGCCTATAAACTAAGCAGTAGATGGGTTGATGAGTTTTCAATATTCCGGAAAATGAACATCAAGAGAAACATTGAGAGGAGAGAGAAACAATTATGAAAATTATAAATCTATATTTATCAATGAACAATCATGAATTTAAAAAATCGAACATATTGTTTGATTTTGTGTGACCTGCCTAATATGAAAAAATCAACCTTCTTCATAATCCCACGCTCCAAATACTTTTCGTATACTTAATACCACAGCCTTCTTTAATCAGATCATTCTTCTCTGATACTGCCCTTTCACTCGGGGTATGCTTCCCGTGTTAAACGATGTCCAATTATTTTAATTCACAAAATTGCCGATGGTGCCGTTGTTTCCAGACCATGACGTCACTTTCCAAAGACGTTCAAGCATATCACTCTGTTTGACATGTCATATCTGCGAAGATACAAACAACTTTGGGAATTTTTTACGAGAATTTGAATAACGCGCGCATTCAATTGGACCGTGACTGTGAGTTTACCAACTTTCTTATGACAATAATATGAAGGATTTTATTCAATTATATTACGGAATATCATCGGGACAAGTTCTTGAATGATGCTTATTGCTTGGGATAACATATATATCGTTCAAGTTTGAACCTCGGTAAGCCTGAAACCCCTAGCCGAAATGTAAATATGACATAACCTCAATAACGTAGCAGGAAATTGAAAGATTTTGATAGAATGACATTTGTTCAAAGTTGAAATTTTAGATACCAGAGTGCAGTACATACCAGACCATGACGTCATTTTTCCCTGCGCGAGCAAATATGCGCGAACCCGTCAAAATAGCCCGAGTGAAAGGGCAGTATAAGAAAAGAATGAATAAAGAAGGCTGTGCTTAATACTTACTTAGTTACTCCATTTATATTTCAATTTCCAGCATACTGCTTCAGCTGTTTACTAAAAATAGGCCTATACTTGCGCCCGCAAAATTGGGTCCAATCATGAATTAAAAATAAATTGTTGGAAAATGTAATTATCAGACAATGACAATATATTTGAAGCATTATTCGGTATCGTCTGAATATTTCTTGCGAGTACTAGAAATTATTGGATGGAACGATGAATTATTTCATAATTTCATAGACTTATGGGCCGTTTTAGTTTGAAAACAATAATTTCTTGAAAAATACATCCGAATTTTAAATTAGACATGGATATTTCAATTTCCATAAGTAATTTATTCATATTGATCCATTTCATCTGTTTGCTAATATTGTATGATCCGAACCTGGGATATACGTGGTTTGAGTAATTCAGGAAAGATTGATAGCTTCTTACTTGTATCATGCGAGGCATCAGCGTCCTAGTCATTCTCTTTCTCTCTTTCTCTCTCCCTCCGCCCACCCCACTCTTTCTCACTCACTCAGTCACTCTCACTGTCGGCTTGACACTAATGCGTTAGCAAAGTTAGCACTCATTTGTCTTTTGTTTTTAACTGATAAGCTTTCTTTAATCCGTTTCCGTCGGCTAACTCGGCTAGAGCTGGTATAGTTCGCTCCGCCGCAAACGCATCCGTTTGTACAGTATATTTCAGAGCAGTCACCACACGTCCTGTGGTCTAGGAATAGGAATATATGCTATAAATACAATGGTTGAATGAACGAGCGATTATAATTTGCATTATTTATCTTTTCACAAATGTGAATCATTTGTGAAAAAATGTGGTTTACTTGTATATTTTATTGACTAGGAAAACGCGGGATGCACGTTGTGAGATCTAGTAGGCCGTGGAATCTATTTAAAAGTAGCTTCATGAATGTTGTTATGATAACTTTTACTCATAAAATCAGTTATATAGTAATTTAGTGATCAAGATTATTATCAATCGGAAGGCGAATTTTTTCCACGAGTGTGAGTAGATAAGGACAGTTCTAGCTCCAATATCAATTATAAAAACTCGTGTTCTTGTGTGTGGAAATTATTTTCCGTGACTGAAAAAAAACGATTTGTTTACTTTATTCACTGTTGCTAAGGACATGTTCGGGCAATTTCCATGATTTTCGTGGTTATGATACCAATTGAATCTATATATTTTTCATATTTCGTTCAAGCATGTCTGTGAATTTATGTAAAGTGTGCTCTAAAAGAGTTGTAAATGGTGTTCAATGTTACTGCTGTGATCGGTGGCTCCATTATCGTTGTGCTGGCGTGATGAATGAAGAGATTGATATTGTGAAGGACTTAGCCCATTGGAAATGTGATGGCTGTAAGAGTAACAACCAAGCTGAGGAAGTTGACGTAATACAGGGAAGTGCATTACAATACAATAACAAAAAAGTGTTTAGTTATAAGTACAGATCTATGACGAACAAGTATAGAACTATGTTGAAAGTAAATGTTGTCAAGAAAATGAGAAGAAACATACCAAGGAAATTTAAGATAGATACTGGTACTGAAAGAAGAAAATCCAAGTACGATAACATGATGAGATTAGGACATTTATACATTCTTGAGCTGGAATCAAAAATCAAAATTTTGAATGAATCGATCCAGGTGTTAAGAGGTGATTATGAAGCATCAAACAATCATAGCTTACTGAATGACATATATACCCAAACAGAGTAATACGTCTGGAATGAATCACAGCTGTCATGCAGCTAGCCTTGCTATTCAGGAAGCATATACAAATATGCGTGACGAGGTTCACGAAGTCAGAGACATGGCCGATGTACTAAAAGCTTCCACAAAGTCTATATCAATGCTTGCAAACTCTTTAGAAGCACTAGAGTATGAGGTGACTCAAAATACTCAAGAACTAAAGTGTAAATTTGAGCTCTCACAAACTCAGTTTGACCACCTGAAAGGGAAACTGGAAAAAATCCAAAATGTATCCTGTAACTCTGAAAATCCTACTTTCAAAACCATAAACACTCCTGATAATAATAAACAATTCAACTCATTGAATGTACTTATCCTAGGAGACAGCCACATGAGAGATTTTAGATCGATTTTTGGATGAGAAAATGAAACACAAGGTAATCGTCAGAAGCATTTTGAAGCCAAATGCAAAGGCAAGAGATATACTTGGAAATATAAATGATCATCTTCGCTCTCGGATATGGTCAGCACCAGACTGTCTCATTGTTGCTTGTGGTATTAATGATATAGATAATGATTTCAATAGATCAGACCAGCATGCCCTGATTCAAACTCTCAGACAAGCCATCATGACTATAACAGAGAATTCAAAAACAAAATTCATTCTCATAAATATACCCTACCGTTATGATGATCAAGCATTCAATGAAAGAGTATATCAAGTAAATAGAAGCATCAATAATCTTACAAAAGAATTCAACCTACTATCAATAATTGGCAATTTATACCTCGGTCTGGCTACACGAGACACGGTTTGCATCTGAATAAAATTGGAAAGACGACTCTCTGTGATAAAATCTCAGATTGCTTAAGGAATCCGAATAAGCCAACTACTCAGCCTACTAAACCTCGACTTCAAAACACTTTCAAGAACCTGCCCTCAAATATTCTTCAGTTCACTCAAGCCTCATTTCCACAAATGATCCCTTCTCTGATGAGCCTCAACATTAGAAAACCAACTACACAACAAGAATTTCCGAATTTATTCAAATTTCTAGAAGATGCAGAACTATATGGGACAAACTCGGATGCACGTGATCAGATGAAGAATGAAAACTTACACAAAGAAGGACGATCAAATCGAAAGAATAAAGAATCAGCCCAAGATCATGGGATTATTTTTCAAGCAAGAAGCTCTGCTCCTAATTCAAATAATATGCCCTCTGCTAATTTTTTATACCCTCGACCAAGTCCCAACCAACCCCCTTACTTCACCTCAACCAACCAGAGAACAAACACAGACCACTGAGGTCCGATCACAAGAATCAACATAATATCCCTATCCCCTCAATCAAACAAACCCTAATCATGTCACTAAATATACAGTCTGCTAAAAATAAAATTGAGCAAATCGAACTCCTAACCGAAATACACTCCCCCGATATCCTTTGCCTCTCAGAACACTGGCTCCCTATTACTGATTCCACTTTCAATATTCCACTCTATTATAAGGCCAATATTTTCTGCCGATCCTCTTCAGCACATGGTGGTGTAGCCATTTTCGCTAAGCCTCATATTAGCTCCAACCCCATAGATCTTCTCTCCTATCCAAAAGATAAGGTATTGGAATGTACTGGCATCATATGGCACAGCGAGAGCTCTTCTGACTGCATTCTCCTTGCTGTATACCGCTCACCATCAGCCTGCATCAATACTTTTCTCAGACTACTGGAGAATATTGTCATCCACACCACTAAACTCCATCCCCGTGCTGAGATCATACTATGTGGGGATTTCAATATTGATCTCCTGCAACCATCTTCAAATAAAGTTAAATTCCTTGACCTACTTCACACATATAATCTTTTCGAAACGATATCTACACCAACTCGAATAACTCTCACATCATCAACTCATCGACAATATATTCACCACGTTGCCACATACTCAATTTACTGCTGATACGCTCGACTTTAATGTTTCTGATCACCTTGCTCTCACAATGAATATCACCCCTACTCCACTTGCATTCATTAATACATCTTTCATAGCTAAACGTATATTTTCTGAGGAAAACACCATCCACTTCATCTCTCTCCTCCGAGATGAAAATTGGATCAAAACAATGAATTCATTCGATACTGACTCCAAGTACGATTCCTTCTCCGATACCATCACTAACCATCTAAATACCGCCTTCCCTTTGCGTCAATACAAACAAGGTAAAGCCAAAACGCAATAAATGGATAACACCCGAACTCCGCTCTTCCAGCAAAAGTCTAAAAACTCAACATGCCATTCTGAAAAGGAATCAAAATGATCCTGATCTTAAATCACAATATCTGGAGAGAAAAAAATCCCACATTAAAGCCCTGCGCAACGCAAAACGCTTATACCACGATAACATGATAGCCAATTCAACAAATAAGTCTAAAACCTCTTGGAATATTATCAACTCCTCCTCCAAATCTGTCAAGCCTCCAGAATACCTCAAACTCAATGTCGACGGTCAAAACATCACAGACCCTTTTACTCTTTCTGAAAAACTCAATACTTTCTTCATCAGCTCAGGTGATGTTGCTGCTCCAATCCCTCTAAACCCCACCCTCCTGAATTACAATAATGAACCTATCCCATCAAATACCATTTTCTTGTTCCCCACAAACCCAATTGAATTAAGCCATGTCGCGCGTTCACTTAAATATAAAAATTCGAGTGGCTCTGACGAAATCCCTGGCTCACTACTTGCAAAATTCATAGAATCGAATTCATCGAATTCATATCGATACCTCTCACCGCGATTATAAATGATTCCTTCTCATCAGGAATCTTTCCCCATAAACTCAAACAAGCTTTAATTATTCCAATTCACAAAAAAGGCATCAAGACCGATATCAATAACAACAGACCCATCTCCCTCCTCTCCTCTTTCTCCAAATTGATGGAAAAAGTAATGCTTCTCCGTTTAACCTCATTTCTTGACTCAAATAATATCATTGCTGACTGTCAACATGGGTTTCAAAAACATAAATCTACATTCACAGCAATTTTTAACTTACTCTCCACCCTCTATGCCGCTCTCGATAAGGGTGACCATGCCATAGGTATTTTTTATGATCTAAGTAAAGCTTTCGACACCATAGACCACAATCTTCTCCTTTATAAATTCAATTCCCTAGGAATTCGTGGCTGTGCCAATAAATGGATTGCATCTTTCCTATCCAATAGAACCCAAGTCGTTCGTATCAATTCCCCCAACTCTGCACCCTCCATTTCAAACCCACAATCCGTTAAACAAGGTGTACCTCAGGGCTCTGTCTTATCCCCTCTCTTATTTTTACTCTATGTTAACGACCTCCCTCAATTATTACATGTCGGACATCTCTTCCAATTTGCTGATGATACGAATCATTTATTAACCACACCAAGAATCAACTCTCTCATTTCCCTCATTCAAACTGCCAACTGTCAAACTTCACTAATATCCTCATATTGCTTAAATAACAAACTTGCACTGCAACCCACTAAATCAATTTTCATGAACTTCCACAATAAATCTAACCCACCCATTGTGTTCCCATTAATACGAGTTGGTGGTAAAATCATCCCCAGTACTTCATCGACAAAATTTCTCGGAATTCATATAACCCCCAATCTAGACTGGTCCCAACATATTGAGAAAACCGCAGCTAAAATTAAAAGTGCTTCCTTCCTTCTTCGTCGACTCAAAAAAATTGTCAATCCTCATAACCTCTTACTTGTCTACCATGCCTATTTCCACTCTCATCTCTCTTATGGACTTCTCTTCTGGGGTTCCTCCCCAGGAGCTAAGCGAATATTCCTTTTGCAAAAGCAGGCAATTCGCATCATTTCCGGTATTTCTCGCAGTTCCTCATGTAAATCACATTTCACAAAGTTAAAAATTCTCACCCTCACATGTACTCTTATCCAAATTGCCAGTTCTTATGTTCACTCCAACTCCAGCCTCTTTCCCAAAAATGCTTCTATCCATAACTACCCTACCAGTCACAGTAACTCTATCCGTTCTCTAACACACTCCCACGCTTTTTTCAGACACAGCCCTCTCCATCTTTGCACAACCATTTACAATAAACTACCTGCCCATATAACTAGCCTCACCAAACTCTCATCTTTCAAATACAAACTTAAATATTTCCTACTCCAGAACCCCTTCTATGACCTCAACGAATTCCTAACTTCAAAATCTCATTAGACCATCATTGTACTATTATATATATATATATATATATATATATATATATATATATATATATATATATATATATATATATATATATATATATATATATATATATATATATCATTCTGTCTTTTTTCAATCTATTCTTTTATCTACTCATTTTTATATCTAGTTGTTAGTTTTTATACTTCCTATATTTGTGCCTTGTACAAATCTTTGGATTCAATAAAATAAAATAAAAAAGATGAGCTTAGAAGTATGGAAATCCAGAATGAAAAATAACTTGTCGACTCAATCTACATCTACGGACCTTGGATTACTTCAAACGTTTAAAAACCTTACCTGCAACTTGTTGATATTTAAAGTGTTGCAACCTGTCGCATAAACACTTAGCAAATCCAATTGATCCAAATATTCAATAAAATGTACACTTTTATTGCGTTTTCTTCGTTATTTCTCATCCGATTGTTGCAAAAATCTCTGAAAAGCTCTATAATAGTATTGTTCATATTCGGTGAAAATTTGAGAGCTTTTGAAAAATTCTTGTTTTCAAGTATTTTTCCTCCGGGTTGTTCTTACGAGGATTTTTCGAATTTTCCGATTACTTTCCGGAAAAACTTTCCTATCTATTTCTCTGAATAACAATCTCAGCCTATTCTGGTTTGACAGAAATATGTAGAAAAAGTTTCGAGTCGATAGGTATTTTCTCCTGACCTGTATGCCGCGTACAGAATTACAACAAAAAAAAAATAAAAACCAAGCCCATTTTTTCAGCATGTGAAATGGAATCTTCGCTACGCTCATCTAATCATACACCTGTGCATTACATTGGCACTTGAACCATTGATACCTCAACCAAATTATGTTCCTCCTGTAGCCAATAGAGACATATTATTGTTCCAATCTTGACGGCCATACTCGACATTCACAGATAGAATCTAAGCAAGGCATTCTATATTATCACTAATGTATGTCGAATATGGAGGAAACTTCCGGTTTGCAAAGCGGTGTGAATAAGCTACTGCCGAGACACAAATATGTACTCCTTAATGTTGAGTAACGCATCTCGGTAATGTATATCTATGGTTGAATCCACCAGCGAAAAGTCGAACTAGTCAAACATACCATTCTCAAATTCAAAAATAAGATATTTTATTACAAACAATGATATTAAATTATCTCTGAAATCCTCTGAAAAAGCAAAACTTCTCACATTACACATTGGTAGTAATTAAATTACGTCACTCTTTGAGAGGGGAGAGGGGTGTTACAATTTGTGATGGTTAAGAGTTTTAGGAGTGGGGAATCAAACATTTGTGATGTCACGCTCAGTTATAGATAAAAAGCTATTTTAACAAATTATAAATTCAAAAAATATTTTCATTTTCTTTTTCAAGGTATGGAGTGGGTAGATAGAACGAATTATACACCCAATTAATTTATTCGACAGTGCCATATTTGTTTATTGAACATTATTCAATTTCTCTTGAATTTTTATAATTTCTCAAGTGAACCCTCATCGATGTTAAAATTAAAAAGAACTCTGAAGAGAATGAGGAGGAGGAGGAGGAGGGGAGGGGTATATTACAAGGGTGGGGATAAATGTGACAAAGTTTTGCCAGGAATGGTACGTGGAGTAGGAACGTGACTTGAAAAGTGCCAGTTGAATATCGTTTGAGCTGTACGTACACCGAATAATCGTAAGATAAGTTCATTCCACCGCTTGACTGTCGCTGACGATCAACATTCACCATGGCAATATCGTGTCGCTGTCAACAACAGTCACGGCCATCTATAGCCAGCCGCTAACCACGTCTCATTCAGCTTGTACGGTACATAAAGAGGGCTTTGGTCGGCTTAGTAGTAACACCTTGCGCCGCTAGAGCACGACACTGTCGTAACTCCTATACGCGACCACAGGGATCATTGATGTAGTCAGTCCTCAGGGACTAAAGTAGGAGGCTTGGATGAGCTTATGCGTTGTTGGATAGTCGTAAATTGTTAGAGATAAATGTTAATTTCAATATTTTCTTCAAGAGTGCGAAATCATTGAAGGAGATAGAATTTTATTGGTTGGATGCTCTGCAAACTCACGTATAACAAGTTTCACGTTAGACGTTTAGACGTTAGACGTTTAGAGAATGATTTCATGTCACAATAGAAAGGTGATAATCCTGGTTGAGGGTTTGGATTTTTTTGTGAACTAGCCAGGTGTTTTAGAACCCGCCAAGTATAATATACACGGCGTAAGTCAGTGGTGCACAATTCGCGTCGCGCTATGACATATTTTGATGACTGCCCAAGATCAGTGAGCATGCCTACTGAATAAAAAACTCTTAAAATGTTCATAGCTTATCCCAATAATTTCATGTGGAATTATTTTACTCTGTTTAGCCTGCCTTTAATATAATATATTTCTTTTGATTAATTAGTAATAAACTACGTGATATTGCGTACGTCTTTCTGCAGAAGGTTTGATGTAACTAGGCCGTGTTCCTTGTGACAGTATACAGTTGTGCCTTAAAGTACGGCAACATGATACACATACATATTGTTTTATTGATAGATATTAATGTTAAAATACCACATGTACAATAAAAAAAAAATTTAAAAATCCTTGTATTTATTTTGAATTTTTTACTGCGAGTCGCGCCAAATGAGCGCTACGTCACAAAGGCGTTCCGTAAGGGTAACGTAGCTGGCTGTCGGCCGCCCGCTATAGCAGTCAAAGAAGAACGGTTAATTTATTGACACTTGTGGTTGGGTAAACCGGACTTCTCTATGGGTAAACAAGTGAGAAGTGTTTTTAAATGTGTGTTTAAATGTGTATCATTGATTATTGAATATTAAGATGAAGTACTCTTTACTTTCATTAAAAAACTAGTAATAAACGTCTTGTAGGCCTACTATCGTAGTACAATGGGAGGAGTACGTTACTGTCACGTGTATTTTCTTGTCTTATTGTCTCAATATGTACAGTAAGTTGGAATTTCTCAGTAATTCATATTTATGCCTATATCTTGGAATAACTCTCACCCTCCTTACTCTTTCCAAAAACATTCGTCCAACTTGTTTAGAAGAAATAGTTGAGCTGTCAGATGGGATAACGCGGGTTAGCAGTAAACAAGTGCACGAGTCGTGAACGCCTTCGTGACGTCACGCCGCACGCTAGATAGAGTATGCAGATCATTAGACAAAAACTCAAAATAAATACTAGAAGTCGGCATTTTTTTAAAACTTGTCTGCATTGAATGGATCTAATACATAAGTTTTGTGTGTGTCTATCATTCCATGTCAATTCTGGCTTGGTTTTTAGGTTAGGCTATAGATAAAGATTACGTTGACTTTAGTTTTCGCCACATATTTCGTAAAGGTAACATGGCAGCTAATCACCGATTGACATAACGTATAGGGAATAATTTCAGTTTTGTTCAATTATTCGGCAATTGCCAGTTTGTTCGTAAATATGTAACCATCCTGTCTTGACTGTGATTTTTGCGTCTTTTCCTGGATTTTTTCACAAAAAAAGGCGAGTAAAATATAGTAAAATCTTATCTTTGGAAATTTTTTTTTTTTTTTGGTTCAATTGAATGTTGATATTTTCCCTAATGCAACGTGTTGGAGAGTCACCCCACGTTTACCTTGGAGTTGCCTTTACCTTGATATGTGACTATTCTCGTCCAGCCTCAAGAGATAGGGCATATGATTATCCGGGTCAGTTGTAATAATTACGGCTCGCTTTCTACTGAAAAATGTGAAAAATTGCTCTTCTGATGAAAAGGTTGTGTATTACTGCGTAAATCTTCACTTCACGCATAAACAATTTTCTATTCATTTAAATTTAAATGCAAGTCATTTGATTGAAATATTGCGACTGGCATATACAGAGAAAAAGAGGCTAATGACACAATAAGCTTCTTTCAAAGAAACAAACAATTCAAATATATAATGGAAATCCATGAGTAATAACCAGATTATCAATAATCAATTATTTGAATCTTTCCAATATACAGGTTGCTCTTATATCAATTTATTTCACACAATAAGGCTTATTCGATCTTTCGAATATGGAATTTATCAAATTTCAATTTTCAAGTTATATCCAATTCGCAGAAAAATTATCGACAAGTATACAGGAACAAACGTCTGCCGAAGACCTATTTTGTGTAGCAAACTGTTGTTGTGAAACAACAATCTCTCTCTCTCTCTCTCTCTCTCTCTCTCTCTCTCTCTCTCTCTCTCTCTCTCTCTCTCTCTCTCTCTCTCTCTCTCTCTCTCTCTCTCTCTCTCTCTCTCTCTCTCTCTCTCTCTCTCTCTCTCTCTCTCTCTCTCTCTCTCTCTCTCTCTCTCTCTCTCTCTCTCTCTCTCTCTCTCTCTCTCTCTCTCTCTCTCTCTCTCTCTCTCTCTCTCTCTACTTGATTGTTTGTTATTTGTGGTTCCACCACAGAGTGAGCTTGGTGGGGGGGGGGATGATTGAGGCGTGAGAATGATGGAATGGAATAATTGATTGCCTGCTATTGGCTGTAATCAGCCCGTCACATATCTCAACATAGCTGTGTTTTATGATTATTTGTCATTCATATAATACAGTCCTATACAATTAAAAGCTTGTGTTGATGAAATCTCCATCTCTCATTGTTAACGGCCAGTGGAAACTTTGCAATGTAGTGTAAGGACGAATTCTCTACTCCTCTGCCCCACCCCTTCTTCTTACATGTATACGACGGATCGTATATTAATTAGTTCAAGGAGTGTAAGAAACAAGTTAAGGGAGAGATTATACAAACCGTGTTCAATGTGGGATAGCAAATGCAACGATCTGTATTTCATTACACGGTGACAACTTGGTAGAAAATATATAAGTAACTGACTTGTTCAATCAAAGTACAAGAGAAAGTGCACGACAGCAATGATGAATGAATGTAATTAAATTGGCCCATTCGTTATATCTTATTGCTATATTGCACCGATCGAGTATGCGGACTTGTACTATAGTTTGATTTCACGAGCTGCGAACGAAACCCAAACAAATCAATCGATTACTACGAAAAGAAATGTATTACTACAAAACTTGATACATATAGTCGATATGTATCTGTGAATAAGATGAATCCTGAACCGAATTTTTGTTCAGATTCAAGAACGAAGCCATGCCAGAATAAATTTAAGATAGAGAGAAAACCCAAATTGGAAAATTGGAAATTGGAATATTTAGAGAGCAAAAGATTGGAAATGAAACCTCAACGAAAACCAACAACTGTTTTTTCTCAGTCCACAGAGTAGTGGCTGGGTGACCCTACACAGCGAATAGAGTATACTAAATACAGAGAAAAATATCGAAGTATAAGGCAGGATATCTGTAGCAATAGGTTACGTCGCGTGTACATGGGCAAACCCGGCACCTCCACGCTCATAATTTTTGCTTATCGTTATACCTGCTATATCACGATGAATATGATCATTAAAATAAGGTTTCATGATAGATATAATCTATTTCCCGTGTGTTAGATATCATTATGCTGTCACATGCCGACGACGCCTGCGTATAAGTCACATAGATCTATAAGGGGAGGGAGGGGAGGGTTGAGATTGCGAGGAGGTAGACACTAAGTGGCATTGCCTTGTCAGCGCTCCTTCATACTTGATCCAAGTAGCATTGTCTCGAGAACCCCTAGTCGGTAATCGAGCCTGACGATCGCCAGCGCTTATTCAGCCAACACCGCCGCCTTTTCACTGAATTAGCGTTTTCAAACACGGTATAACAGGACGTTATAACTTGTCAACTATTCGAGACACGTGAAATTTGCTGACGATTCTATGGTTACTCTCAACGTTATACTCTACGAGGGAGGTGCAATTAACTTATTCAATGTTGTGATTAATGATCGTAGTACCGGTATTGCTTTTGTAATAGGCCTACTTGTAGTGTGGCGTATGATGTTCAACGTCCAACAGCTTTATGGGGGTACGAATAAGTGGGTGATACTGAAAAAGGTAGAGATGATATGATGAAAGGGATTATCGAATCAGAGACCCAATGAGCCGAATGAAGTCAAATAAGGACGTATATTTTGTTTCAGCAAAAATGAAGTTCAATTTAATTCCAGCAAGAACATACAATTTATAAAATATTTTCATGTCGACAATTCATTAGATGACCGTAGCGAAAACTTCCATTCTACCCCGAAAAAAATCGAACTTCTTTTTGTTTTTTGTTTTGTTTTTTAAGCACTGCAGAGGTCGCACGGTTCAATTGAGTAGCATGAAACCTTTTTTGGACACGCGGACAACTAATACAACACATAAAATTAGTTTTTAAGAGTAGGATGGAAGTCTTCGCCGTCGCTGATTTAAACGAAATTCGTACACCAATTAATAGCGAACCGCTGAAGGTCCTAAAACACAATGTTAAAGGGCCATATGGGGAGTTCATCATTCTAGCTATCCTAGTCATCCTATAGCATCCTATCCTCGATATATATTATTGTTGTTCGCTTAAATTGCTTAATTGATGTTTAATTGATGTTTGCTAGGTTTTTTGTCAGAGTTTTCAAAAAACTCGTTCTTATTTTCTAGAAGTTTATCATTCGATTTTTTTCCAAAAACCATTATCCAGATCTATGCCGACGTGAAGCTCGTATTTGAACTTTGAAGGTTGTGACATGAAAAGTCTATGCCAAGTATTAAAAAGAATATTATATCTTTCATACAAAGTTCATAAACTATGAATTTGATTGGTTCCACCGAATGATTTGTGAACACTTGTAAAAACGTACGCACAAAAAGAATTGTTTTTCAGTATGTGCAATGAAATCTTCACTATCACTCATCTTAATTAGACTTCACTTGAGCCATCATGACTCGGAACCGTCCTTTGATTGGTTGGAAGATAAAAGCTACAAACTAAGCCGAGGTAAAAGTATACAAAAACCTCGCACAATTTAACCGTGCCTGTTTTTTCTACCTAATGAAATGTTTGCCGTGAGGTGAGAGGGAGGGGGTTGCTCACGTGATCTGATGTTGGAAGCGCAACCCCCGCTCGCCCCTTGATTACAAGACGACCGTGACGTCACCACTCTCTCTCTCTCTCTCTCTCTCTCTATTTCTCTATCTCTCTCTCTCTCTCTTCCCGGGCTTTGTTCCCGTCACTTATAATATATAATACGCCACGCTCACTAATAACAGCATTCAATACTTGGATCCAGCGTTTCTAGCTGGCCGTGATTACATCAAGGGTACGACATAGCGAGCAGATGTCTACCTTTAAAGGTTGGTTTGTCACCAATCTCTTGTCAAGACGAGTTTCATCGAACACAACGTTCTGGCCATTATCAAAATGATGTTGTTTATATTTATTGAAATCCAAGTGAAAAAAATTGAATATAATATAAGTATAATCGCGCAAAAATCATCCGCCAAAAACCAAGACAGGAACAAATTTGCTTTTCTGAATATAAAACAGAAATGAACAAAAATAATGAGAACAATGATAATAATGATAATGAATAACTTGGATCAAAAATGAAAAATATACCTAATTGACCATGTATATATATATATATATATATATATATATATATATATATATATATATATATATATATATATATATATATATATATATATATGTATATATATATATATATATATATATATATATATATATATATATATATATATATATATAAACATATATGTACATGGTCTATTGAGTATATTTTTCATTTTAAATCACAGTTATTATATATATATATATATATATATATGAAATATATAATGTGAATATATTTCATATGAAATATGAATATATATATATATATATATCTTTATTGCGAACAATAATCAATTTCAATTTCAATTTTTAAATCATTTTATTTTTGATTCTTATAAATAATATAATATAAATAGTATAGGGTGTTCGCACGTAACAAATGACAAACAATCGTTACTATAGCAATACAGCGAACTGGTGGACTACCAAATATTCTGATTGGTCAATTCCAACTGGTGCATATATTGTTGTCTCTCTCTTTCAACAATGGGTGACGTCAGTTGAGAATACCCTATAGGTAACATGAAATTATGAATTCATAATGACAATAAATAGTACACTCATAAATAATCGAAATAGTAATCGATACAGCTACTTACTTTTGACCAAAAGATATTTCCGATTATCGAAAACAACTATCAAGATTCAATCCTTTCAAAACCTGACCTTCATTTATATAATTATACAAGGTTTAATCACAATGGCCGTAATACTATGGTATCTCATTTCATTGTTATGTAGGCCTATATCTTAAAAATTTGCGGCTCTTCCTTCGACGAAGACGCAGGACACATTTCATGAATGCATAAAATTGCAATCGAAGTGTCATATGATTGAAAAATTCCAATACAATGTAATATTTAGACATTACATACGATTGTCGAACATTATGAAAGAAAAAATATATATAGGCCTATGTATTTATATATTACGATCAATTATCGATGTGATGTAAAAAATAATCGATGGCAATGCATACATCTAGGAACAACCGTGATATATATTCATATATATTATATACATATATATATATATATATATATATATATATATATTTATAATATACATATATATATATATATATATATATATATATATATATATATATATTTATAATATACATATATATATATATATATATATATATATATATATTTATATATATATATATATATATATATATATATATATATATATATATATATATATATATATGTATATATGAACTATATAACAACTTCCATGATCATTATTCATTACTCGGTGGACTATTGTTCTCAGGAATATTATCACAATAAAATTAGAAAATAATTGCTCCTGTGTTCCCTACGTTCCATCATGTATTGTCACGTGATTCTCATGGGTTTTCAAATGATGAAAGCCCTTAAAAATGGCATTTCAATATATATGATGAAACGTTGGCAAAACGGTAGTAATTATTCTACTAATTTTACCTCTAATTTTTCATATTCTATATTAAATGGTAATTCCCAAAACTTTTAGTTCACATAATTGTACATAAATTATGCTAATATTGGTTTCAGCATTAGCATCATTACCTAAATTGAAATTAAATCCCCTGAACACAAGTATCGTAGAATACGATGAACTATTGGAGAGTCACGAAATCTCGACGCAGATTGTCACAAGAACCTCCAGGTTTCATATCATGAAACTACTTGACGGTGGGGTTTTTGATAAAAAGAGTGTGAGCGAAGAATTGACGAATTACTGAATAGATTATAGTAGGCGAGCGAAAGCAATATCGTAGGTGTTCGCGAATCACTATGACATCAAATCGTGTGTGATTTAAAGTGGGTATCAATTTATAGATAAATTAAATGTTCTCTTGCGATATGTTATAGATTGAGCCACAGATAATCGAGCTATTTAGCTCGATTATCTGTGATTGAGCCAGGTGCGGCGGAGCCGGGGGGGTCAGGGGGGACGACTGACCCCCCCCCCCTCCCCTCCCCTATAATCTTCTGATAGGCCTAACTATAACAAATAATTGTAATAAACTTGACAAGTTTGTCAATATTGACCCTTCAATAATGTTAGGGCTTCACCGCCTATGGGTTGGGCTTATCATAGGTTTTTAGGTTTATGAAATTTTGCCTTATCATTCTCAACTCATTATCATTCTATTCGTTTTTTCACCTATTGTTCCCTCGACTTAATTGCGCACTACATACTCGAACTACGTCCTGCTATTACTCACCCTGACAGGATCCTGGCAGGTTAACCAGACGAGACCAACAGTGCTGCGGCGACCTAGTAATGAGCGGCAACCAAGAGAACTGCTCCGGCGACCCGCCATGGTCGGCGGCATGCTTCACTACATCACTCAGTCTGTAAAGCAACTGATACAGGCTAGAACAAAAGAATACACAACTTATAACACGACACTGAAAAAGTCCTGATTAATCTAGTCAATCATACATTTAATAATCGATCGTGTCAATCATTTACAGGATGATTATAGCCTAAAGGTGATTATACATACAATCAAATGTGCCTGCAAGTTTCATGAAAATCTCATCTGGTCAAGATATAGAGTAATCAATCTAGGTTGTTCAGATCAGTTTTGGCCAGCCCATGTGGCTAAACGTTATGAAGCGACGGCGTGTAAGTTATTGCATATGATAGTAGGGTACCGGGATGCGGTAGGCCCTACGTAAAGATAGAATTAATTGTGAGTTCACAGGTCAAACGATTCATTCCCAGCCACATTTCTGCGCCCAGAAAATTATTTGTATACGGAATTGTATTTGTACAAATTAAAAACGATGTTGATAAGATTTACAACTAAACGTATCTTGAAAATTCAGTCGTCACTAAATTTGTTCAGCATTTCGAGTATCATATATTTGCAGTCATTGTAGACATGTGCGTAGGAAGGTGGATTAATTGGTAATATCTATGACTATCAATAACGTAACGGGATAAGCAACATGGCGTAAGTCCTATCCTTTTAACATTAGGCCGTTTTCACCATGATGGAATCAGCGCGCTTTCGTGTACATTTCTGAGATTCGCAATTTCAAATCAAATCGTACGTATTAGGCTCATATTTCAATATATAGTACATAGTTGTACAATTGCATTGATTTTAATCTTTCTCGTAGATGATGAGTAATTATCCAGTTATCAAATGGTAAATATAGCAGTAGGGCTCTTGACTAGGGAACTAAATGCTTTTACAGTCGTATTTTAAATTTAGATTGGCTAATTCAAATGAAATTTATCCCAATGTTGTTTAATGCAGTTGAGAAGAGCTGGATTCACAGATTGCATTACATTTATTACTTGTGTAGATCAACACACAATAATACCAGCAAATCATCATAACATTTGTGAGGAGGCATCCCTTTGATATACGCATGGTTTGAAAGGAAAGCGCCATGTTGCTTATCCCGTTACGTTATTGATAGTCATAGGTAATATGAACAGGAGAAATGACCCCTCACTGACTATACATAACCCCCAGGGCCGGCGCGTGGGCTGGGCGACCTGGGCGGCTGCCCAGGTCGCAACATTTACAGGGGCGTAAAAATTAGTCGTTTTTCGTATTTTTTCTTCATTTCACTGCAAGAAGCGTTTGACGAATGTTGAAAGTTACCATCGCCGTTGTTCTATTCAGAGAAATCAGACAGGTTTTTTTGCTTTTGCTGTAAGATTTTTGACAAAAGTACGCATTGCAAGAGCAGTTTTCTAGGAGGTCAGGACGGTTTCGATGACTGGAAACACATTTCAACAGCACTGAAGTAGAGACGTCGTTAGCGGGTCTAAGGGGAGGAGGGAGGGGCGCGCCTCATCAATCGACATTTACGCACCCCAATAATTCATCTTCCTTTAAAAATATATAATGTTGGCCTACGAATAAACTCACAATAAAATATTATTGCTTATTGGTATGAATTGTATCAGTACACTCGATTACTTTACACCTCCTTCTTTTCTATAATAATTCAATTACTAGATTACAAAACTGCTCGTGAATCGCAAGAATCACTTCAAAAATGACCATGTTCCAAAAAAATCACTGCTGGCAATTTTGCTGGGAGAAATCGCGAAAATAACGTCGAATATGTCCGTGGATTATACTATTGAAAATAACTTTAGTAGGCCCTAATGTCCACAGTGATTCTATCATTGGACTCCAAAACTGCTTGTAGGCCTAAATATGAAAAATGAAAAATGACTTGAAAAATGACGAGAGCCTATTTCAAAACATTCCCTGCGGAGCTTTGCTTGGAGAGATCGCAAAAGTATAACTTTGAAAATGCCCATGATGATTCAAATTAATATAAGACTCCAAATCCACTTGTGAATCGCGAAATTCACTTGAAAAAAATTCATATATTCAAAAATTCCCTGCGGGGCTCTTGTGGGAGACTTCCGCCCCCTAGATTCCCTTTTCGCACGCGGTCCAGCTGGGCGGTCATTTTATTTATGTAACCAATGCGCGTTCCCAATATACAAATCGTAACGAGACGCCCCTGCACTGAAGTTGACTGAACCTACATGGAAACTCCCCAAATAATTACAAATCATATTTTGAGTGGAATTTGAGTTAAGTGAGTGGAAAACAAGGATTGCGTATCATCTCAAGTTTCACCCTCGAATTTATCAAATCTACTCATATGTCGCCCAGGACGCAAAAACATCACGAGCCGGCCCTGAATTAACCCCCATTTCATGTGACGTGACCCCTTTATTCAGTCGCATCTGTCCATGTACTATTATTCCCAGCACTGCGCCCTGCGGGTACAATTTATAAAAAATATACAATATATATACAAAATATATATATATCTATATTTATGTATATATATATATATATATATATATATATATATATATATATATATATATATATATATATATATACATATATATGATATATATATATGTATGTATATATATATATATATATATATATATATATATATATATATATATATATATATATATATATATATATATATATATATATACACATATATATATATATATATATATATATATATATATATATATATATATATATATATTGTTCGAAACTTTCACGAATTAGAATTATAATTGATGAATCCATTATAGTTTTGGGGTATAATCGTGTTAAATTGAGTACAAAGTATGGATGTTAGATACTTTATTTTATTTTCTACTCGACGCGTTTCGACGGTCTTATCACCGTCTTTTTCAAGAGATGTCTATTCTATTAAACAATCACATTATTGTACAATAACAAAAGAGAAGAATTTTACAGAAAACAAAACTGGAGACTGGATACATTAAAAAGTCAAAGAACATAGAAATTGTGATAATAAAAATTGAAAAAGGAAATGAAAATAAAATATAAATAAAAAATTGGCATGAAGTAAAAGAACATTAGAAATAGTGGAATTATTTTTCTAAATAGAACCATATAAAATATAACCTATATAAAATATATACAATATATAAAATATAAATATATAAAATATATAACCTATATAAAATATATAAAATATAAAATATAAAATATAACATATAAAATAGAACCATATTTAGTGGTAGAAATAGTGGAGGGGATTAGTGATCACAAAATGGTGCTACTTGAGATCAACAGAAAGATACAGAGAAAGAGCTGTAAGGGTAAAATTACATGGCAGTATTCTAAAGCCGACAAACTTGGGCTGGAAAATATGCTATTCAGTAGGTTTATGGCCTGGGAAGAGAAAGGAGGTGACTCAGTTGAACACATCTGGCAAGAATTCAGGAGAATAATAGAAGAAAGTAGAGCGTTTATTCCAAGGAAAGAATTGAGCAATAACCCTGATCCCATTTATTATGATAAGTCCATCAAAAAACTAAAGAGAAAGTGCAGGCATCTGTATAAATCTAGAAAAGACAGTGCAATAGAGGAAGCAAGATTCAAAGAAGCGAGTAGGGAGTTGAAGAAGAGAAAAAAGTGTGCTCATGATCAATACTTGGCTAACCTTTTAGAAACTGATGACCATTGCAGGACCAGTGAAGAGGTTATCAATAAATTCTACGGTTACATAAGAAGAAAGGGTGGTAACAAGAACGAAATTCCAGATCTAGTGGAAGAGGGGAGTGGCAAGATTTACAAGACAGATGAGGAGAAGGCTGAAATACTGAACAAGACGTATGGTAGTGTGTTCACCAGGGGAGAAGAGGTGGTACTAGACGAGGTTGAGGTGGTGCAGGGAGAGAATAGGGAAAAGTATAAAGCTTTCAGTTTCACAGATGAAGATATTCACAGAATAATTATGGAACTGAAACCACACAAAGCTGGAGGAGCTGATGGTATAACGATAGATTACATCAAGTTAGCTCGACGGGCAATCGTGCCGTATCTTCGTGTATTATTTGATGTCTCTCTCAATAATTGTGAACTACCACACGAATGGAAGGAAGGTACGGTGATAGGGATATTTAAAGGAGGGGAGAGAATGTCTCCGTGTAATTACAGGCCAATTAGTCTTACCTCCGTGATTTGTAAGATATTAGAAAAGTTATTGGCGAAATATATGAGAGATATATTAGAAACAAGTGAATGGTTTACCAGTACACAACATGGATTCCGAAGTAAGCATTCATGTGAGTCTCAGCTAGCAGCCCTCATTCAAGACCTCTCGGAAGTAAAGGCTAAAGGAGGAAGAATCGATGCTATATCCCTAGATGTTAGAAAAGCTTTTGATACTGTCAGCCACAAAATGATAGTAGAAACACTCAAGTCACTGCCACTCGACAAAAGGGTTGTTCGATGGATTGGAAACTTTCTCACAAACAGAAAGCAGAGAGTCAAAATAGGAAAGTTTTTGTCCTCACTTACAGACGTTACATCAGGTGTGCCACAAGGCAGTGTACTTGGACCGCTTCTTTTCATTATTCTGACAAATAATCTACCGATAGAAATTGGATCAGTAGTGAGACTGTTTGCAGATGATGCAATGATCTATAAGATCATCGAGACAGTGGAGGACTGCGTGGAACTTCAAGAAGATGTAATAATGTATGTCAAAAGATTAGCGCTAATAGGTCTGAAAATAAACAACAAAAAAAGTGTTGCAATAACGGTGGGGAAAGGAAAGGGTGAAGTGGATATCTTCGAGTATAAGATTCAAGGAGAGTTGATAGAAAGAAAGAATGAATTGAAGTATTTGGGAGTAATCATTGACTCAGGTCTGAAATGGGCTACGCACACAGACACTATCATCAGAAGAGCTAATAAAAGACTATACTTTTTGATGAGAACTCTTAAGAATAGTAGTAAGGAAGCCAAGGGAAAAGCTTATACGGCACTAGTTAGGCCAATACTTGAATACGCCAGTGCAATCTGGGATGTTAACAGAAGAACGGACATAAAAATGGAGAATATTCAAAGTAAAGCTGCCAAATTCGTTGGTGGAGGAAAATGGGTGAAGGCAGTAAAGAAGAGAAGATTAATCAGCGAGCTAACAAAAGCAGAGCTTGGAGAAGAGCTGAAGAAGCGAAAGAAATTAACAGCTGGTAATAAAGCTCAGCTTGCTCAAAATATTGAGAGAATGGCTGCAGAAGAGGGAGAGGAGATAGGGTGGGTCACAGTGACAAGTTATGAGTATAGGAGTGCTACGGCAATGGTGAAGGAATTGAAATGGGATGCACTGAGTAAGAGGAGGAAAGTGGCAAGATTGGTTGCGATATTCAAAGCGTACAGAGGGGATAAGGCATGGAAGGAAATCAGAGCCAGATTCGGAACACCGCATTTTCAGGGTAGGAATTACCACCGCCACAAGATCACGGCGGAAGGATTTGGAAGGCGGAAGCAGGTTGGAAACACATTGGTGGATAAGGGAATCGATGGGTGGAGAGGTTTGCCTCAGAGCGTGTTCGTCAACTCTCCATCAATTAATTTATTTAGGACAAGAATATTGGAAATTATTTAGACTTAACTTTGCTATTTATTATTATATATGTATATATTTTATTTTTTTTTACTCTTTCTTATTTAAATATATGAATGTGCTATGTGCCACCGGATTATGAAATTCAATGCATAAAATAAAGTTTCAAACATTGAAATGAAAATGATAATCAGAATAAAATACAAATCTTCATGGAAAACAGAGTTTGTTTAGGACTCGGAACTGGCACCACCACTAACTCTTCAGTTCATCTCAAATTGTATCGGTTTTTTGTCTGGGTGTTAATATTCTCAGCCTCTCTCGTACTATTTATTTTATATTTCATTTTGCTGTAGTCGGCTCATCACTGTTCGCCAACCGTCGCTTATAACACATTTATCTTCACCATTGAAATTATATTGATGTTTTTCTATCTGGATCGATTCGCTAATTCTTCTTTTAATGAGTTGAGGTTGCCTATCTATCACCCGTGACTCGTCGTATAGGATTCTATGTGATTTACCATCATCAGTCGAACACGCATGTTTGGGTACCGCTGATAAGTATGTCTTGTTGGTCTTTTCAGCATATTTATGTTGTTTTATTCGATTTTCTAAAGGTTTCTGCGTCTGCCCGATATAAACTTTCCCACATTCACATGGAATTCAAACACTCCCATCTCTTCTTGAGGTGTGTGGTCTTTAACCGATCTTATGAAAGTTCTAATTTGTCTGTCTGTTGTATAGCCCGTTTTATATCGGGCAGACGCAGAAACCTTTAGAAAATCGAATAAAACAACATAAATATGCTGAAAAGACCAACAAGACATACTTATCAGCGGTACCCAAACATGCGTGTTCGACTGATGATGGTAAATCACATAGAATCCTATACGACGAGTCACGGGTGATAGATAGGCAACCTCAACTCATTAAAAGAAGAATTAGCGAATCGATCCAGATAGAAAAACATCAATATAATTTCAATGGTGAAGATAAATGTGTTATAAGCGACGGTTGGCGAACAGTGATGAGCCGACTACAGCAAAATGAAATATAAAATAAATAGTACGAGAGAGGCTGAGAATATTAACACCCAGACAAAAAACCGATACAATTTGAGATGAACTGAAGAGTTAGTGGTGGTGCCAGTTCCGAGTCCCAAACTCTGTTTTCCATGAAGATTTGTATTTTATTCTGATTATCATTTTCATTTCAATGTTCTTTTACTCCATGCCAATTTTTTATTTATATTTTATTTTCATTTCCTTTTTCAATTTTTATTATCACAATTTCTATGTTCTTTGACTTTTTACTGTATCCAGTCTCCAGTTTTGTTTTTGTAAAATTCTTCTCTTTTTTAGACGAGCTTTAGCGAGGATTCAATTTGACATACTGAAAAAAATTGGTGTTCGTTTTTATGTTTTTTTTTTTTGTTTTTTTTTATGTTTTTTTGTCGGTTCTCCACAGGTCAAACGGCTACAGCTATCAACTTCAAACTTTTTTTCGTCATGGTTCCTCATCTAACTTAGATCTGTATAGTTTTGTGGCATTATCGGGTGGTAACTTTTTTTTTTATGAATTTTAGAAATTTCAAAAATCCCCATTAGAATAACCCGGAGGAAAATACTTGAAAAATCAAAATTTTTCAAGACCTCTCAAATTTTCGCCGAATATAAAGGAAACTATTAAGCACATTTTGAGAGATTTTTCGCATCAATCGGATGAGAAATAACGAAGAAAACGCATTTATAAAGCATTTTCCCATCAATTTAGGCTATTACGGGAACCAATTGAATCTATAGCAACAAGTGTCACCAATTAATTCAAAACGACTGAAATGAATGAAGAGGAAGGCCGTGACATAACTGATTCTCGTAAGGTTTTTGAACGTTTGGAGTGATCCAAGGTCTGTAGATGTAGATTGGGTTGACAAATTATTTTTCATTCTAGATTTCTATACCCCTAAGCTCGTCTAACAACGCCCATCCCGCGTTTTCCTAGTATATAGCCTACATACACTGAAAGATCTCGTTTTCCACTTCATCCATATTGTTATTATTATTAATAATCAGACGAGCTTTAGCGAGGATTCAATTTGACATACTGAAAAAAATTGGTGTTCGTTTTTATGTTGTTTTTTTTTATATGTTTTTTTGTCGGTTCTCCACAGGTCAAACGGCTACAGCTATCAACTTCAAACTTTTTTTCGTCATGGTTCCTCATCTAACTTAGATCTGTATAGTTTTGTGGCATTATCGGGTGGTAACTTTTTTTTAATGAATTTTAGAAATTTCAAAAATCCCCATTAGAATAACCCGGAGGAAAATACTTGAAAAATCAAAATTTTTCAAGACCTCTCAAATTTTCGCCGAATATAAAGGAAACTATTAAGCACATTTTGAGAGATTTTTCGCATCAATCGGATGAGAAATAACGAAGAAAACGCATTTATAAAGCATTTTCCCATCAATTTAGGCTATTACGGGAACCAATTAAATCTATAGCAACAAGTGTCACCAATTAATTCAAAACGATTGAAATGCATGAAGAGGAAGCCCGTGACATAACTGATTCTCGTAAGGTTTTTGAACGTTTGGAGTGATCCAAGGTCTGTAGATGTAGATTGGGTTGACAAATTATTTTTCATTCTAGACCCCTGAGCTCGTCTAACAACGCGCATCCCGCGTTTTCCTAGTTTATTGTACAATAATGTGATTGTTAGACGAGCTTTAGCGAGGATTCAATTTGACATACTGAAAAAAATTGGTGTTCGTTTTTATGTTTTTTTTTTCATGTTTTTTTGTCGGTTCTCCACAGGTCAAACGGCTACAGCTATCAACTTCAAACTTTTTTTCATTATGGTTCCTCATCTAGCTTAGATCTGTATAGTTTTGTGGCATTATCGGGTGATAACTTTTATTTTTATGAATTTTAGAAATTTCAAAAATGCTCATTAGAATAACACGGCGGAAAAAAATTAAAACATTTTTAT
This sequence comes from Brachyptera risi, assembly GCA_964007535.1. NCBI lineage: Eukaryota > Metazoa > Arthropoda > Insecta > Plecoptera > Taeniopterygidae > Brachyptera > Brachyptera risi. Next base: position 44,112,855 of record OZ023326.1, read on the forward strand.
TTTCAAAAAAATTGAAATTTTGTGTGAAGTTGAATAACATCTTGATACACATTTCTGAAAATTCTCAGCTTGATCGGGTCAGCCATTTTGAAGAAAAAACATGAAATGTGCTAAATTGGTACCACTAGAAGCCGTTTTTACCCATTTATAACTAAAATGTTACCCTATTGTCGAATTTAGGCAAAAGTTTGGCAATGAAGTCGACATACTATTACTATCCACTCGTCTAACAACGCGTATATAGCGTTTTCCTAGTTTTATAGAATAGACATCTCTTGAAAAAGACGGTGATAAGACCGTCGAAACGCGTCGACTAGAAAATATAAAAAAAGTATCCAACTTCTATACTTTGTACTCAATTTAACACGATTATACCCTAAAACTATAATGGATTCATATATATATATATATATATATATATATATATATATATATATATATATATATATATATATATATATATATATATATATATATATATATGTGTGTGTGTGTGTGTGTAACTTGCCCATCTTCCAAACTCGATTCAGCAGATTGGTTATGATCTATAATTCATATCTTGTAATAATTAAATGTATTGAATTAAAATGCAGTGTTAATCTTGAATTATATAGATATCGTACCTTATCTACCCCTTGGCTATATAGCGTTCCTCAGTTATAATCCAAGGCTTGATACGTATAATCTGCCACTACTCGTTGGCTTGAACTTCTGTAATAATTATTCGTTAGCGATCTGAAAATATTCTTGTGTCAACGAGAAAAGAAGGTTCCGAATGACCGTCTTCTTGATCATACACCACTAGGGCGGTTGGTACGTATATTTTCATCTTTAAATTCTTCTCTTTTACTTATATTTATACTTCTTTTGAAGAGGCACTATAAAATTTTGTTGTCGTGAAGGTGATTGGGATGGTGGCAAAGATGAAATGAAAGTTTTATTTATCATGTGTTTTGTTTTTCATCATGAGTAAGTGGTAATGAGCTGTTGTTGAGGAAACCATCTCAGTATTCACCCTAATGACCACGATAAACCTCTCAGGAAAGTCGACCATGGCGGGAAACGAACTACAGTCTCCTGAATGACGGTTCAGCGTGACCCCATGGTCCACCCATCTCAGTCCCAGTATTTGAATATTCGTACATCCGCCGTTTTCCATATACACCTCCATGACCTTATAGATATAAAAGTCAACCAATCAGCCCTTAGTTTGTCTGCAAAGGTTTCAATGAATTATGAAATAAGACAATTAGAATTGAATTCTTCAATGAACCCTATAGATTTTGGTTGGTGATAAATTGATTCTGATTCTTCAAATGTGAAAGATGTTGCGCTCAATACATAATTGAGTGAGCAAAGCGAATGCTCAATTTTACCCTACTCGGGAAAGGAAACTTGTTTTTCAATGTTCTTATTATTTTGTTCGCGGTCCACAGGCCAAACGGAATTCACGTATTTTTTTCGCGCAGCATTTCTTCTATCTCCATTGAAGTTTTCTCTGTAGACGACATCACGTGCAAATCGGGAAAAAAGTAGGCCTACACCACTCAATCAAGTAAACGTCGAGGGTCACAATAATCCGATTCACAATGTGATATTAACTACAATGACTACTCAAAACTAAAGGAACTAACGATTCGCTTTCATGTTTGTTAGTCTGCATAAGGAAGAAGCAAGAATTGTGTTTCCAAATAGCTGCAATTCAAGGTTGAAGAAAAATAAAATGTCTGCAAAACGTCGCGCCTCCGACAGCTGGGCTTGCGTTCCAAATTCCATATGTATACGTGGGCTGCGCCCTAAACATATATTACCATTTGATTTACAAGCATTCTCAACACACCAGCTCCCCCTCTCGTGAATCAAACTTCCTACGCATGATTGTAGGACAAACAGCGAATACTGCAAATACTGGGTAAGTGTTTCATTTTACAACTTATTTCAAGTTTCGAAGTGGGGAAGTATTTTTAGAATAAACATGCTCTGAATGTATTTTCATGGCGACTAATATCCATCATTGTCTATGAAGAGACTGCGAGTGAGTAGTGACATAGATTTAACAAACAGCATGCTACGTTGATTTCATATCGTGTTATATCTAATGACATTCTGTTTATGCATGATGAAATATGACTTGATATTATAAGCGATGCTTTATATCTTTATGTAAAGACAGCAAATAGTTCTAATTCCAGAATAATTATTATAGGCACTTTACCTAGCATGCAGCAACTTCGTTTAATTTTAACCAATTAATTCAATTCATTATTGATAATTTGAAATCTGTTGTAACAATCTCTTTAAGAATTTTGGAACTTGAACCCATGGGCCATGACCATCTCGAAATTTGCTCGATGTTCCAGTAGCTCTACCAACTGTGATGATGAAGTCAAATAATCGCATTTTTATATTTTTTGTAAAGACATGGGCTATGTAAGTCGTTTCTCTATTATTATTGTCATGTCATATACATGAATATTTCATTTTAAATCCATTTAGTTTAATATTATATCTGATATTTCAAGAAAAGTCTGCAGTTAACATTGATAAGCTCCTAATTTTCAGTTGAAAACATGGAACGGTTTGTTGTGTATAGGACTTCATCAATTAACAACTCAATTAAAGGTACAAGTTGAATGAAACTTCATCAACCGCATCTATCATTCAATGATCATTCAGCGAAGAGAATCCTGATCCTGTGACGTCATCTGTAGTTCTTAAGGCATGTCTTTGAACGATTGACCGTCTTTTCTGTCTACAAACACCAACGGTCGTGGGAGTCGACCCGGAAACGCTCGGGCATTCCCGGCCTACTGGAGGTGTAGTCTCGGTATTCATGCTCAGGACGATGTCATTTAGAAGGCTTAGGAAAAAACATCAACAAATAATCTAAAGAAAGAAATTCATCTAGAAATCCGTAAATCCATGTCCTTTATAATACGGAATTCCTCCTTATCCTGCGTTAGTCTTCTATTGAAAGAAACACGTTTTTTAATTGTTTTGACTGTAAAAATGTGTTTTGTTTTTCTTACCGCCAGTCATTTGAGCAGCTGACCGAGGTGCTAAGCGACGCCTTATGACGTCGATTTGGTACTAAAGGCGTCGCGACGCTGCAGCCTCCTAGTCCGTGGTCGGTGACACTCGACTAGATTCGGCGTAGTTCGGGTGTTGGCTACCCGAGCACCTAGACGCCCTAGTCGCTGACAACCGAGAAACACAGTTTCGACACTTTCTTGCTAAGGTGGGCCGAAGAAGTAAACCCACAAAAATTACCACACGTGAATTGAAAAAAAATTATCGACAACGTTCTGCTACACAGCTGAAGCATGGCGTCATAGAAACGTGGGCAGGAAACCCATTGATGACGTATGCACTATAGACTATACGATATACAATTTTTCTTTTTAATTTATTCATTCAATATTAATTGTTTCAATAATAATTCAATTAGTTACAGACATACAATAAAATTAGTCACACTAGACAAATGTGTTATGTGTTTCCGCGTTGATGGATGAGCTACTTATATCAACTTATATCTTTGGATTGGTTATTCATTTATATACACCTTGAGATCCAAACAATTATGTCGCTGCCATCATATTTCCTGATCAGTTTCTATGATAATGAAGGAGGCTCTGTTTTAAACGTTTCCAATTGATGGTGACACCTGTTGCTTGAATCTAATTGGTTTCTTAATGGCTTTGAGTGATTTAAAAAAAATTGGATTATATATTTTTTTACATCAAAACGGCTGATCTAATTGGACTGAAAGTTCCGGAAAAAGGTGTACATGGTATCATTATTGGATTGACTTTCCCTGAGAATTTGAACACTCTCGAAGGAAATATTTTTGACAATTTTTTTCCTCTGGGTTATTTTTAAGGAATTTTTGGAAATTTTCAAATGAGTTTTCTCAGAAGTGGTTGAACCGATTGCGCCTCAGAACTTTACAGAATCGAGTTAAGTGAGGACATTTGTGTAGTATGCCAAGTTTCAACTGATTTTGAATTTTTGTTCGACCTGTGGAGCGCGAACAAAAAAAAATTAAAAACAGACACATTTTTCGGGTATGGTGAAATTGAGTCTTCGCTTCGCTCATCCAATGAAAAATGATGATAACAATAATAATATGATATAAATGGAATTGGAATCCAGTACATATATAATAATCAACAAGAATAATTTCTGTGAGGATAACAAATAATTATGTATAATATATAAATTTTTTATATTCATATTCATGTATAGTTGATTATTTTATCTTATTATTGTAATTTTTATTTATTGGACAATGTGTATGTGTTAGGTATTTATAAAAAATAACACTTACTCTGCTATTATTTTTAAACTGCTGTATATTAATGACTTGCCATATATTGTTCGCACATTTATATGCAACGATCAACATGGATTAATAAATAAATGAAATGAAATGAAATGAAATGAAATGTACCCAATGGTTTGAAACTCGGTGATGAATGTAGGCCTATACTAAAATAAATTGAAGCAAGACCCACATAAGCCGGAGCCTGTGTGTGGGAAAGGAGTAAAAATGAATTGACCATTATGAAAGAATCCAAGAGGGAGAGATCTGAAAAAATAAATAATCAGAATAATAGAAATTACAAAAAAAAAGATGCAAACAACAACAATGATACATAAATATGACGCGGTTATTCAAACAGTGAATTCAAATGACACAAGATAATGAATAATAATGATAATAACATAATGTTGATATAAATGCAGATCATGGCAATTGGAAAGTTACTGGAATATAATTTGATTCAATTCTCAATTCAATCGGATTTCAAATCCAATCGAATTAAAGACTGCAGTTGTAGAAGAAGGATGTGATGTAGGAATGTTATATATATATATATATATATATATATATATATATATATATATATATATATATATATATATATATATATATGTATATATATATATATATATATATATATATATATATATTTTATAATATATATTTATATATATATATATATATATATATATATATATATATATATTTATATATAAATATATATATATATATATATATATATATATATATATATATATATATATATATATATATATATATATGTATATATATATATATATATATATATATATATATATATATATATAAATAATTATATATATATATATGTACATATATATATATTATTATGTTGATTACCTTCAGGACTCTTCCGCTTCATGTTGAAAGATTGCAGTGTAGGCCGAACCATCCACTTTGTCACAACTTCCCGACGTTTCGAATAGGTTACACTATCCATGTGAATATGGAACATGGATAGTGTAACCTATTCGAAACGTCGGGAAGTTGTGACAAAGTGGAGGGTTCGGCCTACACTGCAATCTTTCAACATGAAGCGGAAGAATCCTGAAAGTAATCAACATAATAATATCACATATGTCCGCGAAAACTTGAGAAATAATATATATATATATATATATATATATATATATATATATATATATATATATATATATATATATGTATATATATATATATATATATATATATATATAAATATATATATATATATATATATATATATATGTATATATATATATACATATATATATATATATTTATATATATATATATATATATATATATATATATATATATATATATGTATATATATATATATATATATATATATATATATATATATATATATATATATATATATATATATATATATATACATAGAGAGAGAGAAAGAAAGAGAGAGAGAGAGAGAGAAAGAGAGAGAGAGAAAGAGAGAGAGAGAGAGAGAGAGAGAAAGAGAGAGAGAGATATATGGAATGATATAGTCATGTCGAAAAAGATACGCCTCGACCGTAACTTGAACACGGGACCTTCTGATTGGATCGTTTCCAAGAAGTTCAATTTTCATATATATATATATATATATATACTATACACTATACTATTTCGAATAGTTAGATGATCGATAGCCAAGATTCCATCTCACTCTTATAGAGCTTTGTCTGTGTTCTTTGTATGTTCTTTTTTTGTTTGTTTGTAAGCACTCCAGTGACTCCACAGATCCCAGGGTTTGACAAATCGACATGGAACTTTTTTTGTTCACTCGAACTTATCAGACTCAAAACTGTAAAGTTTTTGGAATGAATCGGTGGGACCGATTTTGAGAAATATCATGTCAATGTTTCTGAAAACCCCATAAGATTAGGCTGGGCAAGAAAATATGAAAAATGAAATCTCTCCTAAAAGAAAAAAATTTCCTCTGAATGTATACACATGAATGATACACATTATCACCATTTTGTAAACAATTCGAACCAGCCGTTTTGAAGGAAAATTTCAAATAACTGTTTTTATTCAGCAAATATATATTGAAATAATAGCAGAATCAGTTTGCCAAGATTCACTGCTTCATACTTCATTCGATACTTCATTGTTGGAAAAATATCCAACAATTAAGTATTTTTTATATGCGTTAAGGTGGGTAGAATACCAGAGTCGATAAAGTAGCAAAGGTGGAATTACTTCAACGACTTTTATATCTTAAATTCAGATATCTCGCTCATCTTATAACGCATAGGCCCATGTTGCGTTTGTCTAGTTAGATGAACGATAGCGAAGACTCCATCCCACTCTTATAGAGCTTTGTCTGTGTGTGTGTGTGTATGTTTTTTTTTTTTTTTTTTTGTAAGCACTCCACATGTCTCAGGTTTTGACAGATCGACATAGAACTTTTTTTGTACACGCAAACTTATCCAACTAGGAACTGTATAGTTTTTGGAATGAATCGGTTGAACCAATTTTGAGAAATATCATTTCAAAGTTTCTAAAAAAACCCATAAGATTAGGCTGGGCAAGAAAATATGAAAAATGAAATCTCAAAAAAAAAAATGATTCACATTTCACCATTTTGTCAGCAATTCGAACCAGCCTTTTTGAAGAAAAAAATTCAAACAACTGTTTTTATTCATCAAATCTATGACTATCAATAACGTAACGGGATAAGCAACATGGCGCTTTCCTTTCGCACCATGCGTATATAAAAGGGATGCCGCCTTACAAATGTTATGATGATTTGCTGGTATTATTGTGTGCTGATCTATACAAGTAATAGATGTAATGCAATCTGTGAATCCAGCTCTTTCCAACTGCATCAAACAATATTGGGATAAATCTCATTTGAATTAGCCAATCTAAATTTAAAATAGGTCTGTAAAAGCATTTAGTCCCCTATAGTCAAGAGCCCTACTGCTATTTGATAACCAAATATTTGAATTTTTTTACCATTTGATAACTGGATAATTACTCATCATCTACGAGAAAGATTAAAATCAATGCAATTGTACAACTATGTACTATATATTGAAATACGAGCCTAATACGTACGATTTGATTTGAAATTGCGAATCTCACAAATGTACACGAAAGCGCGCTGATTCCACCATGGTGAAAACAGCCTAATGTTAAAAGGATAGGACTTACGCCATGTTGCTTATCCCGTTACGTTATCGATAGTCATAGATCAAATGTATAGGAATACTAGCAGAATTAGGTTGCCAAGATTCACTGCTCTCTAGATTCGATATTTGCCCATCAATAAAGTATTTTGTATATGCCTCAAGTTGTGAAGAAAACCAGAGTCGATAAAGTAGCAAGGCCGCAAGGTTAGAACTACTTCAACGACTTGGATTAATTTTCATAATCTGAGTTTTTAATTCTCTCAATTTCGATTCGAAAGAATTGAGAGTTTGGTTGGAAATCATAAGTCTTGATCATTCAAGTGTTATGGGTATTTGAGGGTAAACGCTGAGGGCGCGAAAAAAATTGTTGACTCGGTCACGTTCATAGACTCACGAGTAGTTATAGCATCGCTTTACTCGCCCTTCGAGAATCTCTACAAATTTTACGTCATCATCTCTATAGTCTTCAGCTTTGATTTCCAATTTTGTTTTCATTGAATACTATTTTTCATTTTTCCCCTTTTTAATTTTTGTATGATTTCGTTATCATTATTTCATTATTTCTTTTTCCTACATTTTCTTATTCAAACATTATCTAGGCTTAATCTACATTGATTTTTGATTTCCGTTTTTTTTCCAAGTTTTTATTAATAACATTTCATTTCGATCACCACCACTCTTAGATTTAATTAAGGCCTATCTTATATTTTGTTCCTAGTCAAATTATATTTATTTTCTCAATCTCTAAAATGTTACTATCGATAATTTTTTATATTTTAATCAATTGATTTTTACTCTGTGTTTTTGCAATTTTATAATGTAAGACAGAGTCTTGAATATATATATATATATATATATATATATATATATATATATATATATATATATATATATATATATATATATATATATATATATATATATATATATAAGACAATAATTTGTTCAACGAATTTCATTCATTTCAGTTTTATTGCCATACTTGTCCATTTCTTATTTAATTCATTTATTTATCGTCTCAAAGATTTGCACTCAAAATTACCCAACCAAAACAAATGAATGTTATGAACCAGTCTGACATGGACGTTTATTTATTTTTGCCGAAATTTTCAAACCTATAGGCCAATATGTTTTGATGAATTGTTTCAGGACTCATTTTATGATCAATTATCGGTTCTTCGTGAAAACGGTATAGGCCTACATTATAAGTACTCTACAGAAAAATGGGGATGTTGTTAGGATTTTCGTATTAGGGCGCGTACGTGAGAAATCCAAATAGAGAAATGGACAGATACAACAATTGCAGAGTACACGAATGAGAGGGCTAGAGATTCACAAGCCCCGCAGGGAGGTTTTTCAGAAAATATGATATTCTAGGTGATTTTTACATATTTTGGAGAAGGATATTTTCACATATTTGGGGTATTCTACAGCTTATTTGCCTATTCTTTACCCATTCCGAACAAGAGCCCCGCAGGGATTTCTCTCTATATGGCACGGTATTTCAAGTGGTTCTGGTCTTGAAGTCATTTTGAAGATATATTTTTTGTTTGTAAGATATTTCAAACCTTCTGTAACGGGGCCTTTTTTAAAGATAGCGTTAGCTGTCACCACCTACATTATTCGAGTAGGAAAAAATGAGGATGCGGATGAGGCGTGGGGTGACCCTGGAGTCGATCAATAAAGTATCAGATTTTGAAATAAGAATGCACTAATATTTGTATTTACCTTAATAATTTGATGCTCAGGCGTCGAACAGTGATAGTTTTTACAAAATAAAGTTTGAAGGACGTTTTAAGAATACAAGTTGACGAGAGACGACGAACGACGAGAGACGTTGAAGAGACGAGGGTTAAATCAGAAGTGAGAGTAACTGAGTGATTGAAGTACTGTCCGACTCGTAATTAACGGTTTTGGCTTTAAATACTAGATTTTAATAGGCTCATCACGGACTACTTTGCTCAAGGCATTGTATATGCACACTTGGTTAATGATCGAAACGGTTTTAGAATTTACAGTTGGCTTTCTAAGAATATGAATTTAGATGTGTACTTGAATAGATTTATGTGGGCCTTTAAGAATATTGACTATACAAAATGGAAAGAAATAGTCTCCTCTCAATTCATTACATAACCCCCTCGCAAGAAGCATTTGTCACTATCTCTGAACGGGATCGTGACAAAATTCACTTACAATTAAAGAGTGAGAGTTATTTACAGTTTGTGTTCAGATGCATAAGAGATACGAGATACAGATCGAGTGAACAATAGATGTACCGTATAGATCATGTTCGTGCCTGAAGTAGCATTTACAGTCCTGCGTACTTCGGCCTAATAAGTATTGGAGTGATATGATCGATAAACTTCACTAATGGTTACATTGAATAATAATCATGAAAGGTATATCATGTAGTACATGCTAAGTTAATCGTTAAATGTTGTCAATTTGACAGAAATCTAAAATGAAGCTTGATCTTTGAACTATGACATATTTACAATAGTCAAGTCACTTATAGAGCTAATAAAAATAGATTTTGTGTTAAAGAGATAATAACCATATTCAATAGTAATACACTGTCTGTGTGATGGCCTAAACTTAAATTGACCCAATTGTTATTTGAACATTGAAAAAAAAAGGTAGTGAAATCTATAATTAAGAATAAAACTATAATGAGTTGAAGGTATACAATACATCTTATAATTAATGTGAGATATTCTGGTGAACTTTGCATAATTATATTTATGATGAAAAAAGAGGAATTATGATCAGCTATTGTTAGTTGTCCTAAACAATTTTCGTTTGAAGAAAAGAGTTCGCGTATATTGTAAATAGAAATTCGACAGGTAGACGTCGCACTAGGACATTCGAGTCCATAAACACTTTCACTTGCACTTGCCAAATGTCAATAGAAGAGTTCTAGCCGAGGACTGCACCAGTTGGAGCCTGTGTTGGAGTATGGAGTGTAATTGTTTGGATTCGTAAATTTCTCGGTTGCGGAGACGCAATCCCGATTCTCCCTCGAACTGGTCGTCGTCGTGGCTTCCTCTACGTGTTAGGATGATGGCCGGTGTTTATGTCCCTCCTGTCCCAATGTTGTCCGCCCGTCGTACGTCTAGAAACAATAAAGCCAAGCGATAACTGATCGAAGTAATAAATAAAAAATGTCTTGAAATTAGTTGAACTGCGAATGCTGGTAATTGGTTTTCTTAAGAGTATCTCACATATGATTAAATACAGTAGATAGTTTACATCTATATTTATATTACGTGATAGTAGCACATATGTCACGTTTTATTTATCGATAATATTAAAAATCATTGCAATATTGAAGGCAACTTGATTATCTGATCTGGGATTAAAATAATATTTAATTAATATTGATCTTATTATTATACGTTATAGATGGTAGATCTGATTACAGAAGTCTGAAGTCAGGTAGAATATAATATTCATATAAAGCTAAATCTAAAAAAAAATCTAATTTAAATCTAAATATTTGAAATGACAATCTCTTGATCTTACAACATTAGGTTAGGTAGTACATATATTTTCTTGTAATTGATTCCGGTGTTTTCTTAAACTTAACTTGAATGCATGTTGGTGTGCGCGAGCCGCAGTCAAGCCGATTGTTATTGTCTCGATGAGCCGGTCGGGACTCTCCTCGCGCGGCGCTCCATGCGTACGTGAATGAAATGTTCGGTCTTTGAGTCGCCTTGGCGTCGGCCTCTTCTGATCTTCAAGTGTCGTGGCGATGTTTGGCGATGTTTGAAGTTTCCATTGCTTCTTCTCCGTTGTTAATTTAGGTGAATTTATATAATTCAATATATATATTTTTTTTTTCTTTGTATGGTTCATATAAATCCGAATGTGGATATAAAAATGAGGTTTTCGACTGAATTACAGTTATTGAAAATGATTGTTATCAATGATACAGTTGAGGTTTTTTTTTTTTTTTTTTTTTTTTTCAAGAGAAGACGAAAAAAAATTAAAGGTAGGTATTATTTAGTTCAATGTCGGGTGTAAGTTATTGGGATTGCGTACTTCTTGAATAGTTAAGGGTTGTGAAGGTCCTGGTTGCAACTGTAATGATTGGAGTGGTGAAGCCAGAGGTTGTCTTACTTGAGTGGTCAGAGGTTTCATTTCTAAGTAATTGTAACGTAATTCGGGATAAGCAGGGGGGTGTTCGAAGACAACAGGTGTTTCTTGTACGCATTGTGATCTGTCATTGGCTCGATATCTACTATTTTTGCATGACGTACATTTGTTAAAGAAGAAATGTCGTTGCCAAATAAGGACTATTATTATTATTATTATTATTATTTTGTCATTTGGGTTAGGAACAGAAAAATGAAGAGAATAAACATATATTCGTGGTTTTGGACATAGGAGATTAGTATTTTTTTTTTCAACTTGTTTTTTTGATCTTAGATTTGGATGATGATGAAGAAGGGTTAAGTTTTTTTGGAATTAGATTTCTCAGACTGTACCTAGTTTTGTCTGAGCGTGAAACAGGAGTTTCTTTGCTCGTGGTTTGTGAGTTGGCAAAAGACGATGTTGTTGGATATATTAGGTGAGGTGTCGTTTCAGATTGTGTGTTAGAACCTTGAGGTAATTGTGGAGTTGAACTGAGTGGTGATCGAGTGTGAATATCAGTTTGATCTAAACAAGGAATTGTCATCGTAGTGGGTAGTCGTGATTGAGGGAAAGTGTATACATAATCATCTCTAGGATCAAATGTAAATGGAACATCTGTGATTTGGTTAGAAGATATTGTATCGTTCAAGTCATCAGATATACCATTGTCTATTTCTACGTTTCCGTTAGTATCGTCATCGTCACCATCTATTGGTGTTAGATCATCATTGAAGTTATCTGGATCAAATGTATTGAAGAGTTTCAATCTATTAACATTCACTGTTTGTATTTTTTTGGAGTATATGTGACGAATCGTGAAGTTCACTTCATTCAGCTTGTCTATGACTCGATAAGGTCCATCCCAAAGTCTTGCGTGTTTACGTGTGATGTTAGGTTTGATAACTGGTGTGTGAAGTAAAACTAGATCGCTAATCTTGATTGTTACTGGTTTTGAATTTCTATTGTAATACTTTTCTCGTATTTCGGTACTATTTTTGATGTTGGCTCTAGTGTTTTCGAATGCTCTGTGTAATTTGTTATGAAGTTCAGTTGGGTAATGAGTTTCTAAATTAGAGGTTGTAGGTCGTATGATGGTATCGAAAGGAAGATCAATGTCAAAACCGTGTAGAAGGAAGAATGGACTGTAACCAGTGGTTGCGGAGATTGCACTGCGCATGGCTAATGAAATGAAGGGAACCATTTCGTCCCAATCGTTGTCCTCAACGTAATGGCTCATCATATCACTGATTACTCTATGAGATCGCTCGACTGCACCGTTTGTCATGGGGTGGTAGCTTTGAGTAAGGAGGTGTTTGATTTTGAGTAATTTGCATACTTCGTTAAACATAGCTCCGGTAAAATTTGCTCCTCTGTCAGTCAATAAGGATTCAGGACATCCAAATCGAGTAACGATTTCGTTAACAAAGAGCTTCGCTATAGTCTGTGCAGTTTGGTTGTGCATAGGTATGATGATTGGGTATTTGGTGAAATGATCTACAAAAGTCAGAAGATATCTGTTATTTCGTTTACTTGGTAAGAGAGGACCTACTACATCCATACTGACTCTCTGGAATGGTCGAGTTACTTCTTGAAATCTCTGGAGAGGCGCTTTGACATTTCCTACGGGATTCTTGCGTTTTTGACAATTCAAGCAATTTTTACAATATGTCTCTATATCTTTGTGCATTCCTTTCCAGAAAAATCTTTCAGCAATTAACTGAGTGGTGCGATGTTTACCTGAGTGACCAGCGAAGGGTAAGTCATGATAGGTCCTGAGGATCTTGTTTTGAAGAATTGTGGGGACCACCAGACGGTGTTCGTGATCCAAGTCTGTGATAGTTTTGTAAAGTATGTCTTCTTCATCTAGGAAGAATTCATTATTTGAGCCTGGTTCTATAATCAATTTTGAAATGAGAGATTGTAATATGGGGTCTGCTTGCTGTGCTTGTTTGATCTGGTGTCGATCCCAGATTGGCTCGACCACTTGTTCTCTTGTGATATTCACTTTTAAACGTGAAAGTGCATCGGCATGTGATATGGAGGTTCCCGGACGATGTTCTACTGTGAAGTTGTATTCTGCTAGTGTAAGAGCCCATCTAGTTTGTTTACAGTTCGGTCGGGGAAGTGAAAGTAACCATTTCAAACTTTTGTGATCCGTAATAATAGTAAAGTGATGACCATATAGATAGCAGTTGAAGTACTTCACTCCGAATAGTACTGCAAGTAATTCTCGTTCTGTTGTGGAATAGCGAGTTTCGGCAGGATTCAGCTGCCTAGAAGCATAACCAATAACTCTTTCATGACCGTTATGCTTTTGAGATAAGATAGCCCCTGCAGCGTAACCTGAACTGTCGGTTGTGAGAATAAATTCACGACTAAAGTCGGGATATACTAATACAGGTTCGCTACAAAGTGCGGTTCTTAAGGTGGTAAAAGCGTCTGTGTGTTCACTTTCCCAAATGAAGGGAGTGTCTTTCTTTGTCAACGAAGTGAGTGGTTTGGCGATATGAGCGAAATTCGGGATAAAACGTCGGTAATAACCTGCTAAACCGAGAAATCCTCGCGTCGTCGTAACATCGATGGGAATAGGATAGTCAAGAATGGCTTTGATAGTCCTGGGATTTGGTTTGAGACCTTCGGATGTTATGAGGTGTCCTAGATATTCAACTTCGGATTGGAGGAAGTGACATTTGTCAGGTCTCATTTTGAGGTTGGCTTCTTTCAGCCTATCTAGAACGGCAGTCAATCGTGTCACGTGTTCTTCAATAGTCGCACTCGAAATTATTAGGTCATCAAGATATATGAGAACTGAGTGTCCAGTTAGTCCACTAAGAACAGTGTCAATGAGTCGTTGCCATGTACTAGGAGCATTACAGAGGCCAAAGGGCATCCGTTTGTACTGCCACAATCCTGTTGGGGTACAGAATGCTGTTTTACAGACATCTTCGGGAGCGATACTAATATGATGGTATGAAGAATGTAAATCGAGCGTTGTAAAGAATTTCGCGTTCGAGAGTAAATCTAAGGCTTCTGGAATGGACGGAAGTGGGTAACTGTCTTTGGTGGTAACTTCGTTCAGCCTTCTGAAATCACATACCATACGATATTCTTGTTTGCCTGAAATGTTTCTTTTGGGTACTAGCAACATTGGGGCAGCCCAAGCTGAATGTGAGGGTTCAATTATGCCTTTTGCGTATTGATCAGAGATAATATCGTCTACAATTTTTCTCTGGGAATGTGGGATTCGATATGGAGGTCTGCGAATTGGTCTGGCATTGCCTGTCTCTATCCGATGTTGAACAGTGGGATGAAGTCCAATTTCATCTCCGTCAAGGAAAAAGAGATCAGAATATTGATTGAGAAGGTTCTGAACAGATTGTTTTTCAGATTCAGGTAAGTGATCTAGATTACATATTTCACTAAGAATCTTGACTCGATCTGATTGCCTTGAAATAGCTTCAGTGTTGGACTCTGATACTTCTGGAATAGCAACAACTGAAGGGGTATCAATATCTGAAATGTCAATAGTTTGTGCACAACCAATAATTGTGTTGGCTGGAATTTTGAGTGCTTGATTAGATACATTTAGAAGTCGTATTTGGAGATTCAAGTCTTCTCTTTCGTGAGTCAGAATCCTAGCACTACTCAAACCTTGGATGAGAATTGCATGTGGTTCAAAGAGAATTGGCAGCGTTGTGCTTTCAACATTGATGTTGTATAACCGTTTCTTTTGTTTGCCTTGGCAAATGAATTCACATCTGGGTGGTACTGTAATTTCGGACACAATTCGAACAGAGGTTTGACTGGAAGTTTCGAGAAGTCCTGGAGGTTCTGAAAGTTCGGGAGGTTCTGAAAGATTTGGAGGTTCTGAAAGTTCGGGAGGTTCTGAAAGATTTGGAGGTTCTGAAAGGTTCGGGTGTTGTGAGAGGTTAGGAGGTACTGAAAGTTCTTGAGGTTCCGAGAGGTTTGTAGGTTCTGAGAGTTTTTGAGATTCTGAGAGGTTCGTAGGTTCTAAGTGATTCGTATGTTCTGAGAGGTTCGTAGATTCTGAGGGGTTCGTAGATTCTGGGAGGTTCGTAGGTTCTGAGAGGTTCGTAGGTTCTGAGAGGTTCGTAGGTTCTGAGAGATTCGTAGGTTCTGAGAGGTTCGTAGATTCTGAGAGGTTCGTAGGTTCTGAGAGGTTTGTAGGTTCTGAGAGGTTCGTAGGTTCTGAGAGGTTCGTAGGTTCTGAGAGGTTCGTAGGTTCTAAGATATTCGTAGGTTCTGAGAGGTTCGTAGATTCTGAGAAGTTCGTAGGTTCTGGGAAGTTCGTAAGTTCTGGGAGGTTCGTAGGTTCTGAGAGGTTCGTAGGTTCTGAGAGGTTCGTAGGTTCTGAGAAGTTCGTAAGTTCTGGGAGGTTCGTAGGTTCTGAGAGGTTCGTAGGTTCTGAGAGGTTCGTAGGCTCTGAGAGGTTCGTAGGCTCTGGGTCAGGTTGGAAGTCGTGAATTGAGGATACACTCGAATTTCCATAAGGAATATAGTTTGAACCATCGACTATACATCTGGCATCTCCATCTATGCTCAAATGAAAATGATCAAAGAAGTCGAAACCAATTATGCCACCCATTCCCATATCTAAATGTTTGTCGCCGACAAGAAATAGAAAAGTGTAGATTTTACCCCCCATTTTGATGTTGACAAATGCTTCTCCAAGTATAGGAAGTTTATCTCCAGTTACAGCAAAAATTGAGCGATCCGTGTAGTTGATTTTAATTTTCCCCTGTTTGAGAACGGACTCATGTATAATAGATACGTCAGCTCCGGTATCAATTAGGCAAGGATAAGAAAGTTGGATATCCGGAGTCTGCGAATTTAGAATGTAAGTCTTTACAAAAGGTTTGTTTTTAGACAAAGTTTGAGGCCTTTTGTTCGAATAGACTGTCCGTTCTTGAGCTCGACATTGAAGGGGTTTCAAGCCAAGCGAGGAATGAAATTCTGATTTGAATTTTGGGTGACTCTAGCGCCTTGTGGAATGTTTGATTCCGTTTGTTGAGCGTAAGTGGGTTGCGGAAGTGAGTTTTGTGAGATAGGATTTTGAGAGTTTTGATTGAATGAAGCCGAATGTTGTTGGTTGGGTAGAAATGCGTTTTGAAAAGATGTTTCATGAGACGGATTTTGAGGGCATTGTTGAGCAGAAGTTTGAGACAGCAAAGCGCGCTTGTTATTGTTATAGACCCTTCTACGGCACTCAGAAATCAGGTGACCTGGTTTTTTGCAATAGTTACATTCTTTGTGCAGTGGGGTAGAACTTTGAGGTTGGAGAATGTTAGGCGAAGATTTGACAAACAAGTCTGCAGTTTGTTGAGCAGGAGTTTTTCCTGGAGAGGGACACGCCTTAGCGTAATGACCTAGGCCACTACACCGATAACACGTTGGTACTCCTGGGATTTGTGTGAGAGCTGGTAGTTGATTGAGTTGGTTGGGATAAGCCTGGTTTGATTGAGAAGTTGGAGTAGGAATAGAATGTGGTTGATTCGAAGGAGTTTGGATCATTTTGACAGTTTCTTCCACACTCGACTTGATATCTAGCATCCTAATTCTTGATTCTTGTTTCTTGAGTAATTCATACTCCTGTGCTAAGCTGAGAGCATCGTCAATCGTTCTAGGTTTGTGCATGTTTATCATGGTACGTCCTGAATCGTCTCTCAGTCCATTCAAGAAAGTACTGAGAAGTGCTTTATTCACGCAGGTTCGAACTGCGATGTCTTCAGGATCTTTACTGTTAGGAGAGGCTGCTTGAATTCCTGCTAATTTTAGCCTAGTCAAGAATAGTTTCACAGTTTCCCCAGGTTTTTGTTTACATTGAAAAAATGAGTGAAGGGTATTTTCACCAGAGGAAATATCTTTGAACCAGTTTGAGAAAGATTGACAAAGTTCTTCCCATGAGGCATTTTCGAAATGAGGATTGCTGACATAGAAATCCAAAGCTGCTCCAATCAATCGTTGTTTGAAAATTGTGAGTAAAACAATAATTGACCAGTTTCCCATCAAGGCAGCGTCTCTCAATCTTTCCAAAAATACTTTGATAGGAGTTGTGTGAGGTTCACCAGAAAACATAGGCACACCATTGAGTACTCCAGCGATATTACTGCGTGTGATAGCATCACGCTCTGCTACAGACAAGCCGTTAGTCCTACCAGAAACGTTTGGGTGTGACGTAGTGTCTATGTTAAAATTAGGTAGAACGAAAGTTTCTGTGGGATTCGGATTTTGTGATGAGGTTCCTGCGACGTTGATAGTTGATCTAGGAAACTCAATATTTGGGTGAAGGGAAGAGATTGAAACAGGTATGGTGTCGGTAGACATAATTTAGGAGCGAACAAAATTAAAGGTGGTAACTAGGAGACAGCAAGAATTGAGAAATTAATCGACCACATTAGTTTAAAAATGTTCAGTAAAAATAAATGTACTTAGTTTGATCTTGGGAGTAAGTTAATTATTCTGACAAAAGTTATTTTGAATGAGAGTAACAATGATATTCAGTTCGAATAAATTCGACTCGAATTGATAATTATATGTATTTGATGTTGAAGATTCATTTTATTAGTGACAAGCGAAATGGAAAATATTACAATTTGGAATGGAATTCATAGAGAAAAAATTGATTTGACAGTAATAGAAATTTGTGAAGAGTTCAATTTAACTTTATTGAATGGAAAAAAATGATTATCCCGCCGCTGTCTACCACTTTTGTAACGGGGCCTTTTTTAAAGATAGCGTTAGCTGTCACCACCTACATTATTCGAGTAGGAAAAAATGAGGATGCGGATGAGGCGTGGGGTGACCCTGGAGTCGATCAATAAAGTATCAGATTTTGAAATAAGAATGCACTAATATTTGTATTTACCTTAATAATTTGATGCTCAGGCGTCGAACAGTGATAGTTTTTACAAAATAAAGTTTGAAGGACGTTTTAAGAATACAAGTTGACGAGAGACGACGAACGACGAGAGACGTTGAAGAGACGAGGGTTAAATCAGAAGTGAGAGTAACTGAGTGATTGAAGTACTGTCCGACTCGTAATTAACGGTTTTGGCTTTAAATACTAGATTTTAATAGGCTCATCACGGACTACTTTGCTCAAGGCATTGTATATGCACACTTGGTTAATGATCGAAACGGTTTTAGAATTTACAGTTGGCTTTCTAAGAATATGAATTTAGATGTGTACTTGAATAGATTTATGTGGGCCTTTAAGAATATTGACTATACAAAATGGAAAGAAATAGTCTCCTCTCAATTCATTACACTTCAGCCTAACTGTCAATTACTCACACCTAATAGAAGAAGGGGGGGGGGGGGGGGGGCAGGGAAGTTTTCCGTGAATATTGTATTTGAGGTGTTATATGAAGTCATTTTGAATATGTAATTTTTTGTTTGTAAGATATTCCGACGTTTCACCTGATGACCACTCACTTCAATAGAGGCGCCCTGCAGGGGAGTATTTTGGGATTAAAATATTTAATTTTTTTTCCAACACATTTTCAAAACTCAAGGCATATTGTTTTCATGGGATATGCAGAAGTATTGCTTACTTTTTACTTAGTTCAAATTTCATGGAGGGAATGATGAAGAATGTAACCCTAACATATGGCCATGTGTTTCAGTATATAAGCATATACTCATCGAGAAATTCTCGAAAAACTCAGAAACAAAGAACTAGTTTTTTCGCCATTTATATTTCCTTCTTTCCTTTGCAACCCTTCCCTCACCCTTGACAAGTCCACAAGATATGGAAGAACTGAAGAACTGGACTTCCACCCCGTCAGGAGGAATGAACGTTCAATGGTTTCGTTCAAAATCATAATTATGAGTGGATGAAATAAATTTCCTACACATTGCATGTACCTTTTGAAATCTACGTCTATATTACCGCATACATTAGCATTCGTTTTCATCTAAAATATGTAGACAAACGACATACATGGGCATAATGGTGTGAGCATATCTTTTAATTCAGTATGGCTATCTACGTTAAAACTCATTGAATGATGTCTGGTCAGGGAGGTCCCTCCGGGACCTACCTGACCAGACACCCACCCACCCCTTTCGGGCGCGGGGCCATGGACCCAAATTTGCATTGTCGGGCCGCCACTGACGCACTATCTTCCTTATACAGTCCACCTGTTGGTAATCCCTAATGAATAATGATCATGTAAGTCAATATTTCCGATTTTTCCATTATAGTATATATTTTTTTAAACAATGACCAAACCAGATTTCTTTCAACTTGTTACAAACTTACATTGGAAAACAGTAATAATTCTATTCGGGGAAAATTCAATTCCAATCGAATAGAACTTGAAAATTTGCTCCAATGCTGTTCTTGTGGGTGTTTCGTATTTAGCAAATTTAAAATATTTTTTCCAAGAAATGGTCGGTTCGATTTGGCTAAAAAAACAATAGGGATCTATTCTGGTATGACACCAATGTCCAGAAAAAGTTTAGGTAGATTGGTTACTTCATCTGACAGCTGTATGCTGTCATTGCTGTGTACAAAAAAGTTTTGAACTGCAACCAGAATTCTCAAGAGTCAAGTGAAATTAAAATGTGTGCTACGCTCTCTAATCAAGTTCCTTTGTTCTTACGTGTATCATTTTCTTTTTTTCATTTTCTACTTTTCCGAGTATAAACATGGTACGTACTCCAACTACAGACAATTGACGATTTGTTATAAAATATCCCCGCAAGTTTTTTTCCGTCTGAATTTGGTATTATTCTTGGGATTATTTTACCATACAGCAAACACCTAGCTATGTATAAAGCATCGTCTTATTTTTTCACGCCCACAAATTCGTTCTCATTGAATACGATTAATTTTGCACTATAAAGGTAATATCAAGGTATGGGTTCTACCAATCAAAATTCAACATACCACAAAAATCCACCCACCCACCCACTATTTCCACCAAATAATCCTCTATTAAAAATAACAAACAAATAATGGCAGTCGCAAATTCGTAATTGATCACCACGCCACTCAATGCCATCATCAATGCTCATGGTCAATGTCATATACGTAGTGTCAAAGTTCTAAAAAAAATATATAAAATAGTGGGTAATGAGAATTAATCAAGATATCAGTTGTGAAATGGCATTAATTCACTTTGAAAAAATTATTGAACTCCTGAAGAAAAGGGTGTAAGGTATGTACATGTCATACATATATGGTATGTAGGTATATGTGTAGGTCAAGATTCTTAAAAAAAAGTCTTTGTCCCAGGTTTTTCAAAATAAACCACTTATAACTGTTAAAGGCCTAGGCCATGACCAATTTACTAAGGGTTCTGGTTTACCAGCTTACCACCACAAATTATGTTTACACTAGGAAAACGCCATATAAGCGTTGTTAGACGAGCGGAGAGTAATAGTATGTCGACTTTTTTGCCAAACTTTTGCCTACATTCGCCAATTGGGTGACATTCAAGTTATAAATGGGTAAAAACTAAAAACTGCTTCGAGTGGTATCAATTTAGAACATTTTGTTTCTTCTTCAAAATGGCTGACCCGATCAAGCTGAAAATTTCCAGAAATGTGCATCAAGATGTAATTCAAGTTCACGCAAAATGTCATTTTTGGGGAAAATAATTTTTATTCCGCTGTGATATTCTAATGGGTATTTTTGAAATTTCTAAAATTCATAAGAATAAAAGTTACCACCCAATAATGCCACAAAACTATACAGATATAAGTTGGATGAGGAACCATAGTGAAAAAAAGTTTGAAGTTGATAGCTGTAGCCGTTTGACCTGTGGAGAACCGACAAAAAAACATAACAAAAAACAACATAAAACGAACACCAATTTTTTTCAGCAAGTCAAATTGAATCCTCACTAAAGCTCGTCCAACAACTGTACCAGAATTTAATGCAGTAATGTTTTGAAACATAGGAAAATTAACTTACTGTATTAGGTACTAAAAACTAATTCTGTCCCCTCCCCTCCACACTCTGGCGTTTCATCTTCTCTATCTTGGGTTCATTTTTTTTCATGAATGGTCATCCTAATCTAGACTGTATGCAGCATGACTGACTGCCATCAACTAAATGCCCCATTGTAATAATGATCAAATGCCAATTATTGTAATTTAATATCCTGGCTAAAACTCAATAAGTCAGTGAGGGGAAATGTGGAAAGGAGTTTTGACGATTTGGGCCTACAATATTTTCAAGATATTGCAAGACGATGTAATATATGAAAATAATAATACAAAATTACCCTACACAAGTTTCTTTTCTTTCGTTTCAAGTTTGTACAGAAAAATTTGACATAATTTAAATTCTCATTATACGTAATAATAGTAAGTAATAATCCTAACGTCTACACTAATACATTATAATAATAATCAAGGATTAATATAGGTAAAGTACAAGAACACAATATAATGAGCACACTAGTTTCACTCAACAATTTCACCAGACCGTTCACTGTTAAAGCCTCCATCTTCGAAACAACAAAACGCTGGACAAATTCAAGGCTTACGTGTTTTACTACATCCATCACGCTGGCAAGAAACTTTGCTCCACGAGTTAACCACCTTCAAGTACAGTTCTATCTAACGTTGACATACGAGTACCTAGTCATATAAAGGTGTCCTTACAGAAACATGATTTAATAACTCAAATTTACTTCACCTCACTGTACTGTTGACAGTGAAAATATATGTCGTCATGAGCAGGTTTATATGACACTAGAATAAATAATAGTGAACAGTATGTAATAAATCAAACCCACCCACTTCAAACTATACATCCATCGCTTGTAATTTATGAAAGTTCAATAACTGGCATCCCAAAGACTTGTTTTCCGTCGGCATGAACGATGAAATGAAACACGTAATAATATATATGTAGTAGCTAGACACTAACACTAGACAAGAGCATAATACAATGAAATAGTAGTAAAATGGATGGCACTAACACGCTAATAAGTACCAAGACGACGAGCTGTTGGGATTGATATGTGCGGCTTATGCGTTGAGATTCTCCTAGCCGGTGTAAGAATGATCGAGTAAGAAGTACGCTACAAGCCTACACACATGTGCTATGAATATATGGACACTGATATGTTTCGTCTCAGCCAATGGCAATACACAGTTTGTAGAAAGTACACGCACACACACACTTCATTTCAGATGTTCACATTTTAGGCAGTTTATAATAACAATGTCTGGGGTTCCCAAGTTTTCATCACACTTTCACTTGACGTACACTGCAAATAACTCGCCTTGTGGGAGTCAATAACAAATTGTTCAAGAAAACATGTTAATAGGACGGGGGTCTTCATTTTCAGCCAAAATGTGACGTAAATATAAAAAAATATAAAATAGTGGAAAGTATGATACAGCAAAAATAAAAACAGATATTACGTCTTAAATAATTCTGAAAGCTCTGCTTTGCAAGATTGAACTCTTCTGGATTGAAGTGCAAGGGAACCCCGTGTGATTGTAGAGGTTATCATTCGAAGCTTGTGTTGAACATGTTGAGGTCTTCAAATGATGTGGCACCACCTTGATCAAGCATTTGTAGCATGTCTGACAGTTCCTGCTGCTGGGGCGGTCCACCGGGCCCTTGTGGGCCGGAAGCCGGTGCGCCGGCACCTGGACCACCCGGACCGCCTGGACCGCCTGACCCCGGGCCGGACTCGCCGGGCTGCCCAGAACCCTGCCACGCCCACATACCTGCCAGACCAACAAATGAGTATCGTTGATAGAGACATGTTAACATAGCTACTATATTTTCTTGCATTTAGAATTTTAAAACAAGCTCTTTGGTACATCATTATTATGAAACATCATATTTTGTAGTGCTACAATGTTCTGTACAATAATAACAGAACTGTACCGGTAAATACATCAATATAGCATACAACAGGCATCCGAAAGAAACAACTCAATTGATATTTTTATAGATATGGTGTCCAACAGTGGGTTTAATTTATACCTCATCTGCCACCTGCATTTGCAGCTGCACTTCAATTTTCCAAATACCCATACTACCTAGCTTCATTCTCTTTTCTTTGATACAGGTATATGGTTAATTGAAATTAATAATTGATATAAATTTGGGAAAAATACCATATCTTCAATGTTTTTATTACAAATATGGCGTTTATATCGCAAATACGTTGAAACACGTATTAGACAAATTACACGAATTAGACGTTTGTACTGCTTTCACGCCGTTTCAAAAATATGATCAGACAACACTGAATCAAAAAGTGAAGAAATAGGCTATTAGAAAAACAGGTATAAAAGCAGTTTTAGATTTCTCCACTTTTATAGGAATTGCTACCTTTTTATGTCTCTACTTATTGGAAAATTACGCAAATAGAGTACATTAGTACTAGGGTTGCCAACAATAATCAATATATCGATTTAGGTCGATATTATCTCAAACGATACGATAATCGATTCAATCTCGGCGATACGATATCAATATGATCATTTTCAATTATCGAAATGAACATTATTTCCTTTTCAAACTTACTATTTTACCCTTTCTGTAATTGCTCCAATCAGTGTATGTGGCGCGAAAGTTTTTGTTGTCCATTGGGCACTCGAAAGCCAATGAGAAACGCCGTTTGCTATGACGTCAGAGTTGATATGTGCAAGAGACAAAAATATAGACTTGGGCCTATCGCGCGGTTGGGTTTCAGACCACGTCAGGGTACTGCGTAGTAGGAACTAGGAAGACGCGCACCACGCAGCAAACAGCTCGACGTGCCATGTTAATTATTGCGTGTCAAATAAAAATGATAAATTGAGAAAATGATGCTTCTTCATGATAAAACATTTATTAAATATTAAACGTGTTTTTAGTGGAATATCTCTCAGTTTCTAGTCGATTTCGTTATTATGAGTGTGCGGATGTAGTAAGCTCAGGCCTAATCAACATGAGCTAAAAACGTATTTTTGACCGATTACAGGCCGAGATTCGCTTATAGGCCGAGGGTGACTTTTAGGCTTGAAATTTTGAGAAAAACCCTCGGATTAAATTCGGGACTTTACGGTATTATATTAATAGATAAATAATGAATTCCAGAAGTATGTTGTTACTTGTACTTTTTTTACAGCTCAGAAATCTGCCTCTTCCTCTACGGTATCCCGTTATCTTTCTACCCTTCCCTGCTAGGACCAAATTCCCGCAAGTAGTCCAAGGTCAACCACTTGTCAATGAATCAATCAACACAGCTGCTTAGACCGCAATTTGTGACACACAATAATTCCTATGCGATACGATATTTTGACATTCGATACGATTATCGATCAGGAGAAAAAATATCGATATAATACGATTAATAACCGATGTTAAGTAGACGATAATCGATATGAGTTTTCACATCGAACGGCAACTCTAATTAGTACATACTACGTACATACATAGAATACCACACGACAAGTCACGCTATGTTAAATTACAATTCATCCTCACTCTTTCACCCACTCTTTTGCCTCCCTTCTCTTCGCGCCCTTCTTTCATTTTCTTTTCACCGCTAAGAGTGCTGAAAATCGTTTCAGCGATTGTGCTTCAGTCTATGGTCAATTTACGAATAACTGTAAATGACAGAAATCAAATATCTGGGAGAGATTTTAAATTTACTCTTCGTCTGGAAAGTCCACTGTCGCTGTATATATGCTACGATATGATGGTCACGAGCAACCGTCTTCCTTTATTACGTCTAGCGCAAACGAGTCCCAAGCAGCGAGCTTGGAATAAGCAGCAAATATCAACGGCCATCGATGCTTCCATTTCAAGAATTATACAGTAGAACCTCTTTTTACTATCTCATTTATACGATTTTTACATTTATAAGACTTTTCTAGTTGACCCCAACCATTCTCCATAACACTAAATGTTAATTTTCCTATACTATACGACTCATTTACTTACGACTTTTCTTACATATGCCTCAATTTCTGGTCCCCTTCCTACATTTCCAATAATCCTGGCCAGGTGTTTACCATTAAGTCGTAAAAACTCAAGCTTGGGTTATCCCCAAAAATGTAAACGAAAACACAAACGGGAAACACAAATGAAAAACTCAAAAACAATAACACAAATGTTGGAGAAACTTGGTATGCACATTCGTCATCATCTAACTTGAATCGATACTGTACGGCTTGGATACGCAATCGGTTGAGGGGGCGCTGAAGAGCGTATACTGGTATAAAGTCAACTCGGTCGTGTGACATGGACTTGGGGGTATTTTTCAATGAAATGTCATTAGGATTCAGGTAAGGGTTGAGGAACCTATCTCACACAACCAAGTCAACTTTATTTCGGTATACGCTTTTCTGGCGCACATCGGTTGAACCACTTTAAAGGAAAACCATTTCGAATTTTGGAATGTCTCAATAAGAATAATCTCGAGGAAACCTGTCTGTGCATTTCAATTTTGTGACGGTTCGATTAATTATACTCGTTGCTCTTGTAAACAGAATTATATTTTTATCTGAAAAATGTCACTATATTTTTTTCTCGTCACAATGACGAATCCGATGCATGTAAAACTTTGGAATAATATGTTTCATTTATGTACCTAAATTTCTTGGAATTTTGAAATCATTTAAATAATTTTTTCCCACATTTTCCACATTTGTTTCAACACTCATGTCTTTCATTGTGCATGAAAATGTAGATTTGAATGTAAATGTGATTTATATTTAGACTGGAATTCAATTGTTACGTCATTACAACAAACCTGAGTATTCTCAAGTCTTTTAGTTTCAAAGATACAGTATGCTAAAAACACCGTTTTATTCGGTTGAAATACTTCGTGAACTTTGATGAAGAACTGAAAGTACTTCAGGACTTGGCTTTCATCCAGCTGCCGCACGTCTAGATCGACTAGAACGCACAACCGAACGAACAAACGCTGAATATAACGATAATGTTTGAAAGGTTTTGATCATTTCTCGTCAGTGCTTGTTGTACTACTAATTACTTGAACCCTAATATCAATGCACTCCATGCTGAGCTGTTATTTCTGAGAAGAATACGTACCAGGGTTGCCTGGTCCAGAAGCAGGTGTGTGGTACGGACCTCCTCTGGCCCCACCGCTCAGCTGGGTGTAGGTCGGTCCTCCTGGTGACCTCGACGGACTCAGCTGGCTGTACTGGTAACCCTCAGTGACCGGTTGTTGTCTGAGGCTCCATGCAGTCTGTGCAGGCGTAGGACTGGTGGTGGCTGTCTTGCTGATCCGATTCAACCCAGCCTAATAACAACAACACGTATTATACTTCACTGCATCAGCTTGTTCAACAGTCTACACTATGCGCAAAGTGAAAGTACCACAATACATGCTGGTACACTGAATGGTACACGCAGTACATTCTTGCAAATCTCAATGTGTTTAAAAGCATTAGTAGTCGTGGTCATGACCCTCATTAAATGTAGGGCTGTGAGACTCGAAATTTTCGAGCGAGTTCGAGTCGAGATCGAGACTTGAACTCGCTCGAAAAGATTTTTTTCCAGATCGAAATTTCGAGTCTCAAAATACTTTCGGGTCTCGAACGTTTTCGAGCGAGCGAGAATAAACTTACCATCTTTTGATCATTCAACATATTCATATTAAATAATAAATATACAGTGTCTGAAACTTATGAAAAAGTTTTGTTTCTGCATTTCTCCCTTTGATTTTGCATATACAACTTGCTGAATGATAACAACGCGCATCATTTCACAATGTCAGTTGCACCGGACTGACTAACTCCGAGTGACTGAGTAAGAATTCTGTTAAGTCGCAGTTACCACCAGACACGCACACGCGTGTCTCTCCCTTCCTCAGTTCCTCCCCCTCTCCCAACTTTTCAAGAACAGATTAAACGTCATCACACGTGTTGCCAAGACACTCGCGACGGCCGAGCGCCAATGGCAAAAAGTTTGCGCGTCATCATCAACGAAGTTAGCCGATCAGATAGCTCATCAGTAGCGAACTTATCAAGTAGTTTCGCCCGGTTTCTCTCGTACGCAATACAAAATTGTCGTAATTCTAACCGGGAAGTGATGATTTTCGTGGCTATCTTTTTTAATATTGATTGTATCCACTTCAAATTTTGCACTTGGATAACTATCATGCTAAAACTGTGAAAAAATGAAAATAAAATAAAAACGAACAATGTAGGCTACATGATTATTTGGTTTTCACAAAATTTTCAACAATGAAATTTATTTTTATTTTTTCTCAAACAATAATATTTTTCAATTCAATTTTTTCACGAAAATGTTGCTGAAGTATTGTTCAAGGGTTGGTCATATCGTTTTTTTGATATTCCTGCTATATTTCAAGATATGATTTTATTCACGATGTATTTTTCAATTAAATTTTCTATAAAATTTTCTATAAAATTTGTGCTCGAACTCGCTCGAACTAGAATTTGTGCTCGAACTCGCTCGAACTAAAATAGTGCTCGAAACTCGCTCGAAAAAAGGCAATCTCGCTCGAAACTCACTCGAACTCAAAAAGCTCTGCTCGCACAGCCCTAATTAAATGTAAAATATAATATATGAACATGCAAATAATACGAATATGCAAGTCTATGTTTTTAGTTTAGAGTTGGAGTCAACTCTGATTTAGGTTCACGAGTCTTGAGTCGAGTGTTTACCAAAATAATGAAGGAAATAAACAAAAAAGTTGATATATACTAGTAAGTAGGGCTGTGGGAGCCGAGCCTTTTGAATTCAAGCGAGTTTCGAGCAAGTTTGACACATTTTCAAGCGAAACTCGAGCAAGTTCGAGCATAATTTTTATTTCAAATGAATAAGCCTAATTCAAGCGAGCAAATTCAATTTGATTAATAAATTAATTGGAAAAATAGAGAACAAAACATTCTCCCAAGTATTTCTAATATCGATCTGTTAAATGTTAAATCAGATGAATAATAGAAAGATAACAAGTTAATCCTTCCACTCTCGCACGCTCAAAATAGTTCGAGACCTGAAAGTATTTCGAGACTTGAAATTTCAATCTGTGAAAAAATATTTTCGATCAAGTTCGAGTCTTGATCTCGACTCGATCTCGAGCGAGAATTTTGAGACTCACCCAGCCCTAATAGTAAGCCGTCCCGATCTGTTTCAAGGTCATGTTAGGTGGTGGTTAGGGTTGGACAGGAAAAGGTTTGAACCATAAAACTACAATCAAAAACAAACCGTACCCTACCTAACCCTAACCATCATGAAAAACCCCTAAAAATCAAATAAAGTTGAACTAATACTACAACTCTGAAACAGATCGGTGCGGCTTACTATATTATTTAGTATCTACCAACAGAAGAATGGGACAGTTAGACATGAGTTCAACTTGTGTAATTTTTCAGTTAAAAATTGATAATACTAATTTGAGGTTATCACTATAGGCCTACTATTTAGGGGTGTAAGGGTAGTGTTTTTTTGGTTCGGGTTGGGTAGTGGAAAAAAATCCAGTTTTGGGTTTCGTTTCGGGTCGGGTTTCAGGAAAAAAGCCGTATTTAACCTCGGAATGAAAAAGTTGGCAATAGCACAAATAGGCCTATCTACTGGGCCTAGGCCTACTGAAGGTATAGGCCTAGAGCTAGTCAAGTGATCTATATTTGCTTCCAAATAGAGATCTCCATCTATATCACTCATCACGAGATAGATGTAGCCTGGGCCTACGTGGTAAAAAAATCAAAGTCAACACGAATTTCAAACACCTTTCAACAAGATTTTGCCTACATCTTTGTTTTGAAAAAGCTTTGGAAACAAAGATATCCCAATTTTGTGCACGATGCTGGCCCCTACTCAACTCCTGTTGAACTTCTAGTAGTTGTTTGCAGTGGATCAGTCAATAAATGAAGTAAATGGCGCCAAAACCGCGCAATATCGAAAAACACGATTTTAGTGTTACCGGTACATGAGTATCAGATCGGGTCGGGTCGGGTAAAAAGAAACGACCCAAAATCTCGGGTACCCAAACACCCCTACTACTATTACAAAAAAACATACCGGTATTTTCATCTTGTGAATTGGATCAAGTCAAATTCCAATTAGTCCGAGTGATGAATTATTAAAATTATCAGAAATGTGAAAGTATGAATTATGACTTTTGAGGCTATATAGGCCAAATCGTGGCATCTTGACATTGCATGACTGTCCACATAATTCAAAGTTAAAAACGTGAATTCAAACTAAACTGGCCAGAACAGAAAATGACATATCTTTTAGATTATCAACCACCACAAATTTGAGAAAATCCACAGCATTTTCAACCAGCTTTTCAGAGTTGTTGAATCAAGCCATTTTGATTTCCAAAATAGCTTTGCAGGTAGAACTTTGCCATCTAAACATACCAGCCAATGTGATCACATACTGAGAAGTAGCCAATAAGAAAGCATTCAAATTTTGAAATAGGCGGCAGATTCAACTTTGACTACAACGAGTCCAAGTCAGGTTCTGACCGAAATTTGAACTCGAAAATAAATAAACTCGCACACCCCTGTAGATATAAATGTATTTTATGGGAAAATTCAGCATCTTTCAAGCAACTATCAACAAAAGTCATTGTTCTACTAAAGTGATAGGGCCTATACATGTAGTTGTGAATAAAAAATATCATGAAATTCCATTTGAGTTTTTCATTTGCTCATGAGAACCATTAGATACACAATAGCCTATCGGCCAGTTCACACGAGGCATTGCAATGCCGCCTTTGGAATGTTAGCCTTCCAATGCTTCCGTGTGAATCAACAAAACATTGACATTGGCGGGCTAAAAACTTTTAGAGCTTGGTTCTAAAACCAAGCATTGGACTGCCAAGCTTTGGAACATTGACCAATAGGAGATCAGTATTTCAGAGTCGATTGACTAAGAAAATCGATTATCGATAGCATCATCAGCATCGCCACTGTCGCTTTAACTCATCTTTTAGGCCTAGGCTTATGTAAGTGATAACTATAATGATAATAATACTAATAAGTGATAATCAATTCAACGATAACTTATAATAACTAATAATCAATATATTAATAGCTAATAATCTCTTCAAGCTACCCAGTACAAACAAAACCTGACAGTTAAAGACGATATTATAGGTAGGTTATGTCAGAATCAAGTATCAACATATTTGGCGCAAAAATAACAGACTCCTATTGGTTTGCAATTCCACAGCCTGCGAAGTATTCAAGAAATTACTCAAAACGTACAGAATACAAGCTGTGGCTTAAACTCCCATGCAGCATTGCAAGACTTGTGTGTGAATAGCAATAGCATTGGCATTGGAACCCTAGCCTTCCAACTCTAACATTGCAATGCCTCGTGTGAACAGGCTATATCTGTACTGAAAAGATTACTAGTATCAAGTGGTTTTACTCTACACACATGTCATGATTAAGTACCGAATAGAAAACTCTTCAAATTCACAAATATATTGCTTTCAACTGTTCTATTGTTTTATATAGGTGTAATGTGCGGGAGTACAGTAATGAACAAAATAATCTTTTTCACACAAACAGATACATTTATATGTAATTTTGAATTTTCTGGTTCAATTCACCTTTGTTTTTTAGAAATCTGAACCTTCAAACAAGGCCAACAAATTTAAGTAAGTATTTTTTCTGTATTTAAAATCAATTTGATGTACAACATAAAAATATATAAACAACCTTTGAAAATGCAGTATTAAATACAATCATTGTATAATACTGTGATCATTGAATTAATTTTGCTACATAAAATATGAATTGCTTTACAACAATATACATAATGTTATGATTGTAATGTTATTGTTAGACGATGTTCAGGTGGCGACTGTTTACCTGTCCGTTGGGCGATCCGTACGCTATGGGCGGCTCGTAGCTACTGTACACGTTGTTTTGGGTGCTATTGGGTCGCGTCACTTGTTGCTGGGCTTGAGCGTGCTGTGCAGGAGCTATCATGTGAGGGTACACACTGTCCCTGCGCTGTAGGCTGTAGTCCAGACCTGGCTGCTGGTAGCCAACCTGACAAAACACAAACACCTGCGTGACGACAAACTTTGTCAACATGTAGGTTATTCTTACTAGCCAAGTGTGCGTAGGATGAAAGTGAAGAAAAATGTGCTACATAGAAAAGTAATCATTTTTCTTGAGGTGAAACTCATAAAAATGACAACTTGTCGAACACTTTTAGGATGTCAAAAATCTTTTACAATAGTATGCATTATGAGTGACTGTTGTTTGCTTGATGTGTAAAAATGTACACTTTTTTTGTAAATATTCAAGA
The DNA here is from genome assembly GCA_964007535.1 of Brachyptera risi. Lineage (NCBI taxonomy): Eukaryota > Metazoa > Arthropoda > Insecta > Plecoptera > Taeniopterygidae > Brachyptera > Brachyptera risi. The sequence goes on from OZ023326.1 coordinate 44,144,728, forward strand.
AGCAGTCAAAATTGAAATTTTGATGTTTTATACCACCCAAATTCATCACCAGAAATATTTTCAAAACCAATATTTTTCAACTCCAAATCTCATGCGTTTTCAACCCAAATATTCACATTTAATTCAATTCGATTGGAAAATACTCCACCAAGATTTTCAATTGCATCCTCAAAATGTTTTTCAATTTGGAAAAGTGCTAAAGTTCTGCTCATATCTGAAGCAAACAAATGTGAATATTGTGTCCTAGTTCGACGTCATTCATTTTAGAATTGATTTTTGCCTCCAGCAGCTTACATATCTGAGCACTGCCAGCCTGTTAACGTTTCGTTTGTGATCTACTAACCTGGTCTGCTTGTTCAGCACCATCAGATTGCGTGTGTAGCGCCTTGGCGCTAGTGTTGGTGCACACAATGTACTCTACATCGTCCGTGTACGGGTTTAAGAAGGCGAAGGCAGATGTTCGAAGCCACACCCAATCGCGGCTCTTGGCTCTGAAGCGGTACATCACCGACATCACCTGGCCTTTCAGTTTCAACACTAGAACAAAAAGCGGCATTCAAAGAATCTACTGCCATTACTTCTCTTGATGATGGATATAAGTACACCTCTTATATACGCCCATCAATATAATCTCTTGTTAAGACAACCATCAGTCAACCATGAATTCATTTCGTTAAACAAGCTATACAATTTTATAATACTACATGTATAAACATTCAAGCTAAAATTTGTAACAGAAAATGTAGGACTATAGTTTCCCATTCTAATTCATAACACTGTATTTAGGAGTAAAGGGCAAAACACATTTAAATACCATAAATATCGATTGATTATTGAATGATTATTGATTGGTGATCACACTGGCAAACATCAAATATACACATTACCTAAAACCACAATATTTCAGAGGTGCTACGATTCACTCGGACTTTTCCTACAAGAAGCTTCTACTTCAGAATATTGACAATTGTCACAGATATTCTAAGTGTTTTTGATGAGCTAGCTTGTCATTTGGATGACAGAAGGAAGGGTACTTGCAGTCACATGGAATATTTAAATCCAAAATTTGAACTTAAATTTAAATGCAAAATACCAACATTTAATTGCAATTTTCTTTCATAGAATATTCGTGGACATTGTCTTCTAGTTTTAGTGCGTATGATAGGCCTATCAGTATTTTTCTTCAGGATGCTTTCCAATGTCGCTTGATCAACCACTTTGTGACCGCAACTGTATGTACCAGAAATGGAATAGCAGTTTGCATACCAGAAACAACATGAGGTTCTCTGGTGTGGAGTGAGTGCCGTGTAATATCTTCAAGTTCATTTTATGATAGCTCAGTATGATCCCTAGCCTAGCTTGTTGAGTCTCTGCCATTTAGTCTGATTCACAGACTCTACGTGGACCTCTCAAGTACCAGGCCATTTGAGAGGTACCTGTAGAGTCTGCGAACATGTGGCAGAGACCCAACGAGCTACAGGCAAAGGATCAAACTTAGCCAATATGAATCAAATACTTCAAGGCAACCAGTAGTTGAACAATGCTAAGAACCTGATCAATCTATTCACTTTAGCAGATTCAAGCAGCTATTGAAAGTCAACTCGCCTATCAAATGACTCCCCAAAAATTGAGAACAAATAATCCACTAAGCATACCTGACAGCAAGTATGTCACACAAAAATAATAGGGATAGACAATATGATTCAAAGAGGAGACTCTAGAGCAGTGGTGACCAACCCATGGCCCGCGGGCGTTATTTCAGTGGCCCGCTGAGGAATTGTATGAATTATTTTACCATTTGACATGTGGAAATCAAATGGCCCACGGGCCAAGACGTGGGTGCATTCAGAGTGTCAAAGATGGGGTAATTCTCTAGCTAGCCACTACTACATTGATGAAAATAATAATCAACGTTATGACGTGTGAATCAAAACAAAACAGTGTGTCAAAAACAGTAACACATGCGGTACCGAACACGGGCAAAAGGCTAGCTCGCTACCACTATACACTACCGGTGAGATTGGAAATTGAAGCACAAAATCACATTCACAGTGAGTGAGTGAGTCCCTTGGTCACTTTTAGTTCCATCATGTGTTGTGACAGCAATTAAATAAGGACGTGTTTCGGAGCGAAATTAACATTATGTCAAAGCGCAAAGCAACCATGCAATAATGAATGACGATTATTTTAGGAAAAGTAGACAAATATTTACTTTTTTTACCTACTTCCAAGGCAAATTGGTGTGTTGTCAGTGATTTTGCATTTAAAAAATTAAAATACTTTGAGCAAAGGCCTGCCATAAAAAATGTAATGTTTTTCTTTTTTTCCTTTGTTTTCCCATCTGAATCCATTCATACGTTCCATCAAAAGTCAACAAAATACACCTAAAATTATGGTTTGAAAAAAATTCCCTGCGGGGCTGAAATGGGGGGCCTTGCCCCCAAACCCCCCGCTGGTCACTGGCTTTGCACATACTGCCCTGTATGTGCTAATCGTTCTTATTAAGGCCCGGTTTTACCAATCTTAGTTAGGATGCTAATCCAATAACTATTAATTAAAGGTACGAAAATAACATATGTAACCAATGGTGATAACAAGTTAATCCACTAACTATTGCTTAATCCAGTTTCGTAAAACCGGGCTTGAGAGTAGCATACCCAGCAAAATAATCACCGCACGCCGCTGATATATATGGTACATACATTTTTTTAGTGAACTTGTGTGGCCCGCGGTGATATTTTGAAAATTTGAATGGCCCCCTGCCCAAAAAGGTTGGTCACCACTGCTCTAGAGTCTAGACCTTAGCCTTCTCCTGAAAAACAGTACTAAGCAATCAATGTGTATGTTTAATGTTTATTGATTGTATCACAAAAACAGCCAGCTTACCTTGTTCAAAGCTGTCTTTCATATGAGACTGGTCTTCCGGGTGGAAGAAGTCGTAGCAGGATTTACCGAGCAGCTCAGGAGGTGTGTACCCTAGCAACGCCATTACTCGCTGGTCAACAAACGTGAACTTGCCTTCCATCGAGTGGCGAGAGATGAACTCTAGCAAGGGAGAGAGAAAGAAAGAGAGATCTGTTAGTAATGTCAAAAGAATAATGATTAGTTGATTACCTTCATAATGCTGCCATTGTCACTTAAAACACAGAATGTAACATAATAATAATAATAATAATAATAATAATAATAATAAATTGTTCATTCCTTCAATCTTGATTATATTACATGATATCGGAAAAGTCATACAAACTTGTATATGCAAACTTGTAATTCAGTTGGGGTTTACAACTGGTTCAGTTGTAGGTTTTAGCGGCGTGTTGTGGTATACAAAACTCAACGTGGTAGGATGCCGAGGATAAACCTCAAACCTTGACCCTAAAAACTTGCCTGCACAATAGTGCCCAGTATAAAATTACACCAAGCATAACATGAGCACAGCTAATATTACTTACTCTCCACCACTGAGCTTACCTGCATTATTGTTGGCGCCAGTGAGGTCACTAGTATTGGGCGTCGAGGTGACCTGCAGTCGACCAATAGCAACGAGGCAGCAATGTGACGCATGGTTCTCATCATCTTGAACACGGTCCATCTGAACGCCCGACGGAGGCCAGTTCTTGATGTAGCCGGTGCAATGGACCACAGCATAGTTCTGACCATCACGGCTTGGACCGAGACTGTTACGCTGCTTGAGACGATTCAGGTGGCCGACGGCCATGTTGTCTGCAGCTATGTTGCCAACCTTCATGCGGCAGATGAAGCCACGGCGTGAACCCATGCACAAACGCATGGACGCTGAAACAACATGGCAATAGTTAGAAGAAATGAACAGTTAGAATTATCGTTATCATATGAATCATGTGTTATCAACAACCACATTGAATCATGCCCAAGCATGTGCTGCATTTTACTAGTTGTAAGAAATAGTGTGATACTTTAGTAATACCTAGAGACATGTGAACATGGCTTCTATTTTTTCTTCTCATAGCATTTAGAATTTGAAAAGTAGCACTTTGGTGCATCTATTATTTTGAAACATCGTTTTTTGTAGCGCAACAACGTTTTGTAGCGTTACAACAGTAATGTACAGGTAAAACCATTACATAATGTACAATAGGCATACAAGAGAAATACCACAATTGATATTTTGCAGAATTTAAATAGTCTCCACAAGCGGGTTAAACCGATGCCTCATCTGTTGTCTGCATTCTCAACTGCACTTTTCTCCAAATTCCCCAACTAACTCCACCCGTTTACATCTCAATTGACATAATTTTGGAAAAAATAGCATCTATAATGCTTCTATTCCCAATATAGCGTCTATATCGCCAATACATTGAAACGTAGCGGATTCAGACGTTTGTAGCGCTTTGTCTCGTTTTCAAAAACATGATAGAATAACATCAAATGTATTGAAACATGAAGAAATGTCATAAAAACACATAAAAGAGCACTTTTAGATTTCATCGCTTTTATAGCAATAGCTATTTTTACATGTCTCTAGTAATACCGTTTGAAGATGAACGATATGAACCTATTTATGTGAAATGTGATGGAAAGCTTGATCTTTATAACAATAAGGTTTGGTCTTCTGGTTTTACTTATTGCTCATTTTTTAAATTGTTCAACAATCCAACTGGTTTTACTTTTCAACCTTCTGAATGGCTTTTTAATTGATCTAAAAAAAACTGCACTATAATCATTCTCTCCAAAATGGCTGATCTGATTCAAATGAAACTTTGGAATATTGTGTAACATTCTCATCTTTAAATTCCCCGAGAATTTGAATTCATTCAAAAGAAATGTCTTTCCGAATTTTCTCCTCCTAGTTATTTTCATGAGTTTGTATGTAATAGGGTTGCCGTTTGATTTCGATATTTTTCATCAATTAGGTATTCTACATCTTTGATTTGATATCAAATAGGATTATTCAATAAGATTATTACCGATAATTCAATATCGAAACGATGATCGATATCAAATTAAAAATAGGATATAGCCCAAATCAGTATGCCTAATAAGTCAATTATCAAGTGACAAAAGAAGTGAAAAATGAATAACCAATCAAAAGTGAATAAAATAAATATTAGGGACGTTGCATACAGTTTCTCATTGCTGTTATTGATGGTGTATGCGGAGTATGATATATGTGCATGCAAACTGTATTACATGATCAAGAATCATGACTCCCAGTCTCGCATTCTTCCCCATTCAATAATTTCGATTTGATATTTTTCATTTGATTAAATTGAAAATTGAAAATTTCGGAAAAAATGGCAACCCTGGTTTTGGAAACTCCAAAATGATTTTTCTAAAGAGTGGTGCAACTATACTCAAAACTATACAGCATCAAGCTAGACACCAGTGTAGGTTAAGTTTCAACAAAATTTGTACTTTCTTTTGATCTGTGAAGAGCGAAAGAAAAGTTTTTTCAAGTACAGTAAAATTAAGTCTTTGTAATCAGAGAAGTTTAGTTTCAAACAAAGCTCATTCTTGCACAGCACAGGTCGCGTTGAACTCTACTCTTGCATTGTACCGTCATTTCTACTAATGGAGAATAGAGTTGGAGAAACAGTTACGTACAACAGTAGCTACGAGTAATGGGTCAAGAAATAATAGTAGTAGAACTTTCAATGTAGTGACAAAGAAGAGATCAACAAGTCTTCCACAAGATTAGAGTTTGATAGTTTCAATAAATTGACAACATGTTACTCAATAGAGAAATAATAATACAGGTACCATAATGTTGGAAACTGGTACGTCTACTGTACTAACATTCAGCAGCTTAGAAGTTTTAGAAACAGAGCGGCACTCTACTCATAACCTAAGACAAACATCAAGTTCAGCTTCGTATTTATGTTATGCACGCGTATTCGAAACTATCGAGATGTGACCTTCCAAACTTAATAACATTGGATGTTTTTTTTTGTAACACTCGAGTTTTTAGCATTTCATTCTGGAGAAATGAGGAGCATTTTGAAAAACCTATGCGATTGCGACAGCATAGAATTGTAAAAACTCAAATAAGTAGCACTGAATTTCCAGAAAAGTACTACAGTAAACCCTCGTTAATCCACATTTGGTTAGAAATTTGACATATTTTGAACTTGAAGTCGGTCCTCAGCTTAAGGTATAGGCATTTCAATATTAATTAATATGGTTAAACCGAATTCCAGCTAAATCGTAATTCGAACTAATATTTCGACACTTTAATTGCTTCAAGACTGTTTTTGGATTGGATAATTCGAAATAGTTCCGAGTGAGTTTCTCAAGTTGATACAGTAACGATTTACCCAATTTCCATCCTTTTTATTTGACGCGTAAGAATCGGATTGACGAGGGTTTACCATATTGGGAAATTCATGAGATATTTTCTGACTATGTTCTAAGACTGTTCATTGGATCGTTTCACAGACACATTGTTGTTTCTTCAATGTTTATAGGCCTACTGTATATTGATTTGCAGTCTTTTTCAATTTTCAACAGAGCCAACTAACCTAAAGTAGACATGTAATAATTCCGGCTGTTTTATGATTTTCATATCACATGTGACATGTGTTGAGAGAAAAAAATGTCACCTGCTTAAAGCCAGACATTTATAGCGTTTCAAGGCACATTTTTACTTACTTCACCACCGAATGAACGTTTTCAACATCAAAATGCTTCAGAAAAAATCTGGATTACGGTACTATATTTTTTTTACTTACTTCACCACCGTTTTCAACATCAAAACGCTTCAGAAAAAATCTGGATTACGGTACTATATTCATCATTTTCTGCCATAATGAATAAACGACCAATGGTGGTCATGAAGCACATATGTTTCCTTGTATGAGCTAGGTGGAGTAATTCAGAATTACACTCCTTAAAATATAGATGATGTTAGGCCCAGAGTTGGCGGAAGATTCACGCGATAACTCACATTGGTGTCCTTCCTTTTTGACTGTGCCAGTCTTCAGATCTAATATCCGACCAGTGTTTTGAGGCTCCTGCGTAGAAAGCTGTTCTCGTACCTTCTCCACGTCTTCCGAGTGGATGTTGTCGAAGATACACGAGCCAAACCATTCGCTCTGTTGGCAGAAAACAGAAGCACTTACTACACGAACACAACCAATACTAACCAGTAAAGCCCTATTGAATGTTCCACTGTATATGAACTGAAGGCTTGAACTAAAATACTATTTCAATCTAAGATGCTTCAAAATATCAAGTCTATGTTACTTATGAGCCCCACAAGTACCGGTGAATAAAATAATTCCGTTTAATACGAGGTAATGCTGGTAATGAACTGTTCTTTGAAAAACATTCCCTATAGGCTATAAGCAAGGGGCATACTGGGTTAAAACGATGCGGGCGATGATTTACGATGGCCCCGGAAAGCAAAAAGTGAAACAATTATTAGGTTCTGAAAAAATTATGTTGCTGTAATAGAATACATAACACTTTAAAATTAAATCCATGAGATGTAACCTATGAAAAAGTATGGAACCTAATTGCTACAACAAATTAATTGTATAAATGAATGTTATAAATTATATAGAATTATATTTTAGTACCCGATCTGTCTATTCACACCTCCTAATTTAGCTACAGCGGGGGCTTCAAATTGGGCTAAATAGGGTAGTGCCCGAGTGGCGATTGCCGTCTCGCCACTCGGGTCAGTCTGCCCCTACTTTCAGTTTCAAGTTTAATGGTGAACGAGAAATAATTGATGAAAATTTTTATTTCAAAGGAACTTGAGATAATAAATTTGAAAACCATTTCAAAATCTCAAAGACGCACATCTGGTAATAATTGATGTGCCAGCATTTGATACTTGTCTAAGAAAGTGCCAGTTAGAGCCTCCTACCTGCGGATGGTTGAGCACGGGCGCCACCGAGTCGGAGACGTAAATGATGCGACCGGTGTCGCAGGACACGACAAACAGGAAGCCGTCGGCCGCCTCCAGGATCAAGTGTTTCAGTTCCTGGTCAGTCAGGAACGACGGTTTGTACGTGCCATCTGTGCTCGTATTGCCAGTACCTGCAACATGTACACAACATAAGGTTCCCATCACGCAACCAGTAATACCAATTAACAACACGGTCCACGAGACATTAAAAGAAATAATACCGGTAGAAGAAATAATAAAAAGTTGGTAATGCTGAATAATGAGGTAAGCAAAAAGCTATTTTTGAGCACACCAATTGAAATACAAAGTTTTTCAATTCAGATAATACAAAAAGTATGGTAGAGCAACAATTTTCCATAATAATTTTTTTCAATATATATAGGCCTATATCGGGTTTAATGACGCACTATAATGACAACTAACATCTATTGCCATTGGTCATAATAATTTAAATCTTGAAATTAAATTATAGACCTATAGATATTTTGACCAAAGAAGTTCAGACATTGAAACTTTGTATTTAAAGAAATATTTATTTTGTCAAATATTTAACCAACTTACAATTAACAAAAAAATGATACTAGGCCTATGACTATTTTCTAAGAATTTGTTTCGTTCAAAGTAATCTGTAATGACGAATGTACATAATATTCTAGAGCAGGGTAGTGCAGGGAGCAGGGAATAAGATGAAAATATGCCACTGATTAGACCTAATTGGTAATTAAGTTCATTTTCATAGAATGAGTTTCGTTTTTATTTTATTGAATTATTAATTTGCTCGCACATATTTTCCATGTTGTGCATATCTTGAAAAATTGAGAAGAAATGTTTGCCCAATGAAAATATCTGCTAAGCTACAACACGGAAGAGTTGTGTCAAACTCTCTTCTTATACAAAAGCCAGAAACATTATGTACAGTTGACACACTGAGAGAATAGGATTCGTGCAGCCACCACAACAAAACTTCATCGATATAGAAAAATTAGATATTTCACAAATACACTCGTCATTGGTTGTCTTTAATAATTATAATGATTAAAAATAAATATATTTGCAATATAAAAATGTATCTTGTGCACTTGAGAGAAAGGAACAGTGAAAATACGGGTATGTTTAATATGTATTTCATCGTTTTTCTGTAAGATGGTTGGTGGTTCTGTTAACCATACAGGTTCGGGAACAAGCAATGTTTCCATGCGAATCCGCTAAAAATAATGTTAATTATTCATCAACATATCCGTATCTATTGATACATATATATATATATATATATATATATATATATATATATATATATATATATATATATATATATATATATATATATATATATATATATATATATATATATATATATATGTATATGGCTATATCTATATATCTATATTTGACTTCATCTATATAGCCATATCTATTGGCTTCAAAAAATCAAAAGAGCCACTATTGGTGTAAAACGCTTAGTTGATTTTAGTGTTGTCATGTTGAAAATAATTCAGTGCACCAAAGTGATACCAGGATGCGCCACGGTAGAAATCCTATTCTCTCAGTGTGTTGACTGTATGTTCTCTCAAAGGCAAACCCTTAAACACCTACTTTGAAAAACTGCATGAAGCTTGCAATTCACTTCCAATGCTGATTGAATGAAGAAGTTGGATAGTAGTACTTATGTCCAGGACAGAAACAGCTTGTACTGACCAGGACTCATCATGGATGCCTCAAGGCTGACATAAAAGTACTATTTGAAGCCAGGGGCCTGGGTATGTTGAGTTTTGTGAGTACTATATGCAGGTGCTGAAGATATTAATATCAACCTGAATCAACTCGACTTAATTAACCTAACCCGCCCTAACGTGGACTTATTTCATCTAATCTAAAACCAACATTTACTGTAGAAAGATATGGGTGTAAACAAATTGCCACTTTGGACAGAATGGTGTTTACGAAGTACTCAAAATGCATCAATAATATTCTATATTATTTACATTCCCGGGATTATACATAGCAGCATGAACTCAGTGCTGTCGACGACAGACAAAGACAGAACTGACCACGGCCCATTGGATGTCGTCAAGTGACAGTGTCCAGCCACCGGGCGAGTTGAGAGTCCCCAGACAGTAATAACTCACACCTCCTCTACACAACACTAATAAATAACACTAGTGAATAATTTAACAGTCAGTTGCGAGCCGCCAGGTCATAAAGATGCAAGTAACAAGTTGTAGAAACACCCACGGCCACCCCCACCCCTAAACATCACAGTCTGGGACCTGGTACGTCACAGGCAAGATCTACCCTGTTCGCGGGCAGCGAGAATCGTTTTTTTGAAGACGAGCGTCACACTCTAACAAAGAAGTTCGGTTTCAAGATTTATAGATACATTTCAGTGGCCAGATAAGTAATTGGTTCTATAGAGTTTAAAAAATATATTTCAATAACGGTATTGACCGAATAACATTATTATAATTTTTTTTGAAAAAATTGCGTGCAAATGGATTTGATCCGCGGAAATGAAGCACACAAAATTGCAAATCTACTACAGCAATAACCTTGCGACCATTTTACCATGTTGAAATTGGCGTGAAATTTACCATCAAGTACGATCTTCGTCTGTAGAAGTGTCTCAAACCTTTGCAGAAACGATTGTCGCTAGCGGGAATCGTCTTCTGTTCATGGATAAGCTGACTTTCGCTTCGCAGATTAACTAGTTTTGTGGATTATGAAAAAAGTGTGAATGTAAGAACCTTTTTGACCAAATATCGTTTGTATGTATACACTCAATTCAATTTTAAAAAACGTAGCATGACGCAGATATGCAGCGTAAGAGGCAAGCGCATTATCCACTCGGCTATCATGTCACGTTGACAATGGCGTACAAATTATTTGCCATCAAGTAAGAAGTTTCGTATGGAAGCCTCTCACGCAGAAACGATTCTCGCACCCTGTTCTATTGGGAAGCTCAACAAAACGTCTAGATGGCAGTGAATCACAAAGTTTGGTTGATGATAAGCTCGGTGACAATACTTGACCATCAGAAAACAACTTACCAACTTGGAGCTGAACTTTTTAATAAGACATCATAATTAGAGGCATGAAATTGTGACATTAATTCTTTAGTTTTTTAGCATTAGCTATTCCAAAAATAGCATTTTATAGCATCAGTCAAATTTGAAATCAGCAGTAATTTAGCACCCGAAAAGTCTTTGGACAAATGTAAAGATTCCGAGTTATAAGTGATACGCATGTATTGGAAGCTATTTTTGACATTATTCTCAGCTTGAGCAGTGAGCAAGTTCTGAAAAGACATTTATACATTGACGTCAATATGCCCCACATTGAAACACAAATTGAACTTCACAGAGTAAAAGGGCTTAGTAAAGTGACTGCCACACAGGCCAACAAATGTTGATGAATAAATATTTATTCAAACGAATTGGAATGAGAGATTTCGAGTTTACATGGCACTTGAATCTAATTTGGAAAAAAATAGTGTAACTGACAATATTTTTAGAAAAATTGCCATTTTCCCACCAATGGCGCTTATATTTCGTGTAAATATTGATTTATCGTTGTAAAAGGCATATATCGCTTTCAATAGCAAAAGAGAACTTGGTCTTAAATTGTGTTGAACATCACAAAACATGAAGAAAACACCAAATATTATGATTTCAGATGACTCAATTCTATAACGCTTATAGCTAATGCTAAAATTTCACGCCTCTAGATGCATATTTGAGCGCAGTGGTGCCTAAATGCATCAGGACTTGGTACTTGGCAGGTGAAAAATCTTCGTAAAAGTGTAAAAGTGCTTTTGAATTTTACGAGACATATATCAAAACAAAAATTAACAATCAATTCGTCTCAACTGAAACTAATTCGATTTCACTTATTTTTTAAAATAATCACAAGTGTAAGAATACGCAAATAAAAGAGGAGGAAACTCGAAGTGGGACTAAAAATGTAAAATTTTCGTATTTCTTAATTTTTTCATTTTTTATCGACGAATTGAGAAAGAAAAGCGTATACTGTTTCATGCTTTTGAAAAGCCTTTGAAAATGACGAAGCAAAAACCAAATCTGATGAATTGATATATAGGATTCGTTAAGCCAACTTTTCGTGCATGTGTTATAGGTATGGTACATGGCGATAGTCAATACCCATTGACCATTGTTGAAAGCTGGCAAAATGATAAGTTGATAGAAGAAGAGTGTGAGTTGTGTTATCGCATGAAATCAGTGGCTGCCGCATAACATCACGTCCATCTTGTCATCAGGTAGCGCATTATGCTGGCTGACAATGCTGGGTTATGCGTACAACGTCGTATCCGGCCATATTGTTAGTTTGTTACTGGATACGCGCTGCATGACAAACGCTGTAGAACAATGAGGCCCTCGCACACTTGGGTGCAATGACAGTCAAATAGGACCATTAAGGCCGAAGTCTTATTCTTTATTAGTCTGGATTCGAAGTCCAGGAATATCATTATATTCATATCCACCTGATCCAGGAATATCATTCATTCCTTATATTGCTGTCTAATCGAAGAAGATCATTAAATTCATTAAATTCATATCGCCTTGATCCAGAAATATCATCATTCCGATCAATATGACGCACGAATAGGCCTATCATTGAATAAGCACAGCATGAAATAGAATGAATAGGCCTAGACATTTAAATGCTGATTTTTCCAATTTTTCCCTGCCGAGTTCCATCATTCCATGGGATTCATCGAAATTGAGGACTGGAATTTATCAGAAGTGGCCTAACCAACTGTAGGCCTACTCAAAACTATAAATATAATACTAGATTTTATGAGTACGCGTCAGTACAAGAAATTTCATGTTCATCCAACACTGCATACAAAAAAACAATGCTGTACGGGCTGTGCCATACTCGAGTCGGGTGGAGTTTTTTGCTTACGCTCATCTAGTAATGTAATAATTTCAAATAAAGACGGATTTACTACTGAATTAGGCCCAAGTAAAGTTATCTTATGTTTATTATCGAAGCCTGATGTGTAATAATAACTATAATAACTGAAACAGACAGTGTCTAACATTTTCACACGTTCTTTCATGTATGTAAAAAAACACTATATCGTATTACTTATCATGAAGTCAACCAGCCTTGCCATCAAATTACTTGTTAAAATATACACATTTTAAATGTAATAATTAAAAATACAAAGAAATCAACATAAAATAGCAATTAATTTCAGTTCATACTTCTCCGGATTCAGACACGACGGACTAATTAAATACTTTTAAACAATTAAGTTAATTAATATTTCGACTAAAAGTATAGTTTTATCAGCTAGCGTCACGTAACTGTGATGTTTATCGCGTTGGTTCGACGCTTGATATATAGAGTTATAGTTGCACGTGAGACTGTATAGGGCAGGCCACGCAACGCATCTATAGGCCTACCCTATATAATAACTATGTAAAATAACACTATGCTTGCTAACTAGAGTTAGATAATGGGAACAGAAAAAATTTATGCTATTGACATTACAAGTATATATTTTGATGAGCGTAGGCAATGACTTCCATTCCATCAAAATTGGATCTTTCTCTGTTCGAATTTTTTGTGTGGGCTCTACAGGACTGAGAGCTGTCGTAGGCCTACAACCAATCCCACACGATCGACAAAGTTGTAGTGGTCATTACAATATAGCCCAACTTGAAACCGTATAATTTTGGGTAACAATCGGTCAGATAGATTTTGAGAAATTGATTTTTAAAATTTTGAAAAAAACACTGGCCCGTAAGAATAACACGTCAAAAAAAGGAAACATTTTCTTATGAAAAAAAAAATTCAGATGTTGGAAGGACAATGATGGCAGATTGCCATGGACAATGATTGGAAATGATTGGTGAAAATCGGATAAAAAGTTTCAAGACAATAAATTTTGTGCAAGACTTCTAATACATTTCACTCACCAGACACCGCACATGCTGCGTGCGTCTCGTTATCCTAATTTCCCGTCTTGGAAAATGATCATAGGCCTATCTCGATGAAAAATGAGCTTTCATGAAGATAAGATCATAATATGTATCGTACTATAAAGAAATCAATCATTATAACTGGTTGATATAAACTTGATATTTTAAAGAATCACATTAACAATAATGCACGAATTTGTTCACAGCAAATCGATAGAAAATGTCATATTGAAAAATGTGAGGAATGCCAAGATGAATACGTAAGATTTTGTTTATTGACAAACGCCAGTATATCTATATACGCCTACAGCGATGTATTCATGAATCAATTCATTTCTACTTGATTCAACTTTCCAGGTCTTATAAACTGTTGAAACGCTTGCACGAGATCCCCGCGGCCCCGCCATTTAGCAAGTGTATCTGTACAACAAATGAATGCGACCTGATTGGAACCACGCTGCTACATTAGTATTATCAGTAATCAGCCGTATGTCTTGTATTATCGCTGCCATGTAGCGAGCGAGCAGGCGTTATACGTGCTTCGCGTTATGCCGATATCACACAAGAGTCATTAGCAGCCCGGAGGAATCTGCCAGCCAATGAGATCACGTCTCGCAACCATGTACAAACCAACTAACCAGACTAAACGACTCCACCAACAGCCAGCTCGAGTATGGATCCACCATTTCGCAGTAAATGAACTTGCTGGGAGCAAAAAAAATGCTCCCGACGACTTGATTGACATTAGAGGACGGTGATCAGCATGAAAGGAAATAGTAGCATGAGGCGTGAAAAGAGGCTGGTTGTCGAATTATGAGTAAGATGGTTCACTCGGATATGTGTAACTGTGGAGGCAAATAGGGTAGGATAAGCTGGTCACCCCGAGCTAAATCTGTTGATAATTTATTTAGTAGTGTTGAAACCATGACAAGGACAAGCAACAAAACATTATGCCAAATTGATCATTCAACTGATAGTGTGATGTGTATATAAAAATTACCCCCATATAACTAAGCAGCTGAGAGGGTTTATTGAACAACATTGAAAAATCACAGTGTATACACGGTAGGAGTCTTTTGCTTCCCCCAGTTAGCGTCAGTAAGACCACTGCTTTTACTCACGATTCATGACGTCAGTGGGCATGAGTCAACATCGACAGTGGTTTGAGTAGCCACTATTGTGCCTATCCTTCAACAATGGCGAATGGGAGTTTCGCTTTGAACTCCCCAAAATAATATTCAAGTGTAAGTTCACGCGTGAGCATGCACGGTCACGCTTACCCTCGTAGCCTGACTAGCTATTTTACTCATTAACTAAATAACTATAGCACGTTCATGTGTAATACCAGAAAAGCTGTATTTTAAGTAAAAGTGTTAATTAGTATAGTAACCAGGCTTGCTAGTGCAGTGGTGTCAATCATGCTACAGTGACGTGATGTGCACGCAACACTATACTGATAGCGGCTAGTTGCCCGAGGGGGCGGGCGAAGGTTGATGGGTGGATAAGGTGGAAAGAGGGGTACCTCTGTACTGATAACAGGCTCACGCTTCAAATAGGGGTGGGTACGCGGCATACTCAGCTGCTGATAACGTTGTATAAGGGTGGTTGGAGAAACATCTAGAAACACAATTCAACTCATATTACTAAACCAATTGTGCATGGCACTCCTTGCTGATAATAGTGTCACGAATAGTAAGCTCGTATACCATTCGCATCTACGGACAAGTAACAAACCAAGGTCTGAAAGTTATAGCGATAACTAGAAAAATATATAAAAATAAAAATCGAGGAAAACAGTAACGAAATTGATACAATCACGACTTCATGCAATACAAGCATTGAGAAATACTAGGCAAATGCAATGCTTATAATTTGCAATGCTCATAAAGGCAAGTGGTTACCAAGGTGCAAAGATTTCTGTTATATTTCATGTAAATATAACAGAAATCTCTACACCTTGGTAACCACTTGCCCGACTTTCATAAAACTTGTAAGACGTGTCCGTCGCTATTGTCATCACAGCATCTCAAATAATTTACGATATCGGATATATATGAAAATATGAAAATCGGAAAATATGTTTACGTTTTCCGCAAAGTTATTCTTCTATAGGTATTTTCAAAATTGAAATCATCAATGTCTCAAAGTCTACCAGACCGATTGTTACCGAAAACTACACTGCTTCCAGCTGGAAGATGAGTATATATTCCTAGAAAGAGATGCATTTGGATCGGTTTTGAATTGCGACTTGTGTGGAGCGCGGCGAAAAAAGAGGAAAAGATCAAACTTGAACAGACTGGATGTCTTAGCTAGCGCTCATCCGGTAGAAAAAAATGAAAAGCAAAGTAAATTTCAAAAAGTAATTCGATTTTGTATTGTTTACGTAATTAGCGTGAATCACAGGTACCGCGGAACATGTGACATGTACGTGAGATTTATTTCAAGAGTATGACATCTGCTATCAGTCAGCCTGTATATGAACGAATGAAACAGCGCGTGCCTCAACAGTGCTAATAACAACGTCCAAACTGAGATAAGCCTTATACATTGTTGAACATTGTACCACAATGTGGTGATACGAGCCAGCTGATAACGCTCAATTGTTGTAAGTATGATATTGAAAATATGCACACCAATCAGATGATTAAATGCAGATGCACTGCACCGTTTAATACAAATACCGAGAAAATTGATATTATCAGTGACTGTTTCTTCAAATAAATCAATTGTCAATACTGTTATTTTTCAAGTATCTTCGTGAAAAGACTGTATAGATGACTTTCAACTACCAAAGACCAACAGTCGTCATAACATAGCAATGCAGCGAGCCGGGGAACAGATTGTGACTGCGTGGTTAATATTCTTGTCAGCAATAGGTAAATTGCTATTTTTATTTTGGTCGTTATCAAGATGACATTACATTCGAATACCGTAACTTAATAATGAGATTTGCAGATCATACACCGACATTCAGTTCATAAGATAACGTGATTGGTTTGAGGTATAAAAATACATTTTACGGTGTCCTGGAGTGAGTTCAGGCTTGGATCAAAGCTACCATGTTCCTAGATTGAGGACATCAAACTATTAATAAGTTTTCAAGTTTTGTCATTAAGTTGACAAGGTTGAAAATTGGGGTTAGATCAAATTTGATTATTGTTTATTTTGGATCAGGTTAGTTGAATTGGGCTGATTTTGGTAAATTTACGTTGCGCGCAATATAAACAACGGCAAATATTATTGCTTGCCTAATTATCCCACCAACAGCTCGGTTGTTTGGGGGCATGAATGAGCAGATGATATACCAATTGCGTTTACAAAAATGCATGCCTTATGAGGAACTCGAATCCACGCCCACCTCAACTTTCGACTTCTGAAGCACTGCCTTAGCAGAGTGAGCCATGAGGCACAACTGAACAGCAACAACAACAACGCTCGCACAGGTAACTTACAACAGAGCCCAATTCTAACTACAAATGATCCGTATTCCAAGTGTAAGGGCTGAGTATAGCATCTCAACCCCCTCAACTGCAGGCGGCGCGGGAAGTAATTGATACCACCGCGCAGACTGACTTATTGCTGGATGTTGAAAGACGGATCTCAGTGCAATAAGCCAAGTGCGAACAGATTAGCAGCCACGTTGTGTTGCTCACAGAAGCATTACTCAGTCGAGCACACACTTATTGAAATCATTCGTCACAAGTCAACACACAGAAAAAGCACCCGGCCGTTCTATCACACCTCGTGCAGTGGGATACATGGAATGAACTAACGTTGCCTCTTATTTAAAATATTATTCAGGTCTGTGTTAGCTATACGATTAGTACATTTTCTAATGATACCGTCTTGTATACGGGACGTGCTGAAAAAAAAAAAATTGCATGTATTTTCATTTTTTAACAAACTTCACCAAAAATTATTCTGACTACCAACTTATTAATCAAAAGTTAACTGATGTTATGCTAATGTGACTACCTATGACAATATCTTCTACTGACTGCGACCCGGCGAAGTTCGACGCTCTGACCAACCAGGTATTGTGCTAGGAGATTACGATACCTGCCACACGATACGGTACCGCAATGTCAATTCGAAAACAAGCTAGTAATATTTGTAACTGGCTAATATTATTTATAGTGTGGAACTCGCTGTTAGACTACGATAGAAAGAAAAGTTGAGAATGTTTCCACCATATTTCCCGAATCTAACTGCCAACTATAATATCATCTGTGATTAGGTAAGTAGAAATGTATAATGTGTATGGAAACCAAAGTCAGCGTGAAAAATCATCACGGTCCTCTGGTGAATGCCATATTTAAACCATAAAGCCAATGGGGAATACAATAGGAAATCACCGAAATATATAAATGTCAATAACTTGGTCCATATAACATTTCAAGTATTAGTCTGATTTAAAGCAAATTGTACAAAGTTGTTATACAAACTGATGAAAGTAAACTTGCAAAATTTTAGATTGATTGACGTATACTGCCACTGCGGGCGATTGCAGTTTATAAACCAATCAGACACGAGATTTTTCTTAGGACACGGCTGGATAATCTACATCTCGACATAAACAAGTGTCCAAAATTTCGTCGTGATCGGAACGTTGATCCGATCCGTAGAACCCTATATAGGACAGAAAAAAAGTGGCGTAACAGCACAAAAACTGATACCGGTACGTCCGATCCGCTTTCTCAATTATATCTATATGTAACTTATTCTAAGATTGTCCGAGTATATGTACCTTTTATTTATTACTAATATACAATAATAGTGAGGCTATCAACTTGCTTCTGCTTGCTTACGGGCGTCTTGAACGATCCACGACCCTATACAGTCCAACGATTACTAAAAGCAGCTTACATGTAAATTAACTATGTATCTATTGTTGCAAGTAAACGTATGTTTGAAAGGCGTGGTGATACAATAACGTTTTGCGAAAAATAAAAATGTGTCAATTGAACTAATTAATAACCAAAGTTCAAAAAAATAATTTGTATAACCAAAGGTAGGCCTACACAAGTTAATCTGATAATCATCGCTCCATCAACAAATGTATTATTCATCAAACTAACCCTGAGCAGTATTGGAGGAGATGACCAACACTCTGACAACTAATGCAGCTCATATAAACAAAGCCAGCCAGTTGTATATGTTTGACTGCTTCACGTCTCACGAATGGCACGGAAAACACATATTTCCTTCCATAGCACAACTCTGAACTTTTCCGACAAACATCTCTCGTTAATAAAAACAACATGCTAAATGTGACGAGCAGAGGGGATGGGGGAGGCCAGGGAGAAAGAAGTGAAACAAATGCTGCCAACAGAAAAAACTAATTAATCTGCTAGCACGTGCGAGCCAGGCGCCTGCCTGCAGTTATACACTAGTACACCCGCTTACCAGCAATCAAATGAGACAAAGAGATAAATAGCGAGCGAGCGAGAGAGGAGAGAGAGTTAGAGAGTAGAAGCTACTACAGTTGTATCCAGGAGAGAAGGTTGAGGGGCCAAACTATAATTAACACCTTAAATTGCCACTTTACCACGATGCTGTATGGATCTTCAATACTACAATACTAGTTCAACTTTTCATTTAAATTTAAAGAAGCAGAGAGCAGTTATAGAGTTGAAGTAATCAGAGTTACCAAATGACTGGAATGAAATACTATATTATGTGTTTATGAGGTTACGGGACTGTATAGCCACTAGCTGTGATTATTCGGTGAATGTGACTTGAACGTGTCATAAAGTTAAACGTGTCACATAAAGTTGTGGGCCAAGAAATGAATGAAATTGTGGTATTAACGGTACTAAATTGTGTGCATCAAAATATTATTTAAATAGTATGCTATTGCTGAAACTACCAATTGAAAAAGTACACACATTTTAGTAAGTTGGTTTAGTCCACACTATCTGCCTCTTTCTAATCGTGTTACATTCATTCTTATACATACTAACTTTCAGTAAATTCAAGTTAAATCATATATACGATCAAGTCAAGAAAATATCTAGGGTGGATAAATTATCCAGATTCACACTCTTCTTCATTTCAGGCTCGCTGTACAGGTCACAGGTGGAGTGGCGGCTGTAACTGTTAGACGTGCTAATCAATCATTCGATTAGCACCCTCCAAGCTGCCCGTCAATACACTTGTAGCCGAATAGATATTCGGCATTCGCAATATGAACGTGTTCTTGGTACAAGCTCTACATACGATATAGGACTACAAAGTACAAACCTAGGCCATAACACAAGTAAAAACGGCAGACCCCAATGTTCTAAAAACTATATAGTTCCATTATTAGTTAGTCCGAATGGTCGTGCAATCTTTCATGACCATGTAGATAACAGTGCAGAGAGTACAAAAAAACAAACATGGGCGCAAATTCCTAAAGTTACATAAATAATCATATCACTTTCACCGTTCAATAAAATATAAATTAACTTGAATGCAATAAAAGAGATGTTATAGAGGAAGCATATGAAACCGAAATAATTCGGCATGAAGCGCATGCCCATTGCATGATCTGATCATGGTCGCTATCTTTATCCACCTTCTACCGTCTATATCCACCGTCCTGATACCGTCTAAACAGGTGAGGTGGCTGAAGAAGATGGGTAGAGGGAGGCGGGGAAGGAGGTCATTTGATTACAAGCTGATCGAGGGCTAGCAGGGTGAATAATCGAGCAGCATACAATATTCACACCGCTGTGACCAAGCAAGGAAGCACACGCGGCCCGTTGAATACTTGATGCGGCCATCGCCAGCACGGCCACCTCTATCAGTGGGATCAAGTAGCAAGCACAAGGGATGTCGGAGAGAGAGAAAAAGTCAAAGAGCTCGACAATCAATTCTTTTACTCGCTTCACTAACTAGTGTCCCCCTCCTTGTCCAGCGGTCAATAAGACACGTACCACGCGAGAAGCGAATTGAAACTCATCCACTTGAGCGACATCGAGCTTCCTAGTGTTCACCACCTAACTTTGGACTCGAACTGTGGTTGTGAATACTTGGAGAAAACGAAATTGAATTTTCAAACAAAACCTACTATAAGATGTAAGACCAATCCAGCGGTTGAAACAATTGATGAATTGAACATTTTACATTTTTATTTACATATTTTTGAAGCGCAATTTGATCACTTTGATATATGACTGTGAATAAATACACACACATAAGATATACTCGTGTGTGGGACAATATTTATAAACATACATTTTATATATATATATATATATATATATATATATATATTGTCCCACACACTAATAGGCCTGTATCTTATGTATTTATTCACAGTCATTTCTAATGGAAGATGTAACTATTTTTTTTTTAAATGTAATTGATTTATTAATTATTTATTTCACCCGCTGGATGGGTCTTACATCCTATAAGTTAGTAGGTTTTATATGAAAATTCAATTTCGTTTTTGGGTTGTGTTGGTTTGTACAAATCAGCAACGTGGATAAGATAATATGGATATGTTATAATACATGTTATGTCATATGTTATGTATGTATGTGTATGTTTATGTGTTCATGAGATGGTCACACGGTAAAGATAAACTTAAGGGAGGACAGAGGTGAAAATCTTAAAATCTAAAGTATAATATCAAACAAACTCAAAATACTACACAATACTAATCAGGTCACACAAAAAAATAAAAAATTTAAAAAAAAATATTTCTTTGTATTTTTGGTATGGTTTTTGTATATTTTTTGTATAAATTTTGGCATTACTGGAAAACACCTTTTCTGGTTAACCAACACAGATAATTTCGATATTTGAAGTGAAATCTAATCGCAACAAACCAATGCATAATAATGGGTATTCGTTTCTACATCACATTAATACTTTTGCTGTTAGATATTTTTGAAGTTTTATCAAATTTCATTTTGTTTTTTTGAAAATTTACCAAATACTTATTATTTTATTGTATCATCATTTTTCATTCGTTTAGGTTTTCAATACCCACTTCCTTCCAAATACTATTCAGAAAAATTCACAAAAAAAATCAACACATTCTAACAGATAGTTATAGAGAAAAGATGTTTCTCCCACTCAATTGTGTAGGAAAAACTGTAGCAGAGATAATTTCATGCGGAAAAGAGTGTTTTCTATGATTTCTGTGCTATATCCACCGTTGAAATATATTTTTTAATATGGTTTTAATACTCTCATACCTTGCAGATAATTTTTATATGAAAGTTGACATAGAAGACTAAATGAAAAAATAATAAAAAAAAAATTAAAAAATAATGTTAAAACTAGTGTTTTCACCTCTGTCCTTCCTTAAAGAGTTCGTAAACTATTTGAATAAAATACATACCAATACAAAATTCACGATAGAAATGGAGGTGGATGGTAAATTAACTTTTTTAGACGTTTTAATAATCAAAAATCTGAACGACATATTTGGATATACAGTTTACCATTGACCCACAAACACGAATCTATACTTACAAGGTACTTCTCACAATCATCCACGTTAACTGAATGCTGTTATCAGTACTTTGGCCAAAGACCTTAGTATCTAACTTCGTATCTAACTATCTAAGTTAGATACTAAGGTCTTTGCTTTGGCGTACAGATCAAAAAATCTTACAGACGAACTAAATTTCTTGAGAGAGACTTTAATAAACAATGGATATTTACATCATAGAATCACGAAGGCTTACAATAAAGAAATTCCAAACACAGTCGAAAGAAAAGCCGAGAAAGAAACACCATTCGATAGAGCATTCTTAACGTATGTGAAAGGAACAACAGACAAAATAGCAAAATTGTCGCATGAACACAATATAGTGACAGTTTTTTCACCTAATCAAAAAATAGGTCAATTTCTTGGAAATTGAAACCACAATAGAAACAAGAATTGAAGGAAGGGTGTTTATGAAGTGCCATGCTAAGACTGTGGAAGTTCCTATGCTGGATAGACCGGGAGAAAAAGTTGAAACCAGGATAAAAGGACTCTCGTCGTAAAAAAAAAGCTGTTGTCAAACTCGCTTAGCAAACACACAGAAGATACAGGCCACAGAATCGACTACATGGGGGGTAAAACTATAGCACAAGTGGACAAGCTATTATTACCACGCATCCTAAGAGAGGCCATAGAAATCGAGAAACGACCGAATTCAATCAACAAAAGAAATGACAGCCAGAGACTACGATCTATTGGCGTCGGTGGATGATGAATGAGATGATGGGATGATGAGAAGAAAGGTTATTTTATCAAGTGTTTCTCGATAGTGGGAAGGAGTCGGTCGTGACCTGATGTTAAGAAACTATCCCAGTATTGACCTGAACGACAGAGGGAAACCACGAAAAAAACCTGTCAGGATGGTCGACCATGGTGGGAATCAAACCCCTTGACTGACGGTTCAGTGTATTTACCACTCGGCCATACGTCTCAGTTCTCAGTTCTTCATAGATGTCAATATGTTATCGGTTATCCGTAAGTATGCTACTTTCAAGTAACTATTGTAGAATTCAAACAACTGCGAGGAACAAAAAGGGATCGACAAAGTCGATTTCAGTATATTTCTGGTGTGGAATGTGGGAACAGGGTGAGGTTGAAAAAAAACATTATTGAAAAGAATCTCCTTAAATAGTTCACTACAACACAAATTCTGAATAAAATAATCGAAAAAAAAATTGGAAAAATGTAAAATATTGAATATTTACTAGAGTTGGAAATTTCTTTGAAAAAGGAAACATAAAGTTTACATTCAACAGTCAACTATTCTACAAACAATTTCATCACAATTACAAAATGCCAAAAATTCAGAAAAAAAAATCGATGCAAAGCGTGCAATGCGAGTTCGGTGCACATGTACTGACCTCTGAGAGCCTTCATGTGCGCAACAGCCATGCGCAGTATAGTGAGTTTGTCGGGCTTCCTCGCCAGAGCACTACACGTGGGTACCATGTCGGACAGCTCGGTGATATACGCGGTCATCTTGTTACGACGCCGCCGTTCTATCTCGCAGTGGTTCTCCCGGCTGTAACAAAATAACCACCAATTATATTAGCAAATAGCAAGCTTTTGTGGTTGTAATTATAGAGTAAATATTCAAACCTCAAAGTTGAAGAGCCGTCATCAACAAATCCATAATGGCCTCGCCAAATACCCACAAAATGGAATATGGTATTCACACTTATACTTATGAGTCGTACATTAACATGAATAGCAAGACATATAACAGGAAAATAATACCTTCTATAATTAATGTTTCCGAGTGCTTCACTCGGAAGATTTAGGGTGAAGTGTCTTATTACAACAACAACACTGTAAGATTAATGGTGTGATTTTATTTTTTTTATTACAAAAAAAATGTACTCTTATTTTCTTTTCATTATCTTTCATCCATAGCCTTGGTTGGGGAACAATGATTTTGCATCAAGCTCGATGTTATTGAAAAAAAAAAATATATATATATATATATATATATATATATATATATATATATATATATATATATATATATATATATATATAAATACATGTTAATTTCTTTTTGAAGCCTCAACATTATTTGTATATATACATATATGTCTTCATTTCCCGTGATTTTTAAAATACGTTTCTGCATATTATTTCATACCATTTTTCTTTTCTTTTTCCTTCGTTCTTGTATTCATTACAAAATTGATAATTTTTTTGTCTCGTTTTTTTATTGATTCATTATTCATGTTAATTTTTATTTATTCAATTGTCCATCAATTTATATTCGACATTTTCATTAAATATTTCAATTCATGATCGTCAATTTGTTTTGTATTTGTTTCATTTAATTCAATCTACCGGTAGGTCTACTCATTTTTTCTATTTTTTTTTTTTAATATCATTTGGTTGTGGGCGATTAAATTTGTGAAAAAGAACAAAGAAATTGTAAATTTATGAACAAAGAACAGTTCAAGAATGAGGAGAAGAAGAAGATCAAGATAACAAGAAGACGCAAGAATTTTTCTTCTCAATGTGAATGTTTGACTTGTTTTCTATTCTTGAATGCCTCAAGATTTTTTGTTTGTTGAATGAGTTATCTCATTGATATTTATTCTAGGGGGTGGTAAGATCACCGCTGTGATGGCCCATCCGAATAATTCCATCTTTTATCCATAGCCTTAATTGGAAAACAATGATTTTGTATCAAGTTCAATGTTGAAAAAGAATAAGTATATGTATAGTTATTATATTATATATTATTATATTATATCATTATATAGACTATATAGTTTGAATGCTTTGAATTTTCCAATCGTTCATGTTTTTCAATATTAAATCAGAATTTTTTCACCTTCGCGCTATTGTATTTGACAAGTAATTGGAAGATGAAATACAATAGAATTATAAGCATACTGTTATGGCTTGCGATAAGAAAAAGAAGTGGTTGTAATAAGACTCCCTCCCCCACAACCATCACATAGGCGTATAGAGCCGCGCTTGTCTGCGTCTTGCAGCCTTTTGCCCTATCAGACTTATTAATCAGCGAGGGTATTATAAGAAGACGCTATATACCTAGCTCTTTTAAACATAGTTTTACATTTATATTGCGGTGCTAGTATACCGTGGCTGGTGCACCGCGATAACGTGGAAAACACTGGCAAGGTAGCGCTGATCGATATACCAGCCTAACAAACCATCTCATCACACATAGTATAGCAAAGGTATACACAGGAAGAACGAAAGAAATTCAAGTCAATAACAAATTAAAAGAGGAAAACACGCAAATATGTTCTCTTCCCCCCCTCCCCCTCCCTCCAACGCGCCCCCGCAACCGACCTTTCCACACCTTGATGAATAAAAGGTTCACTATTGCATGTCGTCGGGAGCATTGCTTTGCTCCCAGAAATGCTACTATACACTCGTGAAGTGGTCCATATAGTAAGTATAGTCCTGAGAATCTAGACAAAGAACGTGTATAAGGCCCGTTTTTCAAGTCCATGAGGTAACTTCTTTTAGAACCTCGTTCTAAAATTTGGTGCAAATAAATGGAAAGTGTGATCATGGTGATAACAACACTCGACTGCCGGTTAGCGCTACTCTCACGTTGATAATTTCTTGGTAATACTGGAAAAACTAACGTAGAAAGCATTTATTACTTGTCGCCAAAAAGCGTATATAGCTGTTGATGGATCGTTAGAGAAGCATGAATCAATCAAGCGTTTTCTTCACTTGAAGCGACTGTATAAGCGTATTGGTCGCAATTTGCGTGTATCAGCTGATTGTATTCCAGGAGTATTCCAAGTACCAAGCACTCGACGCATGATTGAACAAAACTAGGTGTCATGCACATTGCAAACATACTATCGAGCTCAGAAAACGAGATGTCCACGTCAAGAGAGTACGACGTGACGGGATAGGCTGCTTAACTGCGGTGATAACACCTATACACTAATCACACGACGCCGAGTGATAGGTGTAGAGGGAAAGGGACAAGAGGAAGGGAGAGAGAGAGGGGGAGCAGACCACAACAGAGTAAATGATTATCATTAGTCTGTGGCTGGCCAACAGACTCCTAATGGTACATAATAGCACCTCAATACTGGCTATATATCTATAGCCTAGCCCGGCTTTCCTCATGGCACGTCCACCGTACACCCAGCGGCGTGCCAGACAACATTGACGACGACAAGGTACCAACTGGCTTGAAGCACCTCCTTCGACATTCATTTTATTGTCGAATAATTATTAGGTTGAAAAACATTAGTTGAAAAACAATTCAACGTGATAATCAACGTGTTATTCACGAAAATAGTGTAAAATATATGTCTGATTTTTCACTTTCTTGTTCTTTAGCATATCGAAAAGAAATCAAAAGCATATTTCTCTAATGGAACATATGGCTTGTTTATAAGAGTAATATGTGCATTTATTATTATTATTATCATTATTATTGATGATGATTATTGTTTTCTTAACGACCCCACCAACAGCTAGGTTATACGGGGGTACGAATGAGCGGGTGATTATGAAACGATGAAGTGATAAGTGAAAGGACGTTTACAAAAACCCATGCCTTATGCGGGACTTGAACCCACGCCCAACAGTGACTTCAGTTTCTGAAGCGGTGTCTCAGCTGACCGAGCTACCGAGGGTGGCGATATTATTATTATTATTATTTGATGAATTACAGCACATCTTCGTAATATTAAAACTATGTCTCAGCTGGAAACGGGTTATAAATTGTGGCTCATGTCTTCAAATCAGAAGTTTTCAACAATTCAATTTGTTTTTCGCTGTGATACGATGTTGAAATAAACTAAAATGTGTATTTTTTTTTACGCCTCCTCATTTCTAGGTATTGAATTTCAAGTCAATTTTGTTTGTTTTCTCTCCAAATAATTTATTATATGTATGTATGTATATATTTTTTTCTTCTATTATTCAATAATTACATATCTGTGCTCAATGAGTTACGAGAATAATGTATGTGTTTATTCTATGGTATTTTCTGCTGACAAGCTGCTTTTGTAGCTTAGCGGAAATCAATATATTTGTAAGATTACTATTTCTTGTGTGAATAAAAAAAAACGTACTTCCCCAATTATTTTTCAAAAATTGTAGTTCTTTCAAACTCATTTAAAATCAAATGCTGAGGAAAAAACGGAAATTTGATTTGACGATACACTACACGGATATTATGAATATTATACATTCTCATACATTTTTACAATTTGTGGAATACTAGGCCTAACTGTGACGGTACGCGATATAAAGGTCTGCACGCCGCTAATGCTGTAGCTATATAAACATACGGCAAGTGATTTGCTGCTAATACAGGGACAAGAATTGGGAAGACGATTCAGGACTATATAGCGATAACATACGCATTCCACATATTCCCATCTTTACCCAGGCATAACCGAGACACAAGAGATTGGATAAACCTCATCAAGGACATCTTCGAGCGAGTGAATGAATGAATTAGAGATTGGAAATTGATAATTTCTGAAGGATGTTAATTGACTTCAAACTTTGAATTATTCATTTCCTTATTTATAAGTAGTTTTATGGAGTTCATATTGATTTTCAAATTACGTGTAATTTATGGATATTTTATTCAAGTTGAACGGGGACTAGGCCCTACACATTTTATTACTTTTGTGTCTAATAATCTCATGTTTTACCACCTGAATCAAATACAAATACTGAAAAATACGCCTAGGATTTTTGGGACCATCCTTACGTGAGCATAGCTGTATGCTTTGTATATAATATGTATTCATGTATGTCGAAAAGATTGAATAGATGTGACTTTATTTGATTACGTGTTTTGGACAGTGCAAAGGAAGCGGTCATAACCATCGCAATGTAGGCCTATGCACTTCAACTACAGAAGAAAACCACGTAAAATCTCTGAAGGATGGTCTACCATGACGGGGACCGGACTCCGGTCTTCTGAATGACATTTTGCAGTATACTAGCGACCAATCCACCAGTCTTAATCACCATACAAGGAACAACAATGTTGTAAACAAAAGCCAAGTTACACAACTTCATGCAAGAATACATATTACCGAACGGAATCTTTTTGCATTAAATTTACTGACACAAAATTGGGCTTATGAATTTAACTTGTTCAAAGGGTTCAATAATACAGGACTGAGCGTCTAAGCCAGTTGTCTTATTTCAAATTTGGCCCATAGGCGCAATATTGAAAAGCTGAAAAAAATCGCGATTTTAAAAACGAAACAATTTTAAATGAAGCGACTTCTAAAAATAGGCCTACTAATCTGCGTCATACGCAGTCGACGCTTTTCTGTTCTCCAATCAAACAAAAATAAGACAAAACATTAAAATGATTGCTACAATTGACTTTGTTTGATCATTTTTTTCGGAATAATTATCTGAAACGTTGGAAAAAATACTTCATAGCGTAGAAGCACAAACATTTTCAAATTTTAATTGAAATTTCAAAACATTTACCACATATATACAGCTATGTATACGAAGCTATATATGTATACGAAGGTTGCCACCAGAGGCAACCAGGCGGTGAGGCAAACCAGGGGCTATACCAAATTATCAAAATATGACTTTCCATTTCTAAATTTCTCATAATTTTTTCATCACTACTACAACCAATCAAGTGAATCAACTATAATTGTTATATTCATAAAATACTGGCCAAAGCCTCACTTACAAAGTGTCAAAGGTACGCGACACTTTTGTTCACCGTCCTCAAGTCTATATGTTCACCTATTCAGTAGGAAAAACACTATGGACATGTATACATCAATTAGACCTACCATAGCGTGCTGAAAAGTCAATCGGGAGGAACGGAGCCGTCCTCCGTAGCTCAGTCGACAAAAGCGCAGATTAAGAAACTGAAATCACCGTTGGGCATGTGTTCGAGTCGGGCATGACATTTGGAAACTTGTAAACGTCCTCTTCGCTCATCATCACTCCATAATTTCACCATCAGTTTTATAACCAGCTCAATCGTACTTGAAAATTGTTAGAACCTAAATAACCTCATAGCTGTTGGTGGGGTCGTTAAGTAAGCAATAATAAAAATTATCAGATCCTAGGTTAGATTCAGCTACCATGGTCGACCATCCAGACAGGTTTTTCGTGGTTTTCCTCTCGATTTTAGTGACTACTGGGATGATTCCTTATATATAAGCAGACCAATCAACGACGTCAATAGATCTCTATTACCATACAGTGCGTCGATAAGCCCAATATGAATCAAGTTAGAAAAGCACTGACTTGTAGAACAATATGTTGCTAGTGGAACAAGCTATAGCACATATAGTATATCTTTAGAGGGACTATCAGTACGTGGTGGCATTCGGTGTACGGGCTAAGTACAGGTTACAGCCAAGGCCTACGGGTAGAACGCCCGAGGCAATAGCCCCCCCCCCCCACACCACCACATCGCAGTGAGGAACAAACCGTGGGAACAGGCCGGGTCACGATCACAACACAGCCTCCTCCATGCTGGACCACGGCAAGCAGGCAGGCAGTCGTGATCTGTGATGGTGCACAAGCAGCAGCATATGATATAGCTACTTACATCTCACCCCCGCTATAAACATTCCTTCTTTCTTCGCACACACAAACTTGTATACATTCAACTTTAACCAATCAGAAAGTTGTTACAATCAAAACTGCGAACGGCCTGCATTAGTTAACAATCAACCAAAAATTGGATTACGTATACAAACTTACGTTTGATACCTTTACTGGTGAAGTTACAACCGAAACTCTATATCTCCATCTAATGCAGATTGTAAGTCATTGCAAGGCTTATAATGTATAGGCCAGAGGCCAATATTGGCAAAAATATTTGTGCTCTCCAAGAGCTCAATTTACGTTTGTCAAAAAACATTTCTACCACCCTAAACTAACCAGTTCTGCCTCCATAGCACATGACCGGCACATGCAGCGTAGATGGTTAACGCACTTGCTTCATGTGACCCGGGAGGCAGTGGGCACCCGGTTCGATCCCCGCTACAGTCCATTTTTACAGGGGTTATTCGTGGTTTTCCTCTGTAGTCTAGGCTAATGCCGGGATGGTTCCCATAATATAGGCCACGACAGCTTTTTTCCCACTATCCTTCCCATTACCCATTAAATCTTCATCTCATCATCCCATCATCTCATTATTCATTCATCTGACGCCAATAGATCTTAGTCATCATCACAGTACGTCGTTAAAACCCAATATATATATATATATATTATATATATATATATATATATATATATATATATATATATATATATATATATATATATATATATATATATATATATATACAAGCACATGGAAGAAGAAAGACCACGAATCAATCTGGCCCTTTGAATCACTATTTGCACAAATATTTCTGCCTCTATATATTTCCAAATCTTAAAGGCAGTATGACGTATGACACGTATGACAGTATTAGTATGACAGAAATATTTCTGTAAATAATACACTTCGTAAGAGATGAGAATTTCTCGCGCATCCATGGACTGAGGCGAAGCTGTTACATATTCCCTGGATACAAATTATCAATCAGCATAACGAAGCTGCGCCGATAAGAGACGTAAGAAGTGCATGAGGGTGTTGTTGCAAGCGTGATGTGTAAACTCGCACGCGAGTCAAGACACCAAACAGCTCGAAATAAGTCATAATCAATGAACCGCAACGAGCAACGTTCTAGCAGCACAACACTGCTGTCTTCAATAAGCCAGCCACCCACACCTATAGCAATGATATACAGAGTAATAATATCGAACAGCCTCCTGCATCAGTCACAAGAGCACCACTGCCATAATCGTTAACCCCAAGAGGACAATTTTTGAAATGCATTGTAATTATGGTCAGAGCTTAGGGTCAGAGCAGAATAGGGCTAATCTGTTTGGTATAAGCCTGTTGATCCTCTCTTGAGCCTGTTGAAATGGTGGGAAAGAAGCGGCTGTGGCCTGATATCAAGGAATCATCCCGGTATTTACTTTCACGAATAAGAGAAACCACGAAAACCTCACTCAGGATGGTCGATCGTGAATGGAATCGAACCCCAGTCTCCTGAATGACGGTTCAGAGTATCCCGTTTGCGGACTTCAGTACAATAAGATAGGTTTTTGGCACACAATTCGCTTACCACAGGTGTTATGAAAATATGTGACGGAGTCTGACCGTACCGTTTGCAATCATCAAAATGATTGATGTCCGATATAGACTATACGATGAACTCTCATCTATTTGTCTCTTTCCTTACGGGCACCGAATCATTTTTGCGTTTTTTTACCTCATACGAGCATTTTTGGTATATGGTTAGGTTAGTTAGGTGATGTTGAGTTAAGTTATAATAATACATTATTCAAGAAGAATGTGTATTTCCTTAGAGTGAAAATTATTTTGATGTTTGAACAAAAATTTACTCGAGTAAATTGATAATTCTCAACATGAGACGAAGAACAATCATTTCTTTCAATAATTGAATACAAAAAACTTACATAACCCAACCTTACTAAAAAAAGGAGCTATAATAGGTGAAGAAAAAAGCTATATAAGGGTGCTAAATGAACATGAAAAATGGTAATACGCGTCTGGGCATTGTCCCTGTATAATAACAGCTGTATACAGGCTCACTGTGTTACACGAGCCTATTGTGCTATACCCACAGTGGTTGTGGTATTGTGATTATATACCTTTGCGAGCATAAATTTGATGATCAGATTCAATTCTAGACACTTTTGTTGTCAACTAACAACGGCACAGCATACAACTTCGACAGAATGTAAACCTCAACGACATCAAACAGATGTTTTGCTCAAAATTAAAGTACTTCCATCAATCCGATAAGGTATATGCAGAAATGTTCATCAGTCCACCCACATGCGTAAGCTAAATTTGATTGGCTAGTATTCCAATTTGCGAGTGACTATCGCGGATTGAATGTGCTCACAATCCATGTCTATGCGCGACGAGGCTATTCATCTATTGTAAAACTTTTTGTATATTGAGCTTTAACGACGCACTGTAATGACTAAGATCTATTGGCGTCGGATGAATGATTAAAGAGAAGATGGGTTGATGAGATGAAGGTTTTATGGGTGATAGGAAGGATAGTGGGATAGTGGGAAGGACGCGGTCGTGGCGTATATTGTGGGAACCATCCCGGCATTAGCCTAGACTACAGAGGGAAACCACGAAAAAACCCTGTAAAGATGGAAGAAGCGGGGATCGAACCGGGCCCGATATGCCTCCCGGGTCACGTGAAGCAAGTGCGTTAACCACTAACGCTGCATGTGCCGGTTTCATCTATTGTAAAACTGTACAATAACCATAACCATAACCACCATAACCATAACATACCATAAGTTTAGGATAGATTTGGTTAGTTTATTTGACTATGAATAATATTTACTGTTTGTTAGATGACATACATGCATCATAATTATAAATCTGTCCTTCGGGTAAGATAATTCACCCTTGTGAACGCCATCAGAACGGTCCTACCAATTCAATCTTATACAGTCTTAGTCAGAAAACAATTACTTTGTGTCAACTTTACGATGTACAAAATAAATATATTTCATGTCCGATTAAATTAATTTAGATAAGATTGGTTGAAAATTAATTCGATGGGAAGTTGGGTGAGTTCGATCAAGTCGATTTAGGTTAATTTAGTTTTCGTGCAACAACAATAACGTGCATGAGCTATGCCTAACATACCCAGGTCTGACAGCAAAATGCCCCTTACGTCTTTGTATTGAGAGACTCACGTAATAGCACAGATATATATAAGCTTCTGTCAAGTGATGTCACCCCTTGTTGCAAGAGAGACAACAATATCCACCGGTTGGAATTGACCAATCGGATTATTTGGTATAGTCCACCAGTTCGCTGTATTGCTATGGTAGCTATTGTTTGTCATTTGTTACTTGACAGAAGCCTATAGGGTGTTCGCACGTAACAAACGACAAACAATCGTTACTATAGCAATACAGCGAACTGGTGGACTACCAAACATTCTGCATGATTGGTCAATTCCAACTGGTGCACATTGTTGTATCTCTCTTTCAACAATGGGTGACGTCAGTTGAGAATACCCGATTTACAGTATCAAGTGGTACGATCAGCGCCCTCTGCTTTCCACAGACAACTACCAGGCCGTGTAGCAGAGATCACTGAGATAAGAGATTCAAGGTGAGGGATGACGGGTCACACAGGACACATTGTCTGGAGATGAGATGTGACTGATAAAAGAGATGTCTTTACCTGGCAAACCGCTCCTTGTCCTGAATGCTGTCATCCTCCATGCCTCGGTTGTATTTACTACCGCTGGGGTCGTCCTCATCGGATCTGGAACAACATCAATCACAACGTCAAGAATAATGGTATGAAGAAAGATACATGTGGCTGCTGGCTGGGTCAGTAGATCAGCATTCAGACATTAGATACTTACAAAAACAACACAAAATGAACAGATCAAATGGTTTTTGATGGATAATTGATAGAGGACCTTACTTGATTGTTATATAATGAAGAAACATTAATTGAAGCTATAACCAACATCAATAGAAATGGAATGAATGAATTTAACTATACCAACTTGAATATCGGTAATAAACCGATTTCCTTAATTTGAAAATATATTCCAGAATGCATCACATCTGAAAAATATGGGGCTTAGGGCAATCAGCCTAATTACCTTTGACAAATTAAAAAGAGGTTCAAGACTAGGACAACGCAATGCATAAATAGTCAAAGCGAAGAAGAATAATATACCGTGAAGATATAGTAAATATATTTAAGATATAAGATATAGATATAAGATATAAGATATAGTTGTCGAAATATTGTCGTGTGTTAATTTTTAATTTTGATTGACAAGTACCGTGTTAGTCTAACAGTACGCGTTGTTTTTAACGCAATGCATGTACCGCGACGATAAGTGAGCAAAATCAAGAATCGCCCAAAATCTTTTTAAAATAAAGTGCGAATAGTCACTGATAATAATGTATACTAGCGAGACTTTTATAGCACGAGGTAAGTATACACTTTCAATCATATCATCTATACGGCAATACAGTATCGAGCTCTGATTAATATTAATAGCGAAAAAAACTTATTCCAAGGACTAGATATATAGTGTCTGCCAGTACGTATAATGAAAGGAATAGGCCCACATAAGTTAAGTGCAATTTCTTAATAACATTACGCTTACCACATACCAGATAATTTCACGCTGGAAAGAATCAAATAACCTTGACAACTGTATATAATTCTCAATTATATTTCTAAAAGAATTTTGGCGGCGAAAAGAGATTTCGTGCATAAAGTTGCAATAGCTAAGTGATGTTCGTAGTTTTCACATGTTTTTAATTATCCTCTCATCACCTTGCGTTGAACATCGTCTGGTCTGGTCCATAGAGACACCTAGCTTGTTTTTAACTCGTTACGTGCCACTCTTTGGTCGGTACCGGTCACTGCCCTCTGGCTATATAACTATACCACTGCCTAGTGGTCCAGCATGCAGCAGAGCCTGGATCCCGGGCCGTGGAAGTAGCGGTCATTTCAGGTTCAACGAGGAGAGGTAATCAGTAACTCAAGACAGAAGGAAGAGGAGACATGGACGATAGGGATATCAGAGGGATGAGATTCAAAAAATAAACGAGAAGATCGGAGAGATTGATCAATAACGCGAACAGTTGTAGAAGAGAAAGGATATACGGGAGACGAAAGGCAAAATATAGAAGAGGGTGGTTAGTAGCTCGGACAGAAGAAGGCACGGATAGAAGGTACAAAAGAAGAAAGATACTGGAAAGGAAGAAAAGAAGATGAGCGATGGTGGTTCATATAACTCAAACAGAAGGAAGGAGAAGTAATGGATAAGCTATATAAATGAGGACGGAGATGGAAGAAATGAAGAAGATACGATAGGTGACAAGGGTTCGTAACTCGAACAAACGTAAGAAGGCATGGGTAGAAAGTAAAAAAAAAAAAAATTAATAACATCGAAACTTGATACAGAATCAATTTTTTTTTATATATATATATAAAATGGGGGAGATGAGAGAAATGAAGAAGATAAGATAGGCGATGGTGGTGGGCCTGGGTATAGAAGCCTATAGGAGGTATATGAAAGAGAGCCATTAGAAGAAATGAACGAGGAGAGAAGACGGTGGTCAGTAATTCAAGCACAGACGGAGAAGAACGGATAGGAGGTTTAAGAAAGAGAGGCGATGGGAGGAATTAAGTAGAATACTGGCGATGGTAATACAGAAGGAAAAGGAATGGATATAGGAATACGAAATAGATGTGATGGGAGAAATGAAGAAGAGAATATGTGCGATGGTGGTTATCGTGGTCATGATGGTGGGTAACAGACGAGGCATCATGGGAACAAGCCGAGAGTCAGAGCGACGCTACGAGGCGCCGAGTCGTCTACACGCATGCACCACCCCAAGCTACACGCACACTATATCTCGCCGCACGCATCTCTTGCAATTCCAGGAGCCGGCAATTACCACGTATTTATAACCCAAGAAGAGCAATCAGACGGATAAAGGCCGGCAAGCCAATGAGCAACAGTCCATAACTACAGTGTGCTGGATTACCCGAAAACAGATGTAATAGACTGCACATGGTGGTAGTTTTACAGGTAGACCATCAAAACACAAGTAGGTCAATGGTAACGTGTACCTTCACTTATCAAAATGACATGAATTTCGTTTGTTTTATTCATGGATTTAAAAGGAGGAAGACCAAAAAAAAATTATCAAATCATTTCGAAGCGTTGAGGGAGAGGCGGTTGGAAAGACCTGAAATAAAAGATGAAATTGGATGGAAAAAAGACCGTATAATTTTCAAGGTGCACGCGAGTTTGAGGAATTGTAGTGAGGGATGGGGTGCATCGTAAGGATGTTGAGAAGTATTTATTCACTTTTGAAGAGAACGGGCTGGGATGGTACGTAACGAGGAATGTTTGTGGAGGATTCGAGATATTTTGAGACAATGTAGGCTCATAATAAGTTGAATAGGCCTACTGAGATCTATATGTCAAGTGTACAAATTATCGTGAAATAAATACATTAATATGTATGTGGGCTAGCAATTGGATAATACAATTCCGAAGCGTCGAGTATTTCTAACAATAACTGTGATACTAGCAGATGGACATTAAAACTAATAGACATACATGAAATAACCAAACATCGAAAACGCTGATCCGTATTGCACAGACGGGGTTGAAGAAGGCGTGATGGCACACTTGTCTGTGTTTTTTGTGATGGTTGCAATGTTGACGATAATGAAGGGATTTATTTATGAGGTCACTAACATAGCATGCCACACTCTTTTTAGAAGTTCAATCCGTTTATGGAATAACAACCACAAGAAAACATGAAAGTTGAGCTAAACCAGGCGAGTTTTAATAAAACTCTAACAGATTTAAATTTATAAAAATGCATGGTAAGATCGCCCTTGTGGTGCCCCGTCCAAACGATCCTATCTTTCATCCATAGCCTTAATTGGGGAACAATGATTTTGTATCAAGTTTCGATGTTATTAAAAAAAAAAAAAAAAAAAAAAAAAAGGTATATATAATATAATATATATAAATATATATATATATATATATATATATATATATATATATATATATATATATATATATATATATATATATGAAGTGCACAATAGTACACAATTAATCATCAATATTACTACCAGCCTCCGGAAGATGATCTAAACTCTGAAGCTTTTGTATCAAATATGATTAATTGATTCTTAGTTTTTCAACCCCATGAGCTGTTATGAATTTTGCTGTTCTGCTCATTGCTTATAGTAACGCTGACCGTTGTGCGAGACAATACAGGCAGCATATTCGTGTGCTGTCCCATACAATATGCTAATATGTCCGGCCCTGTTGTGTATATCCTACTAACACGCTCAACACGCGAGCTGCTGTGACAGATGGAATGAGCAGAGGGTGACATTCTTCTCTCCCAATATACCCTATACACTAGAGTGCTTGCTCACCACATCACTCACGAGTAACAACACATACTAATGAGAAACTAACAAAGATTGACCAATCAAGTGGTAATGTATAGACGATGATCCAATCAGCTAATCAACAGCCATCAACATTTTGAGATACGAATAAGCGGGCGACATAGCAATGATGTCTACTGTACATGTCTACTCTGACTGACCTGTCTCTTGTAACTTCAATATCAGTAACTAATTAAGTAATGGTAAGTTATAGGTAGCTTCAATCGCCAATGAAAGTGTGGCTACAATACACGTGCGTGCCTCGAGGAAACACACACACCCCAGCACAATGGACGCTGCAAATTTATAATAAGAGGCAGATTTAGCTGACTTTTAATTAATTCATAGCTGTTTTACAACCACGGTTTCCCACGGAACACGGTTATAGACGTGTGTGTCCTTGGCATGTCTACATGTTGATCTTCATCTCATACTCGACAAGATAACTACTACCACCCCATTTATTTGCACCAAACTATAACACAGAATTGTTTGGTCGT
Organism: Brachyptera risi; assembly: GCA_964007535.1. Lineage (NCBI taxonomy): Eukaryota > Metazoa > Arthropoda > Insecta > Plecoptera > Taeniopterygidae > Brachyptera > Brachyptera risi. Next base: position 44,182,571 of record OZ023326.1, read on the forward strand.
TCTTCGTGATAACATATTAAGCAGAATCACTACAACTACAGATATGTAGTTATCGGTAATTCGCTATGCATTACGAATTTTTAGTTATTATCTGAAGAAATACCTGAATATATAGTCCAATTTTCTGTGAATTATACCTCATATGTAACCACAACGACACATCTGGTTGAACGAAAAAAAAATTCCCCATTACACGCTAATTCCCTGCACCCACGTCTACAATAATTTAATACCTATACGCAGACCCTTGAAAGAGCTGCCTTGCTGGCTGCGCGGTAGCAGCACAATCCGGCACGCCTGTAACGCTTTCTAGCGGTCTGCAGAGGTATACTACTGGATGATGCTACATGGTGTGGGAGTGGTAATAAGGTAGGGCGCTATGAGGCTATGAGTTGAGATCAGTTTGATTTTAACATTGCGCCATGTCTTGAAGTATATCTATCGTCGTTGGTTACAATTTGTGAGAATGAGAGACATAAAGAGAAAGATTACACACATTTCGCAATTAGTGAAGATATTATTACGACGCTGAAAAGAGGAACATTGGCACCCGCACATTATGAATGTGTAATGACAGTTCTGCAACATTAGCTAGCACTTTCACCAATACGATAATACATACATGATGCTCATGTTATTACAATTAACAGAACGTGAGCTTGGCATATGCATGAATTACAACCGCGGCTGTGTGTGGCATGCATCACTCTAAACAACAAGGAGAGATGAAGAAAGAACGGCTGGAAGTTTCTATACTGCATATACATGAAGACATTTGGTAGAATGAAAGTATACGATCCAAAGCAGCCTACACTAGACTTGCAGGCTTACGATCTTGAGTTTGTTACGATGTTACTGATGAGCAGGGACCCATACCTAATAAATTTCGTGCTAGTGCTAGCTAGCTCCAAGAGACTAGGACGCCCATTGGTTAATGTTTACTAAAAAAGCTACCAATAATACCATTATATTATAATAACAAATGCACGGTCTCTTGGACTGAATAATTCATCACATTTCTTAACTCACCTCAAGAGCAGTACTAGGATTTTGTGCTAACAACAATGGAAATACACAGAGACCAGACATGTTGCCATAACAGGTAGCTCCCCTCAAGTCCTAGCCTTTTGGAGCTAGCTAGCATTAGCACGACATTTATTAGGTAAGGGTCCAGTATTCTAGTTTTCGGTGCCATCGCTTAGGGATGATTCACGGAACCGGACGAGTTTATGTATTGTCAGCTCTGCTCGCGGGCAGTTAGAGGTAGGTAGTGCTCTCATCAACCACTTCGTATCAACTTACTTCGAATATACTAGTTTTTTGAAGATGATCAAACACAGTATGGTCATTTCACCCTGCCGACTTCCCCCATCCCTCTTCCCATATCGTAACAAGTGTTAATGAAAAATGTTTAAAACATTATTTCAAAATTAGTCATTTTCAAGTTATAAAATTGGTCGATCAATTTCGAAAATTGGTGGAAGACATTGGTCGACCGAGGGAACAATGGACTCTTTGACGAAACGAGCTTCTATATCCCAATATGTGATACATGAAGTATAAGTTATTATCAAATATTTTCAAAAATGCCCAAATTTCGACCACATAGGCTATAGTCATTTTAATGAGTTTGATTTTGTTTTAATAACAAACAATGCGACTAAACAAAGAAATGTGTGATTTGCAAACATTGTTACGAATATGCAACTGGCTCCTATCCTACTTCTACACACGACAGAATCAGATCGTCTATACCAAGTAATTGTAAAACCGTCCGATTATTACTAAATTTCGCTGCTATATTCTGAACATGCAATGCTATATTGGAAGATGTAGAAGGATTTGTCTGTGCTGAATCTTCGTGCTGAAAGATTATAATACCCTAAAAATACCACAGCTATATAGATACAACAATGACATTTTGTATTTATTTTATTAGACAACCTTGGACATACGTGTATATGTCTGTAACGTTCGATCGCAAAGAGTTAGGAGGGCTATCTCGTTATTAATTACACAGCAAGTGCATTATAATCATAATCGCTAGTTGTATGTATGAAAAAAAACACTGCGAGTTACATCACATTAAACTGTGTATAACACCGGGTATAAAGTAGTTATTGATTAGTCAAGTCATACGGCGTGTTATGATGCATCGCATGGCCGAGCCGACGTGAACATTGTATATATACACATGGAGGGCATGCGGCACGCGACATGTAGTATAGCACCCTCAGCTCCTTGTTGCACTAGCACCCTGTACATACGATAGCGTATACTGCAGACGGGTGGACCATGTGGCTATAGCACGCTGAATCGTTAATCAGGAGACCGGAGTTCGATTCCCGCTATTGTCGACCATCCTGACAGGTTTTTCGTGGTTTCCTTTTGTGTGGATATACTAGAAGGATCTAAGACAAAAGGCGTGGGTTAGTCAAGGAAGACACTATACATGGCGCACACCCAGCGTTATCGCCAAACTCATCTTTTTTAGTTTATATAACAGTTGTAAATTGGAATGATTGAGAGAAGACTTACGAAGAGTAATAATGAGGAACCGTCCCATCACTTACAAAAGAGGAAAACCATGAAAAAAAGTCAGAATATTCGATCGTGACATAAATCGAACCCCGGTCTTTTGACTGACATTTCAGCTATAGCATCTGCGCGCTATAGCTACAGATCCACCCGTCTCAGTTGATGTGCATCCTGATGCTCTCATACAGGGAGGACTGCGAATTGAATATATGCGAAAAATGTGAATATGCGAAGTATGTGAATATGCGAATTTAATTGCAATATACAGACAGGTCTACTAACAGCAGCGTTACTGCTCAACACATGTAAAAGACACCTTACCGGCGAGGACCACGTTACAACAGGTAATAGTGAGGCGCCAACCACTTGACGAAGCGATTGCAAGTCTCGCCTCCAGGCAAAGAGCCAATGATAAGCTCGGCTTGACTTCCGTGTTGCAAGGATGATTGTGCGATATAGCATGCAGTCGATCCGTGCACTTTCACCACAACCATGCATGCAGCTGATCACCAGGACACGACCCTCCGACGTCGACATCCTCAACCACTCTTGCCACAAGCGACGTCGCTATGACCGGTGTATACCTATATACAACGACCTGATTGATCTATAGGGTGGATCAAAGGGTGAAGGGAAACTTGTATGAGGAGGAGGATGGCACGGCACGGTTAAGTAGAGCAATGCGATCCAGTCGAGAGATCTGTTCTCACGGATCTGTACCGAGATGCTAGGTGATAGAGAGAGACCTGCGGTTGTTCCACCACACGACACGCGCGATCGCTAATGTAGAGGATACCGAGAGACCCCCGTTCGATGCTACGGCACGACTAGTAACAGCACGACGAGTGACGTCACAAACACCCACGCAGTCGCCATGGTTCGCGACAGCAACGGTACCGTTATATCATATAGTAGAACTGCGCCGAATGCATCGAGCAGGAGACTGCTTGCTCTCTGTGCAGCGAAACAATTGCAAGAAACAATCGAGGAAAAGAAAGAGGAAAAATGAAATAAAGTGAAATGAAAATGAATAATTTAACAAAATTAAAAATATTGGAATACGTGAAAAAATGAAATGCAAAAAACTAATTTTCAAATTTAGGAAAAGTGATAAATGACAAAGGCAAAACGGAAAATGAGAAGAAATTCAGAGGGAAAAATCGAATAAAGAACAAAGCAGCATAAACTATGAAAATCAAATTACAAAAAACATGAAGACTCAAAATGTAAGAGTAAAAATGAAATATCAAAAAGGCAACAGAAAAAATGAAGCCGATTTTCTTGAAAAAAAACCCTACATTATTAGGGGTACTGGTTTTTAGACCTGATACATTTTGTGACGTTGATTCTGTACATCCTAATAGGACTGACGACGTACTATAGTACGTAGTGAGACGAACGGTGTTTATAGGTATAGGCCTATACCACAGTTTGTTGTGATTGTTTAGCAAACAGTGTGGTTAGTGGGTCGTTCACCCATATGACTCTTCTTGTATGCATAAGCACACGCATATTCCTCTTTGCTCACTGCTTATATATACTGCATGCCTACTGGCGTTATCACAACAATTATATTAGTCCCTACACCAACTGTGATAAGCCTCCTATACCTGAGCATACTCAAATATTGAGGGCCTATCTCAGAAGTTCAGTTAGTATTACGATTAAGAAAATAAGTATATAATTCGAGAGCATTTTATGGGGGTATTACGTACATCCAATATTTGGCATTCAGCTGTTTTTACGAACGTCGTTCGATTGTACTACTATACTTGAATATTCATTATGAATTATGAATACAAGTAAGTATAACTATACTATACATATCGACCATCAATACAAAATAATATGATCAATTGGGGAGCCCGTAGACTGGACCCCGATATTGTGGACCACAAAAGTGTATTAAATGTCGTGTGGATATAGTGTACCACAAACTAGATATACTGTACCCCAAAGCTCGTTAGACATACTGCACCCCGGTATTCTGGTCCCCGATATAGTGGGCCACAAAACTAGGACACGGGTGGTCCAGAATATCTTTTCCGAACGACCGAAGTGGTATTGTGGACCCCGATAAACTGATACACAGAGATTTGTCATTGTTGACCCCAATAAACTGAGCCCCGATATTGTGGGCCACAAAAGTGTATTAAATGTCGTGTGGATATAGTGTACCACAAACTAGATATACTGTACCCCAAAGCTCGTTAGACATACTGCACCCCGGTATTCTGGTCCCCGATATAGTGGGCCACAAAACTAGAACACGGGTGGTCCAGAATATCTTTTCCAAACGACCGAAGTGGTATTGTGGACCCCAATAAACTGATACACAAAGATTTGTCATTGTTAACCCCAATAAATCTTTGTGTATCAGTTTATTGGGGTCCACAATACCACTTCGGTCGTTTGGAAAAGATATTCTGGACCACCCGTGATCTAGTTTTGTGGCTCACTATATCGGGGACCAGAATACCGGGGTGCAGTATGTCTAACGAGCTTTGGGGTACAGTATATCTAGTTTGTGGTACACTATATCCACACGACATTTAATACACTTTTGTGGCCCACAATATCGGGGTTCAGTTTATTGGGGTCAACAACGACAAATCTCTGTGTATCAGTTTATTGGGGTCCACAATACCACTTCGGTCGTTTGGAAAAGATATTCTGGACCCCCATGTTCTAGTTTTGTGGCCCACTATATTGGGGACCACAAAACCAAAGTATTTGTACAATTTTCTGGTTTAAACGTGTGGGCCACAATACTGGGGTCCACTTTATCCTTTTCTTGGGGTACAGTATATCGGGGTTCACAATACTGTGGTCCACAAGAGCGGTACCCATCAATTGGATTCAGAAGAAAAAAAAAATATATATATATATATATATATATATACATATATATATATATATATATATATATATATATATATATATATATATATATATATATATATATATATATATATATATATATATATATATATATAGTACCGGTATAGTAGTAGGCCTATCTATTTTGTATTTGTATTTTTAGCTTCAATCGACACGATTCAGAAATGAGATGCGGAAAAGAACGGAGGCCGGGACGATTGAAATTTTAGTGAAATTGGATTCATATGCGTTCTGGTTCTCAAAATTAAATCCTGGTTAGATACTTTCATTAGAAATGAGAAATATGATAAATTTCTTGAATCAAACTGAACAGTCTTGAGCTATTTACGAACATAAATGTACGTGAATACCTATAATTACAAACGTTTTGCTCAAGGAGACAAGTCAAGTTACCACCCCAAACTGATATTTACCCATCCCAGCCTTTGTTCACTGTAGTGCTATGGTACCGGTAAGTTATATTGTAAATCGTTTCAAGGATTAAATTCAAGTGTAGATATATGGTGTACAAACAGACACAATTTACAGAAATACATATATATTACGAAAAAAAATATGTACCACACGTATACAGTCGAAATATTGATGTCTATATCATGAAAGTCAATGTGATATGGTAATAAACGATCCCACCAAGAACTATATAAGTTACTATAGGGGTATGAATGAGCGGATGATAAATGAATGATGTTTATAAAAAACATATGTCTTATGCAGTACTCGAATCCCCCTCGACTTGATTCCAATTTTTCAAGGTAATGTCTCAACTGACCAAGCCAGACGGGCTGTGAAAGTAGACCATTTCATTTGTTTGGATCTGGTCATATAGTATGTTGTGGCTGGAGCATTACATGAGTAGGGATATATACATCAAATAAGTGTGTAAGTCGCTGTAGCACGGGTAATGCTGCAACATAGTCCGTGCTTGTGCCACACTACACACAACTGATGATAATTACTATAAAACAGAGCCTAATAGTACGGGAATTTCAAGATTGAAATGAAGCTGGGAATTTCACAACATGTTCAGATGACTCTCCCTAACGTTGGTTGTATTATTGCTTCCCTATTTAAACTATTAGAATACTGATATTTATATATTATATTATATTTATATTTGATGATCCATCAAAATATAATAATTGTAAAAATAAGTCTCGATGAAATCGGAGAGAAATTTGATGCAGCTTCATTTATTGGACGCTTCTGAAAGGCGTGATTGTGTTTCTAATCGTAAATCTCGTTATGAAAAATCATCCATCTTTTACACAACGGTGGCATTTGTTTTTATATTTTATATTGATAAGACGACCGAGACGTCGACCGTTTCATTTCGTGGATGCAAGTGTAGCCCATTGATGACACAACCTTTTTGAACAATTATTCACCAACGTCAAACGAATATTTTGAAAAATCTCTTAATATAAATAACGACGCATCGACTTCAGAGGTGATGCGTCAGCGACCTCCGTCTTCAAGATTTCGAAGGTCGGACATGGTTCAACCCCGAAATATGTTTCACTCCATTTTTGCACATATTTGGCGTCGGCCAGCGTATTTGTTCAAAAGTTTGTTTTGGAAAATATAAATTTTTGGAGCATAATCTTTTTTTTTATATATGTACAGCTCAATAGACCATATCAAACCACAATAGGCCACAATAACAAGACGAAAACAGACCACGTGAACGTTGATACTCGAGTGTCGAGAGGCAATCAGGCCTGATGCAAGGCAGTGACCACGTGTGCATTGCTTGCAGTCTGCACGTGACGTCAGTCCTCGGCTAGACCCTCTAGGATCAGACATCATGAGTACATGACGTCATCACACGAAGGCTAGACTTGCGTCTAGAAGACAAAACAATACTGCGTATCCCTCTCCTTTTGTCCCACACCATTTGTCTTATAGCGCCAGCGGGCCAATCTCCAGAAAACGCAGTTGTATCAAATAAGCGATACGGTATAGCAAGGATTCCATTTCACATACATTTCAAAGTGGAAGATATCAACATTCGTGTATTTTGTTCACTCTTCATACCAATGGTGGTAATGTCCGGATATATATCACAGAAACGGGTTTTACTTATAATGTGTTCCGGACTTTCGGAAACTGAAAGACTGTTATCTGAGGCGGAAAATTATGGTCACCGACAGCGCAGTCCTGAAGTTATTTGGTATTAAAAAATTAAAATGGGGTGGTAAGATCGCCCTTGTGCTGCCCCGTCCAAACGATCCTACCTTTCACCCATAGCCTTAATTGGGGAACAATGATTTTATATCAAGTGTCGATGCTATTAAGAAAAAAAAACATATTCGGAGACGAAAACGTTATGTTTGTGTGTAGTGGTTTCAATCAACTACAAAATTGTATGAACCACAAGCTTTTTTCAAGTATAGAGCTGTCAGCACGTCACACAGTTTTGGGGGCAGAATCCGTTAGAGCACTTTTTTTAATAATTTGATATAATTTTGAGAGACCCAAGGAAGAGAAGTTCGAAGTTCAATCTACGAAAAAAATAACATTATATTGCTGAATTGGCTACAATGATAGTACACACTATGAAATTTTTTTACATGTAACAGACAGGTTAGCAAACGCATTATTTGTATCTTCAATAAATTCACTCTCGCTCATCTCAAAATGCATAACATGTTGCGTTTTCCTAGTATTTAATGTCATCGAAAGAAACTGCATAGGCCCCCTAATTTGAGATAGAAAGTTTCAGACACTGTGGATATGTTATGAATGGAAACCGTGTGAAGGAGCAACAGGTATATATACGTATTTATGACAACAAAGACAGCGAGGAATGTCATTGATAGCAGCCACAGAAGATGAGATACCAGGTATAGGCTACTTATATCCAAGAAAAAAGAAGGTCGTCTACCAACATAACAAATACAAATGTCGCCGTTATATTTCTATATGATATTGCGAGGGTACACGATTTTTCAGGGTGAGATTTACTATTAGAAACGAAACACCTCTTTCAAAAGCAATACACTTTTACAGCCAAAGCGAGTTTCTTTACAAACTAGGCAAACGCGTTATGTGTTTCCGCGTTTATGGATGAGCTAGAACATATATCAACTTATATCTTTGGATTGATTATTATATATATACACCTCGAGTTCCGAACCATTACGTCACTGCCATCTTATTTCTCAATCAATTTCTATGATAATAAAGAAGGCTTTGTTTTAATCGTTTTCAATTATTGGTGACACCTGTTGCTTGGATTTAAATAGTTTCTTAATAGCTTTGAGTGATTTGAAAAAATTGGATTATATATGTTTTATATCAAAACGGCTGATCTGATTGGACTGAAAGTTCGGAATAAGGGGAATAATCATTATGTTGAAATTCCCTGAGGATT
>OZ023326.1:44193885-44303885 GCA_964007535.1 Brachyptera risi
AATTAATTTAATTCTTAATGAAGGATGTGTGAATGCAAAAGACCATAGTTGATAGCGAAAGTGCATTCAACAATTGTGTACAAAATTCCGTTCTATCAAACGATCTATAGGCTAATTACACGTTCCAACCCGAAACGCATTGCGTACATTGCAACACGTTTATACGAGATTTTCGACGAATTTTCAAACTTCATGATAAGACATGTCACAATCATGTGAGCACTGAAACTCCTACATTTGCTAAATTCAAAAATGTGCACTACCAATCAGTCAATTTAGTTTTGATTCATTCTCACCGCTATTATGCCTGCAAACTCGTGAATTGTACAAAAATTCATTCCGGTACTTCTTTATAGAGAGATTTTCCGGAACAGACCTATACTTGCATCAATTTCAACAACATACAGACAGGGCAATTGAATTATAGTTACAGTCTTTTAATTATACAAAACATTTAAAATACGTATGAAATGGTTTTTCATTTTAAAAATAATGCACTCATTTTATTTTATTGTCTCTAAAAGGATCCACATACAAAATACCTACAGGAAACAAGTTCACATTACAATATTGAAGAATGTTGAGACATATATAAATAATTGAACAATATATATAGTACAATGCATCTTGATGAAGATATGTCAGTATAATTAAAAATTGTCAAGCTGTAAATATTATTATTAACATTTATAACCTTCAAAACCCAACGACTGAATATAAATACAAATACCTTCTTGGTTCACGTCATCATGTTGACATATACTCATCCAAAGAATAATACGCTTTGTCAATAAAAAGTGTTTTCAATTTAATTTTAAATGTTGATAATGATTCCATATTCTTTAAAGTTTCTGGCAATTTATTATATAGTTTGTATTTCAAATAATCAGAGTTAACCTGAGTAAGTTTCAATGAGCATCTTTGCAAATATAAATCTCCATTTTTTCTAGTGTCATGATTGTGAATTTGATTTAGTGTTTTGAAGTTATGAATGTTTTTCTTCACATTTATAATAACTTGGAAAATATATAGACTAAATACCGTTAGAATTTCCGAATCAATAAATCGTGGTCTACAGTGGGCTTTCGGTTTAGCTCTCACTATATACTCTCACTATACACCTATATAGTGAATGTATCACTATATAATACATTCAAACTACAAAACACAAATATTCGAAAATAATCCAAGAAAAACTCTATGTACAGGTGGCACTGCATATACGTCGTTCTGTCTATCTGTGATGTGAGGTACACATCCAGATATAGTCGTGTTCTGGACCAAGTTTATAACAAAAGGAGGTGTATATGCAAGTAGCGTCTTGCTACAAAGCAAGTCTTAGAACTCAATAATTAACAACGGTAACACACCATACTATGCTAATCAAGAGACAACCTAGTTAACAGCATCACAAGCACGTGTGTGATAGACAAGAAGGAGAAATGTCAGTGTAGTCGGGATACAGAGAATGCTGGGGGCAAGATGCATTGAGGGCTGCGTTGGTTTGCCGGTTAGAGATGGTGACTTCACTAATTCGAAAACACGTTCCATTTTCCGAGTACTTTTCAGAGAACCATTGATCGCTGCTCTATCCAGTGTTGTTTTGTAGAAACGGTTGATAGGCAGACACACTTGGTGACAGCTGTTATTAGCTGAGCCGACGTGAACATAAGTCAGTTCCTTTTAATCACTACTTGTCTATGCACGATCGATATTTCTTCAAATGTGTCACATGAATTCGAACATATTTTCACCATGGGAGGGATAGGAAGTGAGGACATCATCTCGCACCGGCAAACTAACGCAACCCTATAAATGAATCTTGGCTGGGGGTATAGAACGCAGAGTACACAGATATACTCGTACCCTACGTAAGCCAGCTGCTGATGGGAGATCCACGTGTGACGCGTGTCAATGAGCCGCGGTAAAAGGGTTAGCACACGTATTACGTGTTATTACCGAGCAGCCTGGATTACCTGCATGGACGTATGTTTGAACAATGCACATTTTAGTTACCACACAGTTACCCTGGTACACTTGCGATCACATGAAATGATTTAGTCCGAAATCAGTATTTTAATTTCAATAAAATCTACACACATTTAATCGCTATTTTTTCAATAGATTATGCGTGGAGTGCGTAAACACATCGTATTTTAGTTTTAGTGCTGCGTATATTGTCGGTAAGTTTTTTTTTCATGATGCATTTCAATGTGGATGTATGCCTATCGAACATTTCGTGTGACCGCAACTGTACATCGGTCTGATGCTTCTATATGGTTCTTCACATGGTTATTCAATCAAACTGACGTTCGAATGCTATAATATACTTGTGTTCACGAAAGAAGAAGGTTATCTACCAATATTACAAACAAAAATATTAAAGTTCTCTTTTGTATATATGTGTGATAGTATAGCTATATCCAAAGTATATAACTGCAGTATATAACTGTTGTATAGCTTTGATTATAATACTTGAGGCAGTTTAAATAAAACGTAAATTGAGAAGCGAAGCTAGAGGGCCTACTTCTTTGAAAAGTGTCACAGCCCTAAAGTGTTGCAGCGACATTATGTCATTACCGAAGTTTTTGTAACAAGCAAAACGCGTGTTTCCGCGTTGATGGATGAGCTATATAGAACATTTTATCAGCATGTCTTTGGTTGGTTATATATTCACTTTGCGATCCAAACAATTACGTCACTGCCCTCCTGTTTCACTCATACTCTTTCTTTTGATTTCTTTAATAATGAAGGTTATATGTTTTAATCGTTCTTAACTAATTGGCGACACTTGTTGCTTGGATTTAATTGGTATCTTAATAGCTTTGAACAATGTACAAACATTACATCATATATTGTCACATCAAAACGGCTGATCCGATTTGAGTGAAAGTTCGGAATAATGCATGTGTATCATTATTATATAGAAATTCCGCGAAAATTTGACTACTTTCGGGGGAAATATTTTTTACGAATTTTCTCCCTGGGTTATTCTTATGGTTTTGTTTCAACCTTAAAATGCGTTTTCTCAGAAGTGGTGCAACCGATTGCGCCTCAAAACTATACAGTATCGAATTACATGAGAACATTTGTGTATGCCAAGTTTCAACTGAATTTGTATCATCGTTTGATCTGGGGAGCGCAAACAGAAAAACAAAAGAAAAAAATGTGGGTCTATTTTTTTTCGAGTAGGCCTACGGTGAAATTGAGTCTTCGCTTCGCTCATCTAATTATTTAGTTGGTCGACGACCTTCTTCTTTCGTGGATGCTATGGATACGCAACTCATGCTGATTTTTAATGCAGACTCTTTACAGAGCTAAGAAACATGAGGGTGAATTGTTGGATCTTTCAGATTCACGTGATGATTCAAGTTCAAATTACAATGTGAATCGGATTATTGTGATTCTCGACGTGTTTTGATTGGGTATAGTGCATCGTTTTTCTTTCGATTTGTGCGAGATATGTTCTAGAAAGTAAACGTCTATGTAGACAGAAGAAATGTTGCGCGAAAAATTCAAAAGAACACGCCGTTCTGTTTTTATGCATGAAAATATGGTTGTAGAGTGGGCTATATAGTTGCAACTATAAGTCAAGTTATAAGATAAATTGTATATATATGTATATATGTATATATATATATATATATATATATATATATATATATATATATATATATATATATATATATTAAATTATATATATTTTTATATATATTTATATATTGAATATATATATATATATATATATATACATATATATATATATATATATATATATATATATATATATATATATATATATATATATATATATATATATATGTATATATATATATGTATATATATATATATGTATATATATATATATATATATATATATATATATATATATATATATATATATAATTTTGATATCATATAATTTATAATATGTAGCTGGTTTCACAGCTCTGAAACGCTGATGCAATCCATCGGTACGAAAGATATAATCCAAGATGGTATACAATTTGAGAAGAGTGCAAAACAAATGACGGTGCTTATCGGAGTAACTACAACGCCCCACAAGGGCTCGTATACATGAACATGCTACAAGCACCCATGCACCCTTTCATACAACATGGGTGTACGCCTGTACGGGCTTCCTACTGACAACTTCCGGTACGTTACACATATCACACGTCTCCACGATAAAACAGTTTGCCAAAAGATTACAAGCTGCTATGCGGCTTTATAATTACGGCCTCTGAAGTTTAATATACCACAACGTTATTGAAATTTGAAATGTGTGTTAATAATGTTCTACGATCTTCGATCTTGTTCCCTGTTACAATAAAAATCATACTTTCATTTCAAAACCCTTCAGAAAAATAAATAAAAAACATTTGACAAAATGTCCAGCTTGTATCCGTAACAATTCTAAGAATTCACTCAATAATAATCACAAAAATCGCTGAAAATGAGTAGAATTGCAATGCACGCTGAGGAACCATATGTCGTCGATAGGGGGAGATAGATAGTTGGAACGATGTGTTCAGTGTAATCAAGCAAGTGTTGGACCAATGAGAGGACAGTATGTATGAGACAACAGCCAATCACATCATAAGGCGACGCCTACAACTAACTGGTCCAGCACACGTGTGATCAGAACACGAGAAAAATGCTATACCCATAGACAGTACGGATGAGTATATCAGTATAGATGAACCTCTCACCACTCATGACACACAGACGACACCGTAACGTCATCTGTAGTAGACGCCAGGATGAAAATATTGAATAAAATCCACTTCATTGAACTCTCACACCACCAAACGTTACATAGAATATATTTTAAGAGTCAGAACGACATTCCATAGAGGAGCTTGGAATTTTTCCACAGGGTTATAACATCGAATCATTTTCCGGAAAGGAGGCCAACTCGACCCAATTTTATCCAAAAACTATAGCTCAATTCTGATGAAGGACCATTATTGGGTTATTGGGCAAAATTATAAAGTTGAATGTTCTTCTTGTTTGTTTTAACTGTGTAAATTATGAGGGGGGGAAAGCAATACAAAACACAAACAAACCACATTTTTACCGCTAAAATTGAGTCTTCTCGTATGCTCATTCAATTATTGTAGTGGAGCAGACTCTTGGGGCTCGAGAAGTCAGTTTTGTGCAAGTTCGTCTTCAGCTTTCGAAAAGTTCAGTTCATCATCAATTAGACGATCTTTTGAAAGTTCGAGTTCGTTTTCGACGAGAGGTTTATGAAAGTTCAAGTTCGTAAGAAAAAGTGCCTTAGTTCGAAGTTCTAACTTTTATGGTAACGTTTTGGTAACTGCGACTTGAAACAGTGGTTGGATGCTAAATAATTTGAGTTGATATGTTCTGAATCTCTCCCCTTTTATGTATTAAATTTGTCTACCCAGTGATATAATTTTTGTTTCAATTTTGTTCTTCATATTTCTGTTCTTCGTAGCCTAATGCAGTATTTCTGTAAATTAGTATAATCTTATTTTTTTCATCGATTTCATTTAATAATTGTCAGTTGACAAAATGTAGCATATATTGTAATTATTTATTGTTCACCACTAATCGTTTGTGTTTGGTTAATTCGATATATTATTTTATTATTCTACAGACAAGCCTTTCAAAGGCTTTGTAGATCTTTTTGAGTGTGCATGTATCTGTTATTCCTTTCTTGTGACAGTAAAAAAAAAATATATATATATGTATACAAAAATGGGAAGAAAATGTAATAATTACATATATTGTCCCGCTCCCGTGTATAGCAGCGTTTCTTTCATCTCTTTCAGGAAATGGTAGGCCTATACGTTGAAAACACATCGGTTGAACTACTTTGTTTTTTCCATCAGGAGTAGGCATGCACACTGTACTAAATTTGCCCGACGCATTGAAAATTGTTATCTTGTATTTACGTTATTCTTTTGGAGAAAACTCGTAAAACACATTTGATGACAGCTCTGTTACCGTAATGATTGTGATCAAATAATCAAATATCAACGTTCAATAATTAATTCAAGTGTGTTAGAAATAACTATAGTGACTCTGGAACTATGATTCGAAATAATATGCATCATCCCGATGTGGGGCAGGAATTAACGCGTACATTTTAAAAATCACTATAGGCCCACCCAACACTGCGGAAAAGCTTTGATGGTTAACGGGTGTTCGTAACGCGATCACTTGCATTTTAATTACACAGCTAAATGCTTACACTAATACAACAGTCATGCAACTGACTGCACAACTGTATACGCGTCCTGTCAGATAACGACTTGTCATCGACCAACAGATAACGACCTGACTGACACGTGTGTTATGTTGATACATTTACGTCGAGTTATACAGGCATGCAGTTAAGTCGGCCGGTGTTTCAGTTGACTCGAGGTATCTGGACAAATACGCTCATTACAACTTGGCACAATTTTGTGAAAGTTGAGGTCATTTACAGAAAAAATGAGAAGTTACATTTAAATTTTTCGGTTATAATAAAACATATCACGGCTATACTTGTTTGATTGAAGGAAGGCTTTCTTCTATTAATGTTGAAACTACCTATAGAAAAACGCGGGATATGCGTTGTGAGATGAGCTTAGATGTATGGAAATACAGAATGAAAAATATTGTGTCAGTTCAATCCACATCTACGGACCTTGTATTACTTCAAAAGTTCAAAAGTTGACTTGTTGATATTTATAGTGCTACAACCTATCGGAAATACACTTTGCAAAACCAATTGATCCCAATATTCAATAAAATGTATACTTTAATTGCGTTTTCTTCATTATTTCTCATTCGATTGTTGTGAAAGTCACTGAAAATATGTATTATGGTGTTTTCCATATTCAGTGAAAATTTCAAAGCTTTTGAAAAATTATAATATTTCAAGTATTTTCCACCCGGGTTATTCTTATGGGGATTTTACAAACTGACGATTTTTTCCGGAAAAACTGTTCTATCAATTTTTTTGGAAAACAATCCCAACCTATTCTGGTGCAACATGTAGAAAAAGTTTCGAGTCGATTGTTTTTTTTTCCTGACCTGTGTGCCGCGTACAAAATTACAAAAAAAAAAAAAAAAAAGCCCAATTTTTTTCGGTATATGGAATGGCAACCTTCACTACGCTTATCTAAAAATCGGCGGACCTCCAGTATGTCAGCCGCTTAAATACCAACAGCATTGCTCTTGAAACTACGTCCGTTCGAATCCCATGCACACAAGATGAGCAGTCTGGGTTCAAACTGATCTCTTTCAATATAAAAATAAATAACTTGAACGATCTCTGAAAAATCGACGTTTTAGATATTCATTCTATATTTTTGATGTTCTCCATGCACCGTAATCGTTCAATAAGACAATTATTTTATTCATTTCATTTTTCATTTTTCATTTTTTATTTTTAAGGAATCATAATGTTGCTATTAATTTAGTGCGTGCGTATAGCTATTCACTTGTTTCTCATATTATAGAATAAAGAACTTCTTCATTCTATGACCTGTACTAGTTGCGACCTGTGATTGGCTAGATTGCCAGCAAGTAACATCATTGACTCAATGGTAACAAATAGCAATGTGGGTGCCCATTTCCATGTCTATTTTCAATAACATGCATTTATAAATATTTTACTACCAATTGCTGAAATCAGTGGATATCATCATCAAATGGGCCATGCATTTATAGTATTGAAATTCGCATAGCGTTAAAACAACTATAGTAGAAAGGATTAGATAGGCCTAATAATGGAGAAACAAATAATTCAATCCAAGACGAAAACAGTGAATTACTTCAGAATGAACACAAAATATGTCCAATCTTTATAAGTTCAATGAAATTCAACACAAAGTGAAACGATTGGTTCTGTATAAGGGGGAAAATTATTCCTTCGTTAACAACAGCTATAAGTTATGCGGGGGTACGAATGAGCGGGTGATAATGAAACGATGAAATGCTGATAGGTTACAAAACTCAAAAACCCATGCCTTATGCGGGATTCGAGTCCATACTCGACCCATGCGTTAGGGACGACTAGTCGACTAGATAATATTGGCTTTTCTCTTTCTCTCCGGATTTTCATATTCGACACATGGATAATGACTTGTACACAGTTTATGCCTGTGGACAATCAAGCACATAGATTATAAAGTACCTAACTTATACCTATGACAGTAAATTGTGATACTATCGGACTTTTCCAGCTAGCCTCTAGTTTTCGAGGTTACCTGCGTCTCTTCGAGTGCGGCGACAAAGTGTCCGGCTGAGGGGCGGCTAGGCCGACATTGGGCAGCAGACCGGGGGGCGGGATCTGGTGGTGAGGCGGCAAATAGGACGGGGGTGGCGCATAATGTGGCGGGCCCGACGCCGCCGCCGCGTAAGTGTACATCACGAGCACTGACACTGGCACTAACACTGCACTATCATCCCCACGGAGATGCGGTACAAGATTCAAAAAACAAATGGAATCATTTCCAGTAATACAATCAACACTTCAATCTATTTTCAAAATGTGATTTTACTCATAAGTCATGCCACGTAAATTCATTTCATCACCGAGTGATTGAAGGTGATTTTATCAATGGCACAAAATTCGCTATTCACTATCCATTTTGATTAATATATTGGAGATTAACACTGATGAAATGCTGGCACGAAAGGAGTAGAGGTGAACGACGTGTGGAAAAGAGCGCGAAGAGCGATACAGAGCTACGTACAACCTCTCCACTCGGACGCTCACTACGGACTGAACTGGAACTCGTTCAACAGGGAGTCTCGGAGAGAGCAGCACGAAGACGGAAGAGCGACCACAAGCAAACCTCGCTGGCTCCTCGACCTAACACGCTTGCACGACATCAGCGCAGCGAACACTAGTAATAGACTTACACGATCGCAAGCAAACGAACGACTCATTTACAATTTCAGTTTTTGATAAAACAACATTAAAATGATACAAATTAGAAAAATGGATATATAATATTACAAATAATTATCAATGCTAGACGGTCCTGGAAGTTTCAATAAATGCAGAGCATCACAACTTGAGTATATATGAAACAATAAAATCTCAGTGACTTCTAATCATGATATACCTCAACCATAGAGATGATTTATAAATGAAAGGTTCAGAGCGACCATCCCCCACACAAAGAGCGCCAGCATGATTAGCGCGTTAATATGCATAGTGGAGAAAAGTATAGTTGATGGGCTCATAGCTATTCCATATAGGTACCTAATACCCGTAAAAGTCACAAGACATCATCAATTGGAATTTGGAATTAAATCTGCACTCATCAGCGACATTCAACACGTTATCATTATCAGTCTCGATTATTATTGATTGTGACCGGCACAGGTAACTGAGTGTTTAACGCACTTGCTCCATGTGACCCGGGAGGTAGTGGGCATGTCGGACCCGGTTCGATCCCCGCTACCGTCCATCTTTGCAGGGGTTTTTCGTGGTTTCCCTCTGTAGTCTAGGCTAATGCCGGGATGGTTCCCACAATACAGGCCACGACCGCTTCCTCCCCACTATCCTTCCCATTACCCATAACAACCTTCATCTCATCATCCCATCATCTCATTAATCATCCATCCGACGCCAATAGATCTTAGTCATCATTACAGGGCGTCGGTAAACCCAATAAAAAAAAATAAAAAAAATTATTGATTGTTTGCCTTACAACGCCACCAACAGCTAGGTTATACGGGGGTACGAATGAGCGGAATGACAGATGATCGATTTTAACGAAAACCCGGATGCCTTATGCGGGAATCGAACTCACGCCCTACTTGACCCCAGTTTCCACGACAGCGCTTGACTGACTGGGCCAGGCGGGTGGGCCTATAATAAATGTTGCACTATATGAGGTGGGTGGCCAACACTTCGCACACGAACAACTACGCGAAGTAAAATATCTTCCATCCAGCAAATAATACTGAAATATATTAAATAGTAGTTGTTGAAACTTTTAGTTCCAACTAGTTTGAACGCCTGCTAGATGTATGTATGGCCGACTGCACGATCTCGACTCGGCACGGCACCGCCTGGACCAAAACAGCTAGCTAGGGT
The DNA here is from genome assembly GCA_964007535.1 of Brachyptera risi. Lineage (NCBI taxonomy): Eukaryota > Metazoa > Arthropoda > Insecta > Plecoptera > Taeniopterygidae > Brachyptera > Brachyptera risi. The sequence continues at coordinate 44,203,955 of OZ023326.1, forward strand.
TTATTGCACTCAAGTTCTAGTATGTTTACTACATCAACATCACTCAAATATCTTATAGTTTCCCACAGTCTGATTCCTATTGGCGGTTCATCTCGCTGTTTTGCTGTCTCAATGAGATCTACTAATACGTTAGATGGGCCCTTATATCCTCTTATTTCCTACCCATTTTCAATTATTTTGCCTACAATTTAGTGAGATTAAACACGGTGATTAACGCCAGTCAAGGGTGACAAATGATGATGAAGTATGTGAATAGTGACGGAGTTTGAGCCCGGGTGCTAGGCTGCCATATATGAAAAGTGACCGTGAAGTGGGACAAGATGATAGTATGCAGGGCTTTCAGTCAATGTACCTGTAAAGAGCGACAGGATTCGAGTCCGGGTTACAGCTGGCCAGCCCCAGCGAGCGACTGGTCAGCTGAAGTGACAGTGAAGAGTGACTGGAGCCCGGGAAGCGGAAACTAGTCAGCCTTCAACAAAGTCACAGAGAAGAGTGACGGGGCTCGAGCCTAGAGGCTGCTGGTCAAGGTGTTGTGTTTGCTGACACGGCAGATATTCTGAGCCAACGAACCGTGTTGTTGTCAAACACATGAATGTAGCAAACTGTAAGCAAATCGCTGTTTATGTTTACACTAGGAGGTCACTAACACCAACCAGGTATATAAACATTATAGTAATCAAGAGGCTATACACTCTGATTATTGTTGGCTGAACGACCACACCAACAGCTAGCTATAGGTTATTCTGAACTAAGCCATAAGTAAAACAAAGAATAACGATATATATCATGCCATATTATGCCCAGTGAAATTTATCAAATTTAATTAATTAAAAAATAGAGGATGGCCGACCAAAACTTCTGGCCCTATTTACATCATCAACGGCTACGTTATATATACGGGGAGCAGTGATAAACATACGATGACTTGAGATGATAGGTGAAAGGACGTTTACAAAAACCCATGCCTTATGCGAAACACGAAACCCGTGCCCAACCGAACTAACGCAGTGTGTTAGTTGACTGAGCCATGGGGGCGGCAAGAAGAACATTTGGGAGTGATAAAATGGCGTCAAGTTTCCACGCTGAATGTGACAAACGATGACATAGTGTGATGATGATGATAGCTCAAGGCTCACATCAGATAGACAAGGAGATGAGATTACCGACCCTACATTCATATTCAAGGCGACGCGATGTCACAGATTACCTTGCAACCCTGCGCGTGTTATCATCAACATCACCGACAAGCGCACCACGCTGACAACAGTGCAGCATTATAAGGAACAAGTTCAAGATTTACCTGCAATGCTTGCTTCACTTTTCTTCGTGGTCACATATATAGGGTCACTCGATTTGATACATGTTTACTGGGCCAACTCAAAGATCAATTTTCAACTTCATATTTAAAAAAACGAGTTTGATATTTTTCCTGCTTGTCATTCTCATTGGACACGATTGGGTATTTATTTTAAAGAATATACTGCAGGCCTAGTTAAATATTACAACTGAGGCGGGTCATTCGGTAGACCTGGGTTCTAATCCCGCCATGGTCGACCATTCTTCGTAGCTAAGAGCAAACCAAGAAAGTTTCCTTTCCACTCTGCAGAAAACCCAACAAACTAACCTATCATCTCATCTACATTTACCCCTCATTCATCATTCACCGATGCCAATAGATTATGGTAATAATTTTAGACTGTGTGGTTACGCATATGCATCATTACTTCATCATATCTATAATTCTAGCTCATACTGGCCTGTATCCTATGGGATTTTATATCAATTTACTGATTACTATTTAAATTACGAAATCTTTTGATTTGAATGAGTTTCACCCTTTATAGGGTTGGGGGAGTAAGTATACCTTGTAACAAAAAAAATGATCCACAACTAATTTCTGACAATATTATTATTAGATTGTAAGCTCTTTCTGCTACATATGTTCATAGGTACTGACCTGGCAGGTTTCAGAACAGGTGGTACTAATGGACTAAATTCCGGGAATACTAACACCCTGGTTAACCTTATGGTAATTATGTAGCACCATTACTGATCTATGGCACCACCACCCTCAGTGAACTGATGGCTATAATTTTATTTGCCTTCCGCAAGATTCTATATACTCAACTCATTACTCAAATACTACCCCCCCCCCCCCCCCACGCACATTCATTCATAGAGAGAGAGAGAGAGACAAAGAGAGAGAGAGAGATCATATTCTAAACGTTCATAATAATAAGAGCATTCAATGAATGTCACTGCGCTGTCAATAAATCACTTTTACTTTTCAATTCAATTTATTATTTTCAATAAATGAATTCCGCAACTTTTCACAAGGTACAAATAACCTAGGAGGATTTAGAATCCTCTATAGCTAGTCCAGCTCGTGATCTGCCACTTTTCGGTAACAAAGTGGCTGTAGACGCGAATTTTCGTGTCTCGAAAATCTTGATTTTTATGGTTCCTACATAAGAAAAACTTTTTAGGCTACTTAAATATTTGTGGGTAGTTGAGGTTAGTTCGTTTAGGTTAGGTTGATTAGGTCAGTTGAATCGGATGAATTTAGGTTAATAGGCCTATAGTTTTCTTTTTAGGTTATTGTCTCGCGCTCGCGCACTAATATCACCACTGCAAGAATTTCGCGGCTTTAGGTGCTGCCAATAATCAATTGGTTAGCTTAACCACTGATCGTCACTATTTTTAAATAGTGATAGTAAATAGTAAGCAATCAACTAAAAAAAAAAAGTTAAATCTTGCTCAACGACGTCATCAACAGCTAGGTTATACGGGTGTACGAATGACCAGGTGATGATGAAACGGTGTTAAATTGTGTAACGACGTTTATAAAAAGCTGTGCCTTATGCGGAACTCGAACCCACACCCAATGTGACTCCAGTTTCTACTACAGTGCGCGTTGGCTGAGTGAGCCACGGGGCAGTCGAGCACGGGACCACGGGGTCTAAGTCAAATCTGTTTTCCCTTCTAAGATTTTCAATGTAACTAGTAACCACTTGATTGCCCTTCAATTAAGTCAAAGTCCAAAAACCATAGTTGTGTGCGTTCAAATTGAAGCCTTTCTCAAACAAACAAAAAATGCTAAAAGTGCTCAAGTAAAAGTGCTTAATAAAACGCATAGGACTAAAAATCACAGGGTAGGCCTACAGCAAACTCACCATTTAGCACAATCACAAAGATAGAAGTGAGACCACGGTCCAGTTTTACGAATATTTTTACGAATATGAAAAGCGGTAATTAGCGGATAAACTTGTTGTCACCATGGTTATCAAAAATGTAATTTTTGTACTTTAATTAATTATTTTAATCAACTCATTTTTTTCATTTATATTTGGTTTAACAACGCACTCTACTTATGACTACAATCTATTGGCGTTGGTGAATGATATGAGATGAAAGGTTATTTTATTACCGGTAGGTGTTTTTGGATACCTAGTGGGAAGGTGCCAGTCGTGGCCTGATGTTGAGGAACCATCCCAGTATTGGCCTGAACGACAAAACGGTCGACCATGGCGGGAATCGAACCCCTGTCTCCTGAATGATGGTTCAGTGTAAGTCACACAAGTATTAAAACAACTTGCAATAAAACATGAAGGCAACTATTTTCACTAGATGACCAAAATAGCGCCTGAGACTATTTTCACCAGCCCTATTCAATATGGCAATCGATACCCAGACCTTGAATATTTCCTTCATGTTGTCGACTGGAAAGAAGCAACCATTTCTTCAAACCATGGCCAAAAGCCTTTATATTATATATTGATTAATATTTTTTTAGATTCTTATTCTTAACGTAATTAAACACTTGTTTTAGGGTTGCGATAGGTGAACTTTCTCAAGTTTTTATGGGTTTTTCATGATGGTCAGAGTTAGGTAGGGTAAGGTTGTGTCAAATGGACTTCAAGACTGTAATAATTCTAATATTCAAACCTGCGGTAATCTATATGAACCCAACACCTAAAATAGCACTATAAACAAATTGGCATGACTCAGACCTATATATATTTACCAAAATAAGCAATGAGCAAATTATATTCTGCGATTTCGAATGGACAGTAGATCGGTAGATCAGAACTAGACACCTTAACCACTCTATGGTATCGGTAGGTAAAATGCATTTAGTGAACAATCAAGTTGGTAATATGAACTTTACAAGAAAGTTACATGCAAGTAGATTTAAAGCCTGGACCTCACACAAAGAAACCACACGTTTTACCACTGATCACCAAACTGGTGGTTTTACCACCAAGCTATTGGATCACAGGAAATAATCAATGTTCAAGCTAATGTCAGACACAAGGTGTCAGAAGACACCTGGTGAAAAGTCACTGCAGGGTGACCACCTGGTGAAAATAGCCACTCCGATAAAACACACCTGAAGGCCTAAACAATTCTGGGATAGACCAGGACACTCATTCTGTAACAACATTTTGTAGCGGTCGAATCCATTTCGACTGGAAAGGTGACTGTTTAGATCTGTCGGCATTGTATAGCACTTATTTTCCCATTTCGACCGTAGTCGAAACGGTTTCTTTGGGGTTCGCTAGCAATGGGATATTCATGAAATTGAATGTGTAAATAAAATATGTAATTGTGAGTATTGAGTGTATGAACGGTATGGAAAGTGAGAAAATATCAATTGGTAATACAGTTAGATACAAACAATTCACTTGCCATGTTAGTTGCTCTTAAATATATTTTCCAAGATGAGTGACAAAGACTTTTAGAAATGCTATTTTTTTGACGTTTGACTTGACTTGCATGTTTTGATCATAATCTTCTTTATTCAGATCATTTTTCTCTTATAGGAGAATGATCAGAACGAAGAAGGCTGTGTTTTCAAATTTCAACTAGGATCTACGTTCAATTAAATTTCAGTCTAAATGATTGGTTTAGGCCCTATCACTCATCATTTTCGGCAATTACCGTATATTTCCAAATTTCAAGTAAACCGGATGTTCATTGTCTATTGTATTGTCTCTTCAATAAGTCTGTGTAAGTAAAGTCACAAAAAAATCCAAGGTGCCTCAGTCGTTGCAGTCTTTTGCAGTCGTCACTTGAGAATAAGCGATATCGCACTTTTTCCAACTTCTGTGTTTTCGGATACATGCCCGTTTCCATCAGTGCTATTGAATACCAATTTCGACCACGGTCGAAACGGAACCAAAGCGATATCAAAATGGTTTTGACTAGTCAAGTAACGAACAGAAGTTAGGAATAAGGCCCCAGTCAATTTACTTCTTTCTAGATCATATGTCAATACTGGGGCCTCATTCTATAACTTCTGTACGTTACTTGACTAGTCGAAGCCATTTCGATTCGCTTTGGTTTGGTTTGGTTCTTTGGTTTGGGGCTTTGGTAAATTAATATTCTATTTGTGATTAAAAGCAAAGTGACTGACATCTGGTGACATTTTGGTGGGTGGAGGCAGATACTTTCAAATGATATACAAATTAATTAATGTGTAAAAAAATTTTACAATATTAAATACAAAATTAAAATTATTGAAATTCTTAATTATTAAAATTACAATCTTAATTATTAAAATTACAATATTAATTACAAATATAATGTGTGTGAGCATACTGCAACATGACATCTAGGCCTTACTTGCCTCTGGACGGCCAATCACCCACTTTGACAGTGCTGCCGCCTGGTTAGGTTTTAATCACGAATAGCACCGATGGAAACAGGCATGTATTCGAAAGCACAGGAGTTGGAAAAAGTGCAATATATCGCTTATTTTCAAGTGAAACACATACAACGACTGAGTCACCGTAGATTTGTTTATGACTTGACTCACACAGACTTATTGAACAGGCAATACAATAGACAACAAACATCCGGTTTACTCGAAATTTGCTAATATAGCCCTAATTGCCGAAAATGATGAGTGATGAATCAATTATTCAGATTAAAATTTAATTGAATCGATTGTATTATTTGTATACACAACCAGTGGAAACAATAAAAGCCACAGCCTTCTTCATTCAGATCATTCATCTATAAGAGAGTAATGACACGAGGTAGTGACACCAACCTATTTCATCGTAATATAGAGAAGGTGCTCCAACTCACATACCGGTACTGATAACATGGAAGGCATTTGCGGTTTCATGCAATCAGTTCAGAGCCAATCGTCTCGATTGCCTATCGCGATTTAACGGATTCCCTTGTGAACTGGATGTAAATAAGAGTGGCTACGGCACCGGTGGGATTGTTGAATCAACAAAATCTATCATTCTCGTAATCTACTGGGCCGTGTATAGCATTGTTGAGCATTGTTGTTCTGAATAGTTTGATTTAAAAGCGAGGGTTGCGCTACAGGCAATCGGGACGGTGGATTCAGATTCTGACCCCAAAAATATTTCACTTTCAAGACACGAGTTGAGTCACCTTCTTTATATCATGATAAAATAGGTTGGTATCACTACATCGTGGGAATGATCTGAATGAAGAAGACTGTGATAAAAACATAAAAGTCAAGTCAAACATCCAAAAAATAGCATTCATAACCCAAAAGTATTTGTCACTCATCTTAGAAAATATATGTAAGATCAACAAATAGCATGGTGAGTGAATTGTTTCTATTCAATTATTACCAATATTTTCTTACTTTCCATGCCATTCATACACTCAACACTCACGATTACATGCTTTATTTACACATTAAAATCCATGAAGATCCCGTTGCTGGAGCGCAAATCCTGCAGTAACTGTTTTCGACCGTGGTAAAAATGGTTTCAAGTTGAAATAGAAAAATGAGTGATATAGAATGCCGACAGATCGAAACAGTCCCGTTTCCAGTCGAAATGGATTCAACCGCTACAAAAAGTTGTTATAGAATGAGGGTCCAGCAATGATTTGCGGATATGCATCACATAAGATAGTAAGCCTGCAACGTTACTTGAATGACTTACCCTATCGAACCAGCACGTCGCTTCTGGATGCCCTTACTGGGGTCAGTCCCTGAAAAAGATTGGTACCTTATCATTTAGTTTGGCCATTGCAATTGGTAGGGGCTAGGCCTATTCAGCAACTTACTTGGTCTATGGCCCTAGCTAGACCTACTCTTAAGAATGCCTCGAATGGGAATGAAATGAAGAATGGGTTCGACCACTCGTAGCCGAATCCTAGGTCCAGGGCCTCTAGTGCCACCAGGCCAATAGTGTTGAACTATTGAACAATAGTTCAAGCCTACATTCCTAGCCCTAGTTATGGACCAAATGTAACCCATTGTAAAGTGGTGTAGGCTCTATGTCCTGCTTTGATCACATTTTAATTCTTATTACTGAACAGAGTTGTGAAAAAATGTGGCTCTTGATGTGATTGGCGATGTAAGGCCTATGCTAGGTCTACATCTAGGGTTTGGGGTTGGGAATGGATTAGGCCTAGGCCTAAGCCTAAACCTAGGGTCAAAGCTAGGACACTGACATGGCCTGTGCCCAGTCTAAGCCTACTTCATAACAATACACAATTAAGCACATTAACAGAACCAGAATTGATCCAGGTCTAGGCCTACCATTAGATAATCGAACTGCATTCAAGAATAATATAATATCAAGGACGTCTGTCTATCGATGACATTAGTGCAAGCTTACCTGGCACAGATTGAGTGGTTATTGCAGACATCTGAATTCAAACTCATACGTCCCACCCTTCTTCTCTCACAATAGCACCAAGACTATGTTAAATAATGACACTGACACGTTGTTTCGACTAACTATTCAACAATGGTCATTTCAACAGAAAGCTAAAAAAAAGTACACTGTTTACAGCAATTTCGACGCCATTGTCTACACAGTACTCTCGATGTTCGCGATAACTGTATTCTAGCTCAACTAGTGACGAGAAATGTAATCATTTTTGCGAGAGGCGCCAACAATATGATTCTCGTAAAAATTTATGATTTATGCTTATTTATAATAGTATTCAACAATAGGGGCTATTAATGATTAATGGCTCATGCCATTTCTGATACCCAGATCAATGCTTACATATAAAAATTAATTTCATTGTAGGTGTTTATTCAAGGCCAATAGGTATTTGTATTTGTTCATGTTATACAATACAGAATGATGGAACGTCAATAGAAGTAAAATGCTATGTATACAAATTGAAATTAGATTAGTCAAGTACATGCATAATGACGAGCAGTTGAGCACTAAACTGGAAGTTACAATAAATGTGACTTTGAAATTCAGTTAAGTACATTCAGTAATCAAGTATCCAACCCGAAACCCTGCCTATTTTCATGAAAATAATGAAAAAACTCAACATTTGGCCTTTGACCACGATTTTGAGATAGAAAGCCACCTCTGCCGTCTGTATAAAATGACTTTTTGAGAAATTCTCTTTGCAAGCTTCCATCAAAATATAACAACCTTGGTAATATCCATTTTTCACCACCTAAACTCATCTCGAAAATTTTATCATTTTTATCTTCATGGTTACTACTATTGTCGTGATTTTTTTTTTAAATTGGGTTTTAGTGATGCACTGTAATGATGACCAAGATCTATTGGCGTCGGATGAATGATTAACAAGATGATGGGATGAAGGTTTTATGGGTAATGGGAAGGATAGTGGGAAGGAAGTGATCGTGGCCTATATTGTGGGAACCATCCCGGCATTAGCCTAGACTACAGAGGGAAACCGTGAAAAACCCCTGTAAAGACAGACGGTGGTGGAGATCAAACCGGGTCCGATATGCCCACTGCCTCCTGGGTCACATAAAGCAAGTGCGTGAACCACTCGGCTACATGTGCTGGTATTTGTCACGATCATTATAAACATTGTGTTGTATCTCTAATAATTTACATGTTTTTCTTGAGAAAATGTAATTGTGGCAATCTCAGTCTCAATACTTGACCAAGTTAATCATAAAACTCACATGTATTCTGCCTCATGATGCCCATCCACTTGTGATATTATGAGATGAGCAAAGCGGAGACTCAATTTCACCATACTCGAAAAAAATAACGTTTTGTTTTGTTCTTTCTTCACACTCCACAGGTAAAACGGAGTTACAAAGTCGAACGAAACTTGGCACACACAAGTGTTGTCATCTAATTTGGTACTATATAGTTTTGAGGGGCAATCGGTTGCACCACTTCTGAGAAAACCCATTTCATAGTTCTAAATAACACATAAGAATAATCGGAGAAAATTTGGAAAAAATATTTCCTTTCAATGAATTCAAATTCTCACGGAGCTTTAATATATTGATACACATTATTCTCACGTTTCACCTAAATCGGATCAGCACTAATTAATTTATAATGATTAAAATGAGTAAAACAGGAAGGTAGGGACATAACTGTTTTGAACTCAAGGTGTACCACGGTATATATTTTTCCATCACATGGCATATAAATATGCCTATATATGACTCATCCAACAACGCATATGTTGCGCTTGCCTACTTTCTAAACCCTACGTCGCACAAGTTCATTGCATTGCTATTTTTTTCCATTTGTTACTCTATACCATTAGACATTAGTTTGCATAAAGTATTTTTCAATGGATAAAATATTACTAATGCAATCTGAAATCTTGACCGAGTACGTTTCATTACGTGATGATTCTAATTCAGTCAAATATGCTCCTATTTTCATGAACACGAGAGATTTGGTATCACATCAACAATCTCAATTATTTAGTTATGCATCAAAAGAAAATGTTCCTTCACTTTCATTGCATTTCTATTGGTCTATTGTGTTCTACTGAGCAGGTAGGTCTTCGATCCCTTCTGCGTTGTTCATAACACAAGTCATTGGTCTGAGGATCAGGCGATGAGTCTGGTATTGTCTGGCTTGTGGACCACCCCATTTCCAGTACTCTTTTCACGTGTTTATTTCTGTCTGGAGCGACGAGAGGCATGTCCTCTCTCTGGAAGGGTCGCAGCTTAAATGAGCCCGACTACCTGAAGGTACATTTATGATGAAATATGGCGGTTGAGACTGCACGTTAATGCACATCAGCAAGAAAGTATTGAAGGAGGTAGAGAAAGAATAAAACATGTGAGCTGGTTGAACTATACAAACCGAAAATGTGAAAAAACATTTTCACCATTTTGATTTTCTTTGGATGAAATTTCAATCACTAGTCATATTGATGAAAATATGAACAATTTGGCCAAGTAAACAGCGCACTACTTTTTCTGTTTCTTGGAGTCCTGACTGAATGCTATGAATACGGTGTACCAACCTTGCAACGAGTCCTACTGTTGAGTGACTAATTGAAACAAACACATCAATAACTCTTTGAAGTTTCAGGCCGACATCAGCAAAATGATTTCCAATATCAGCGCCAGAGATGCGGCTCCCTCTCCCCCATGCTTTGAAAAAAACTGTGCCAGCAGATGAAATGACCGGTCGGTGATATGGCCAATTTCATGCACGACTGACAGCACACTGTTCATTCATTTGAAATCATCGAATCAAAATATTTTATATCAATTGGCAACCCTAATTTCATAATGCATAGCTACATTCAGTACAGTAGTAGATTCCTGAAGTTGATAACTAGGGGACTGCTGTGTAGGAATCATTCGGAGGACATCCCTTGTACATGTCTTGACAGGGGAATCCTGCAAGGAACTCCCCATGGTATTTTGTATTTGTAAACATTCTTGTAGATGTGCTAGATGCAAGATATTATTATTCTATTGGATCATTTTCTTGAATTCTAATAATTTCTTTGCAGTTCTTCCTTCTTCTTCCAGCTCATTCCAGTCTCCTATCGTCCTCTGGATGAAACCGTTTTCCCCTATATTTGAGTAAACTCTCTCCACCTCCATTCTTTCTCCTCCCCTATTACTTCTTTGGATCCCCTTTCCAACTCTTCTGCCTAGTTCTTCCCATCCAGTACAGTTGTGTCTTTATAACTTTAATATGTCACTTTAATAAGTTATATATGGTAAAAATCTTTTCCATACACCCTTAATGGTATATATCCTGAAGGGTTTGTGTTCATACCTTGTCATTTGTGCTCACACTGTGTCATATGTAATGTAAAATTAATGGAAATAAAACTTTACTACTACTTGCTTTGAAGAAGTTGCAGTCTAGTCCTTCGTCTCCTTGCATCCAGGGTTTTCCATTTCAGTTGTTCAATCATTATGGTTGGTCTTTCCAGTTCTTTCTTTATCACTCCCTTACTATTCCTAATGATCCTCCATCTCTTGACTCTCCCCAATACCCTCCTCGCAGCAACCCTCTGTACGCTCTCTACAGCCTTGATTAATCATGTCCCGAGTGTCCCAGACTGAACTAGCGTACTCCAGTGTAGTTCTAATTAGTGTCTTGTATGCTTTGTTTTTAATTTCAATTCCTGTTCCCTTGAGCTGTCTCATAACAAAATTTAATGATCTAATTCCCTTTTTTGACAACTTTCTAATATAATACCCCCACCCCAAGTTTGTATGCATGTATAGTCAGAGATATTTATAACAGTCAACCTGCTCCAGTATGCTTTCTCCCATCCTAAATGATGTCACTTCTCAATTCTTTTTACTTCTGGAGAATTCAACTACCGGTACCTTACATTTTTCTACATCAAGTCCCATTAGATTTGTATAGACCCAGTCATTAATTTTATCTCAATCACTTTGTAGTTGCATTGCCTCTTCCTGGCTCTCAATTATCCTGTACACAACACACGATGACGAGGAAGGCAACCTACGATTCAGTTTACAACAAGTGATTGGACAGTCAAAATGTAATCGTTACATTTCACTGGAAGAATCAGACATCTCTATTGACATATATGTATTTTATTAATCAGTACAAACAAATATCAAGTTATAATAATTATACAGTGCTAAGATTAGTATCAGTGACAAGTTAATCTTGACCCAATCACTAACTCCCACAGCACATATGCTTATTAGGATAAAAATGATCAGTAACTGTAGGTTTGTTTAGGAAGTAGGAACATGGCAATTTACAACACAGGCATAACTGGGATATAGTATGTATTACACCCATGTCAATTTGTTTTGAATTTTCCAATCAAATCGTATTCCTCGTGTACTTGAATCTCTCTGAAAAAAACAAGACTTCGGGAGACCGAAGTTGACTCAACTGGCTGGTGAAGTGTCAAATACAGCATGCAGCTGGATATAACACACATAGTGACTGATCAGTGATCATCACTGAATTACTTACACCTAAACAACTGTAATGAAACATAATAGAATAATGACCAGCAGCTTACCCTGTTGTTCAAATTACTTTAATTACTCAAGTTCAATGTACAACGAACTAGACATTTTCAACGAAAGAAATACGAAAACGTTGAATCACTGTTTGGGTTTACATAGACGGAACCGTGACGGTCAACTGGAACTACATTTAGAACAATATTAAGTTACGGTTTTGAGGTAAGCTGCTGGCACCCAAGAGAAAATTAAGCTGCCTTCTTAACGGCCGCATCAATTTGCTTCATTTGAGCTACAAGTTTATCCCATTGGGGAACATTGAGGCTGATTCCTTTTTTACCAGGTTTCTTGTTGCCACCGTTATCCAGATAATATTCACGAATGTCGACAACTAATTTGCCTTTGAATTTGTTGATTGTGACACTACGGTCGTTTGATAGCGCCCATGAATTCTTTTCCTCTTCTTTCTTTCCGCCCATGTCTTTCTTCTTTGAGACTGGTTTCTCATTTTTTTTTGAACTCTTTTTAGGCGGCGGAGAATCATCCTGAAAAATGAGTAAAAATTGATTGAAGACTTGACCACTTGTTTAAAATTCTACGCTACCAGTATCTAATAATTTTTTATTGAAAAATTATTGTTCTTCTAATTAAAAAGTGGGTGAGTGAGTGCAATAGTTGATATAAGTGAGTTTAAATTTCTGTTAGTGCTGTAAATTTCCAGCTGAGCAGCAGATTTCAGCTTTTCAATAATAACGTGCCTAACTTCCATTGGAGCAATGTGAGAAACTGGCAATCATGATCATGATGGGAATCTGATCATTTTTTATTTAAAAAATATTGTTTTTTAAATCAGTGAGTGAGTGCAATAGGTGATATAAGTGAGTGTACATTTCTGTTCAAATGCTGTAAATTTCCAGCTGAGCAGCAGATTTCAGCTTTTCAATAACAACATGCCTAACTTCAAATGGAGCAATGTCAAAACTGGCAATACCCATCATTTTAGCATAATTTTGGCACATTTTTTACTGGTTCCGTTCAACTCTCAAAATGATGGAACATCAACCACAACTTGATGTACAGGTGAAGTGATGATATAATCACAAATGCATACGAAAATTATGGTGCAAATTTGCAGGTACAGTATACTATAGGCCTACATTTCTGCATTAAGATCATCATGTCATGATGTTGCTACATATGATCTCACCGAAGAATACTCAACCAATAAGCAGCACTATGACGAAAAAGAATGGCATGGTACAAACCTAGTTGCATAAACATGAAAACTTGTGGATGCTCAAGAATGTACACATAAACCTGAAACACTTACGCCTGAATCAGAGTCAGAAGGTTCTGGTCTCTTCTTTGATGCTGGTTTCTTGGACTTGGAATTTACCTGTTGAATAACGAAATGATATTGAAAAATGATCTCTACAAAGTGATCCCTGAAGAGCCTGAACAGCAAATACTGAAATAAAGATAGTAAGATACTAGCAAGAGTGAACATGGGCTTGGCGTGTTTACTCAAAAAGAGGATGTACCTATTCGAGGAAACAATCATAACCTGACCCAAATAACCCAAACCATAGCTCCTCTGTGCTCCAACTAATTCCCCGAATAATAGCTTCAACAGCATTATTACACGCCAAGCTTACGTTCACTCTTGGTAGTATCCTTATTCCGGTATTTGCTCTTCAGTGCCCCCAAGTGAATAAGGCCAGTGACTTTGTTGACAGAGTTCATCCAACCTGCCAACTACTAGTAAAATCGATGATATTGCCTCCAGGGCACGGTTTACAGATTACAATAGGATGAATGTGAAATTTGATATGTTACTATTTTTTATTCAGTAGACCTATTTCTGATTGGGATTCAAATTCGGATCACTCTACACAGACTTAGGCCTACGATAAATCTTCACCCATCATGGAGAAGTATTACTATATGGTACTACGCTTTCAACATAGATAATGAGATATCAGAGATAATGGTAATGAGATAACCACACAAATAATTAAGGTTGCGGTTACGGTCTCCCGAAAAAAAAGGGTACTTAACGGTTGAGGTTACGGTTAGGGTCCCAGTCCCTGTTATAATATTTGCCAAACTGAAAGACTCATCAGTAGAAAAGTGAAAGACTTTTGAAAGTCTTTAAAAAAATCCACGAGCCGAGGGGTTGCAAACTACCTGATGACCACAAAGGATTTCCTCATCTTCACTCTCTCTCTGTCCATTTCAAGCTCGTCACTTTTAAAATCCTCCGCATGACTTCACTGTCTGGTCGAAATAGTAATTAACTAACTATTTTTTACAAAGCAAACTAACAAAGTAAATTGGCTGATTATATATTGTATATGTATGTGTATGATTGTATATTTTTCACTATAAGTAGGGCCTACCAACGTTCTGAAAAAAATATCAAAGGGATTGGAATTTAAGATTACTCGAAATACACACAAAACGTTCATAATTGATCTACATTTTTCTAGATAATTCAGTCTTATACTCTAAGAAGATGATTGTTGAAAAATTCAAACATATCCAATTAAAAGACAATAAAATTTACTTGGAATAAACATATTTTTGGTACTCAGGTGAATCATGAACTTGATAGGGAAAATAATCAAAGTCGAGGACAACACATTGCCTGACTAGCTGGATGCACAACCATAACACTTTGCCATACAAATGCTGGTGAAGTAAAGTACCGGTAGTGGTTTGTTTCCAGCGTGGGGCTATTTTCCTTAACTTGGACACGTGACTGTGAAATGCCGGTCCGTCATGATTTGGCAAAGTTACATTAATTACCTATAAATTATTTTGTCGCAACATTGTACCGCTACTCCTTCCATAATGAACATCTCGTCTGATACAAAGTAACACTCCTTCCGAGATAATGTGGGTCATTGAATCTACTTTAATTTTTAGCATGTCGAACACCCCATTCAAAGTTCCACTTGCAAAGGACATGTGCTCTAACTTTCTCCTCAGAGTTCTGAGAGACTGTAAAGGATTTTTTTGTATCAATTCCTTTCGTAGCCAGCGATAAATTGGTTGAATAAAAAAGAAGATGAAAAAAGAGATGAAAGTAGGGTGAAAGATTTCTATTTTGGAGCTTGTCATCCCATCAAAACAAGAATATTGATTTGGTGTATCGAGTTTCGGTGCAAAAATGTACGATCTTCGTTTACCAGAGAAATAAGAATGGTGTCAGAGAAAGGTGCCTGTACCTAAAAGCTAGCAGCAAGAGTGTGGCAACGAGAGAAGTCGTAACAAACCTGAACAACAAAACCTTCAACTTACGGCTCGGAGTATAATTTTTTCGCCGGTAACTTTATATAAATTCATCAGATAGATATCAGGCTTATTGTTTTACGTGTGAGATGTGTAACATGTAAGATACATTTTGTAATGTAATATAAAATAGTGTGATTCAATATGAAGTTATGCAATGTAAAGAATGAACAAACCGAGACGCGTGGCCGAGTGGTAACACACTGAACCGTCATTCGGGAGACGAGGGTTCGATTCCCGCCATGGTCAACCATCCTGACAGGGATTTTTCTCGTGGTTTCCCTCTGTCGTTCAGGTTAATACCAGTTGGGATGGTTCCTTAGCTACAGGCCACGACCGACTCCTTCCCACCATCCAAAACACCTAATAAAATAACCTTTCATCTCATCATCCCATCATCTCATTCATCATCCCATCATCTCATTCATCATCCCACCATCTCATTCATCATCCACTGACGCCAATAGATCGTAGCCATCAGCATAGTGCGTCGTTAAAACCCAATATATATATATATATATATAAAAAAAGAATGAACAAGAAGGTTTATGTAACAAAATTCAACATCTTAGCTTCCATCTGTCCATAATTCTCATCCAGTTAATAATATCTTCATCACTCAGCCATTATTTTATATTTGATCATTGTTTTCATATCATATTATATTATAAAAATATCGTTCGAATAAAGACATACAAACAAACAAACAGCCTTGATTGTATTAGTAGGCCTAGGCATACAGGTATTTTCATCTTGAAAGAATAGGCCTAACTAAATATGTCTGTATTGGTCAAAACTGAATGTGTTTGAAATGCTAATGAATTTATTTAAAAGTGAACTAACCCTATAATTATTTCCCCATGTTATTATTGAAGCATAGGTCTACAATCAATAAAATAAAAGATAATAACAGATATTATTATACATTATTATTATTATTATCATTAACAAAACAAGGACATGGAGGAAACTTGGTGGTTGACAGTTTGAATCAAGGAGAGCATGGATGATTTTGGAAAGGTTAAGAGGTGACTGGTGTCATTGGCATAGACAAAGAGAGTACCAGAGCTCAGGCTGAGAGGGAGGTTAATATAGAGAAGAAATAGGAGAGGACCAAGGACTGCACTTACCAGATGTACACTTACCAGTGTACCTTGTGGAACGCCTTTCAGGATGTGTGTAGGAGTCGAGATATGGGAGGTGTTGAGTTACGGGCAGACCGAATATTGACCATCTGGAGACCATCGAGATGAGAGGCTATCCAGCCGTGTGCCAAAGGGGTTTGAGTTTGGAAAGGAGGGTGGGATGATCAATCGTGTCAAATGCAGAATGCTTCAAACTGAGATCGTAAAAGACCCCAATAGCATTGTCACGTTGATCAGGAGCAGACTAGAGGTCAGTGAGGAAGGAGAATACAGCAGTGGTGGTGGATCGGTTTGCGTAGAATCCATAAGAGAGGATGCTGTGCTTGCTTGCTCAAGAAGGAGGTGAGGTGTCGGTGGAATAAGTATTCAAACATCTTGAAGAAAGAGGAGTTGAGCGATATGGGTTTCTAGTTGGCTGGGTCTGCTTTGCTAATTTTTTTTTGCAGATGAAAGAAAGGTTGCTGACTTTGAGATAATGGATAGGCCAAGTAGTTGATGGATTTTAATAATTGAATAATTGACCAGCTAGTTGGCTGGGTCTGCTTTGCAACTTTTTTTGCGGATGAAAGAAAGGTTGCGGACTTTGAGATAATGGATAGGCCAGGTAGTTGATGGATCTAGTAATAATTGACCCTGGAACACTGTTTACACCACTGGAGTGTTTTGAACTTGGTTGTTGGGAGAAGTGGATGATTTCAGTAGGGGTAGTGGGAAATGGGAATATGGTCAAGGTGATGTGGTTACGAGTGGACAAGCGTGTTGGTGATGCTGGGAGTACTGGGGTAGGGGGGATATACAGGACTTGATGAAATAGGAGTTTTGAGTATTCCAAAAGGACTGACGGATCATCTTGTCTGACACCATTAATGAGTGGGGAGATTGGAGTTTGGAACAGAAATGGAGCTTTTTGGCAGAGTTGGGTAGGAACTTGACCACAGGAACGCATTCCTCTTTCAGGAACTTTGATGGGAACGTGTTCCTTTTTATCGGTAACAAGGAACGAAATGTATGTTCTTTTTAAAATTCCTTTTGAACAGTTTGTACTTCAAGAATATATATGCAATGTGGAATAGATAGTCCATTTAAATGATGGCAGATGAAATATATTTTCTGTGACCCTTGGTCTCACTTGCTATTGACTCAGCTCAATCTCTAATCCCTGCCATCAGTCCTGTACCCGTACATATCATCATTTTCAGACGAATTTCATGGCATTTCCCTGTCGACTTCTCATCATACAATTATTTTGTAGGTCTACATTGCCGTAGTTTGATGGCTTAAATTAACCGAGCATCAGTGCGAGGGGTTAGACAAAAACGTCAATACGCGTAAATGCAGTTAATGCATTCCAGGAAAATCATCAATACCTGGTGACATCACCAATAGCCAATGAGAATAAGATTATTTTCAACATGCGTATGGGCAGATTTGTGTAAACGCATGAGGCCCTTTCCACTTCAGTGTTCCATCTCGATCGTGCTAGTCCTCGTGATGAAAAAATTGGTGTTGTGGACTGTGGTTAGAGTTTTATCAATAATGATCAAATAATTATTGAATTGATTATGATAAATTACTGCTCAATCATGGTAGAGGGGACACAGCGGTCTAACTCATACAATACTCCTACAAATTCAAACAAAAAACTTTGAATCGGTAACTTTTAAAGGAACTTCAAGGGAAATTAATTTTTGGGGAACTTTCGAGTTCCTTTTTTTTCGGAGAATCTGTAACGGTAACTAGTTTTTTTTTTGGAACGAGTAACGGGAATTGGAACTACTATAGGCCTACCGTACTTCCTTTATTTGAAAAACTTATCCAACACTGCTTTATGGAATGTATATAGATAGGTAGTGGCTTTTGAGGTTATTGTCGGACAGAGTTTGCAGCGGGAATGACAATGACGTAGCTTGAAGCAGGAATGACGATGACTCAGTTTGGGAGATTCCAAAATAATTTTGGATATTACCCCAAAGGGTGGGGTTTTTTTTACCTTTTTTCAGAGCGGATTTTAATTTGAGATATAGGTAAAGCAGCATTAAAGTGAATTCAGAGGAATATCAACTGGAAAGCTTGATACATGATGGTGGATTTCATTACAGCCCATCTTGTAGAATAGTGTGATAAAAAAATGTACAAATATCACATTAGCGTGAATCACATTTAATACCATGCATTTTATTGTAAGGAGTACATGGGACTCGACGCTGGTTAGGCAAGTTTATTCCCGCTCGAGCCATGCTGGCATATGGGCACTCAATGATATGGGGTAGGTAGGCCGAGATGCATAAATGCTATGATACATGATAAGGAGAGAGGGGTACGTGAAGTGTGGACCTAGTCTTTCCGCATACATTTCGCTTATACATGGACATTTAAAAGAACGAAGGACTCAAGACCATAGGCAAATACTAGGCTCATCCTTCTGTGCTAAAATAATATACTGCTAGCAATGAGTAAAGCTCTAGATGATTTCTGAGGTTAAAGCTGAGTGAAGGGAGGGGGGGGGGGTGATTAATAATGGATGCTTGCAAGACCGGGAAAGGCGCCAATTCCTCGACACACTCTAAAAATTATTTACCTCTTCCTCGCTACCATCAGAGCTAAGTACTTCATCAGAAACGTCCGACATTTTAAAGCTGGACAATATTTACTTCAACGTAGAGAAAATATAAACTGCGACGTATAAAATCTACTTTACACGAAGATGTGAGTGTGTAGCGTCTCCTTCGACGTGATAAACTGACAATTGATTCAACAGGATGTAGGGTAGCGCAGCTAGCGGCTAGCGAAGATTCTCTTGCAATAGTTTTAACTTTCGATTTGTGTACAGGTCCGGCAGACACGATAGAAAATAAATATATTGACAAATTAATTTGATATTGGTTATCACATAACTTGATTAATACATCAAAAGTCGCTTTTCAAACAAAAAATAAGTTCCAAGTTTTGATTACGTAGTCTCAAATACAACTCAAAATAAACCTTATCGATTTGGAGAAATACATTTGTATGTTTATGAATTCTCTATACATAGCTTTAAAAAATACAGACATTTTATTTTACATTTATACTGAGAATGATCAAAGGATATTTCGTACAATTCGTTTTATTATTACGTAGAAAACTACGACTTGGGTCTATCCGGAAATAGGATAATACTGCTGCCTAGGGCCTGTACAGCCAAGTTGACAACTTAACTTTACAACCTAGCTTAGGCCTATCTATCAAAGTAAGTTGCAGTGCAAGAGTGTTTTTAAAAGGCAACAACTCCGTAGTCTTAAAAAGGTAAATATCAGTTGATAATGAACACTACGCCGTACATTATTGTGGACCTATTCTTGCTGTCTGTCTGTATAAATGTTTTCTTGGTCTAGTCGTTAAATGTGTTCTAGATCGAGACCTAGGGCAGGCCTACAATCATCCTTAATCATGGTCTAGGCCTAGGCCTAGTTATTACTGTAGAGAGGCCCTACTTGAAAGCCTATGTTTATGCTAGGCCTAGATGCTTACTGGATTTGTGGCAAAACTAGTTCGATCGTGGAGCTTTTAGTAGGCCCTACAATGAGATGGATGGATCAGTCACTACAAATTCAATGGTCACTAGGCCTAGTGCGTTCAACTGTCATTCAGGAGACTAGGGTACGATTCCTGCCATTGTAGACTAGGCTTATCCTGACAGTTTTTCGTGGCTTCCCTCAGTGGTTCTGGTTACCAGAGAATACTGGAATGAAATCGTATTATCAGGTCATGATTTCTTTTTTTGTACAGGTCTACAGTCTAGCCATTGAGATTGTAGGCCTAGGCCATTGAATTTGTAGTGGTTAAAGAAGGGACATCCTGTGTTAAAATTGTCGGCGAGCCACCGAGACCGGTTTGCTCAGAGCTTCTAAAAAGCAGTCCCGAAAAATATAGAGGGCCAACGAGCTGAGCGAGCTTCCGAAAAACAGGCGAGAAATTTATAGAGGGCCAGGTTACTGACCATAGCGCTTCGAAACGCAGCGGATATTTTGTAGTACTAGTCATTCTAAACCGAGAGCGGTCCGCACAACATCGCTGCTGTGAGCGCCTAGCGTTCTGCGTGGGCTAGTTACTGTCTATTGACAATAGCCAGAAACCTGTCACTCGAAGAGTCGACACTTCTAACCGTCAGTATCAGAAACGAACGGTCGTGTCTACTTCTAACCATTTGTGCTTTCAACATGAGTAACTTGAATCTTATTATTTTTTAAACTCCACGCTAGACAGACAAGTGTCGATAGTTTAATTTCATTATGGTATAAGTTATTTCAACTATTATAATATAATAACTATTTCAAACGTATTTTGAACATAGAAACATTACGAGAAATGAATATTTGAAGTAGGCCTACAAAATATTTACCAGATTGGAAATTTTTTTAAAAACACTCAGTGTCTTTTCCGTACAAAGACTCACATGAT
Organism: Brachyptera risi; assembly: GCA_964007535.1. NCBI lineage: Eukaryota > Metazoa > Arthropoda > Insecta > Plecoptera > Taeniopterygidae > Brachyptera > Brachyptera risi. Next base: position 44,225,012 of record OZ023326.1, read on the forward strand.
GAAATTAACCCATCTACATTCCATTGTGAATAATTGTAATTAATTGTATCATATTTGTAGCAAGTGTTTCAACTATAGGATCTGGGATTTTTTCTTTTCCTATAAGATTGAAAAGTACATCAGATAGGCCTACTCAGGTATATAATAAACCAATTGACGCCAACCGTTCTCAATTGCATATTAAACTCGAAAACCAAGAGAAAAAAACATGAAACCGAAAACTAAATACAGTTTTATCATCCATTCGTAGTTGAACCCACTCCAAAAAATTATGAATTTGATGGGTGTCTTCTCTATCCCAAAACAATGTTATATAGGTCTACTCCTGTGCAATACCCTTTTTTTGTATAACATCGAAACTTGATACAAAACCATTGTTCCCCAATTAAGGCTATGGATGAAAGATAGGATCGTTAAATGTCTCAATTGATGTCACTCGTTGTCAATAGCTGTAGGTGAGATGACAGTGCATTGAAAACTATAATAGAGGCAAGACAATTGACAAATAATATGGATGTTTATCGTTTGAGAGATGAGTTGTTTTCCAACTTGGCAACCCTTCAATCAAACGATTAAAGCGAACCTTCATACAGTCTAATTACTATATTTACCAATTACTATTTGTATTTAGTATTACCGGTACCATAGACTGAAGAACAAACGGAATTTGTGTTCTTTAGTTTATGGTATTACACTTTTAAGCCACCGATTACCATTATTTTAAAATAGTTGACGTTAAAAAAATGCATCAAGGCCTCAAATTCAAGGCCAAATAATTAGTAGTCAAATTGAATCAAATTTTTTCAAAAAAGGTAATATTTTTCAACATTACTCGATTTCATTATTAACATTGTTTATAATATCACTTTTATATTTGTATCAGCGTATTCATCGTTATTTATTGAAGTGGCCCACATCGACATGGAATTATATAAGTTTTAGGTGAACAAAGAAAAGGCACAAAGCTTATCAGTGGGCCTACTCGAGATTATTATAGGCATTACTCTAATCTGAAAAACGTTCCTCATTTCTATTGTCGAAAATACATAAGTCAATATTCCTCATAATGGTCTGCTTTCAACAAGTATAGCAAGCGATGGTACAAGAAGATTAAGGATTAGGGGCCGTTGGACAGGGGAGGGGGGAATGGGCAGGGGAGGAGCAGAGGCTTCAGGGGTGTGGGCTTGTAAGTTGTACGCCAACCATCTCACCAGCTCATCTTGAATACGGAACTATTTAATTCATATTTTTATCCATCCTGACTTGGTTTTCCGTGGTTTCCCACAGTCCTCGAAACAAATGCTTGGATAAAGTGCTAATTGGCCACGACCTTTAATTAGTAGAGTAATTATAACATAACATATAACATTTCACTCATTTTATTTTCTATTTTGTATTATCATTATGATGAACTTTACATCTGCTGTTAATGGAAAGAGGTGATCATTGCCCGAGAGACTTACTTCAAAGTGGAAGATATCAACATTTGTGTGTTTTGTTTACTCTTAATACCAATGCCGGTAATGTCCAGATATATTTAACAAAAACCGGTTTTTACTTATAATGTGTTCCGGACTTTCGGAAACTGAAGGACTTTTATCTGCGGCGGAAAAATATGGTCACAGACAGCGCAGTCCTGGTGTTGAAGTTCATTGGTTTTAAATAATTGAATGAGCGAAGCGAAGACTCAATCTTACTATACTCGAAAAAAAAGCCTTTTTTCGCGCTCCACATGTCAAACGAAAATTCAAAATAAGTTGAAACTTAGCATACACAAGTGTCCTTATCTAATTCGATACTGTATAGTTTTAAGGGGGGAGGGTAAGGTGCAAAACTTGATTCTCACCATTGGTCCGTCTCATGATGTTATGACACTAGGCAAACGCGTTATGTGTTTCCGCGTTGATGGATGAGTTGGAACGTATCAACTTATCTTTGGATTGGTTATTATATATGTATACACCTTGAGATCCAAACCATTACATCACTGCCATCTTATTTTCCATTAATAATTTATATGATAATAAAGAAGGCTTTGTTTTAATCGTTTACAATCAAGTGGTGACACTTGTTGCTTTGATTTAATAGGTATCTTAATAGCTTTGAATAATTACCACAAATAACATTATATATTTTTTTTACATCGAAACGGCTGATCCGATTTGAGTGAAAGTTCGGAATAATGTGTATCATTATTAGATTGAAATTTCCTGAGAATTTGAATCCTCTCAGATGAAATATTTTTCACGAATGTTTTCCTCTGCGTTATTCTGATGGGATTTTTGAAAAATTTGGAATGAGTTTTCTCAGAAGTGGTTCAACCGATCGCGCCTCAAAACTATACAGCATCAAGTCAGATGGGGGTTCATGTGTGTGCCAAGTTTCAACTGATTTTGAATTTTCGTCTGACCTGTGGAGCGCGAACAAAAAAAAAGAAAAAAAAAAGAAAAAAAAAAAACAGGCACTTTTTTTCGGTATAGTGAAATTGAGTCTTCGCTTCGCTCATCCAATAAAACTCCCTTGCAAAAATTCTTACCCCATTTGACATGAAAGAAAAAAACATGGAAAGTCCATAATTTTCGACCGGGCCTATTGAATATCTCTCTTATGGGGAATAACATGTAACGCTTTTTTGAGCTAGGAACGTAGAAGAACTAAGATAGGTAGAGAAAAAGTGTTCCCACAAAATATCTGCGCTCGAATGTCATCTTTCGTCTGATATGTATAACATAGCTACTTATTTTCGCCATATGATTTCAATTGATCAACTCGCATGGCATGTGGCTTTATTGTTGCAGATTTTCTAGTTTTAGTACAAGGGCTCCATTATAAAATAAACCCGCCTACATTCCACTCTGAATGATTGCATTTTAGAATATGAGTATCTGTGTTAAAAACAGGTAATAAATTCTCCCGTTAGGTATGTTCAGCATAATGAATAGGCAAGGGTCGAAACATGATTTGCTTGACTGATGACAGAGACTATCCTCTACAGGGAGGGAGAGAGTTGAGTATGACGTCAGAACCTTTTCCCCCGCCACGTTAGATTAGGCACTTCGCTGGGGGTGAGGTTGGAAGCTCTTGACGGGATGGTAGCCGAAAGGGTCTATTACCTGCGTCGGAAGGAACCATATAAGTCGAATTGTCATTATAGAAATAAATTAAAATCGCCGTCGAAGAATCAAGATGATTATATACGGAAGATATGCATTGAAAATGAAAATCTAAACAATTTACTTTTTTATTGGAAAAAATCCACTCATATGCGACCGAAATACGTCGAAATGTATTGTATACGAAACGTCCCTCAAACATATCGACGTATCTCGGCCGCATATGAGTGAATTTTTTACAATAAAAAAGTAAATTGCTTAGATTTTCATTTCCAATGCGTATCTTCGGTATATAACAATCTTGATTCTTCGACGACGATTTTAATTTATTTCTATAATGGTTATTCAACTTCTATTGTTCCTTCCGGCGCAGGTAATAGACCCTTTCGGCTACGATACGGTCAAGAGCTTCGAACCTCACCCCCAGCGAAGTGCTTAGTGTAGGACCACGTTGCGGGAAAAAAAGCTCCGACGACTGACGTCAGTCTCAACTCTATTCACTGACACTTAGGACACTTAGGCGATAAAAGTTGTTTAATTTATAAATTATGTCACTTTGGGGCAATTGTGAAAATGAATTATGACTTTAAAAGATGATTCACATACTAAAAATATAAATCCGCTATTTTCATCCTTAGCCTTAATTGGGGAACAATGATTTTGTATCAAGTTTCGATGTTATTAAAAAAAAAAAAAAAAAAAAAATTTTAAAGCATTTTTTGTGTCCACACATTTTTCATCCGATTTCACCAAAGTGTCCCCCCGTCTCGCCAAAGTGTCTGTCCCGTAGGCCTATGTTAAAAGCATATACTTGCCCATCATGAAGATGTCGATATATATATATATATATATATATATATATATATATATATATATATATATATATATATATATATATATATATATATAAATATATATATATATATATATATATATTTATGATATCCAATTCAATATGATTGTGAGCAATTTAATTGCATGTTTTTTATTTTGGAGAAATGAAATGCTCAAAGAATGGATTGTTGAAAACATTGTTCTTGTGTCAAGTTTTGAAGTTTCTACCCTGAAATTTGAAAGAATCAAAATAGATTGAATTGAATTGGAATATCTGATAATTTGGCGGATGACTATTCAAAAACATTAAAAACATTAAATTAAATTGGAAATATAAAACATATTATTGAGTTAGAAATTTTAATCAAGGATGCCCTTCATCTTTCTACTGATTCCCTATTCTATGGGTACCATAGATAATAGTATAGTACCATGGTAATTAAAATTGCAAGCTCTACACCTCAGAGAATTGTGTTTATATAATGATGTTGCAATTAGGACAGTTATCAATATTTACGTAACATTTCTTCGTGGGGAAAATTAATTGTGTTGGTTAAATGCAGGTCTTTGCTCTAGTTTTTGAGAATTTGAATTCAATAATTATTAATGTTTACAAAATTGCAAAAGCAGAAATGTTACGAAACTTAAAATTGAAATATTGAAAATTGATAGAGAAATGAAAAATAACAAATAATAATCTGATGGTTTCAATACAGAACATTTTCCCAACATGACCTGTAATTTAATTTGAATCTGTGGAGTTTCAAGTTTTTTAATAATTATATTGTGTCTCTTTCCATTTCATGTATAGGCCTAAACACTCCATATACTACTGGTATAACCTTCTATGGCGTTTTTTCCTTTCCCATTTATGGCGTTTTGTCCTTTGAACCCGTGTTAATCAATGCTAACTAGGAAAACGCTATAAGTACGCGTTGATGGACGAGCGATGTTGAAAAAAGTGTTAAAAGGGTCACTTTTCATTTTTTCTCTTTAAAATGGCTGAGCTGGAAAAATTGAAAATTTCTAAAATGTTAGACAATTGCGTTCTACATATCCAGTACATTTTTTTTTTATTTCTTTCTTTCTTCTCTAATAAGCCTTTGACCATGTAAAATTGGCCGTCGCCCATGTGTCCGTCGCCTAAATGTCCAATGATCAAAGTGGATTAAAGTAGATCGCCCAAGTGTCCGTATACCCTCCCTGACATGGACATTAGTCTCGATTAGTCTATAGCTGAATTTAAATAATAACATAGTAAGAATAGTAGGCCTAACCATAATAATCATAATAATATAATGAGTAATAACAGATATAATCTGAGAAATACATGTTTTAAGACTTCAAGGCGATACTAATGCAATCATTTCTTCTGCAGACAAGAACCGAAAGGGTCGCTTCCCTCTCTATGCTTCAATCGATTGATTGATGGCTTGATAAGTTGTAAAACAACATATTTCTCAAACCAGATTGTATGAAGGTTCGCATCTTGCGAAGCGAGTTTGTGGTTTATCTAATTATTGTTAATTTGTTATTACTTTATAACTTTCAAAATCCAAGCATTACATACACAGAATATTATTTACAATTATACGAGGATAATATTAAGATTTTATTTGGGGCTTATTCACTGTAAAATAGTAAGTATTCGAATATGAACACTTGATTATTCGCCGTGTAATAATAATAATAATACCGTGATTACTGCATTTGTCATTTGTGTAAATATGGGTCTACAGTTGGAATACTGCTCAAGTGTTGTTATACTAATTAATGACTACTAGCACTAATCAGCGCCAAGTTAGGGTCAATAGGGTCATTGCGTGCTAGAACGAGAGGCTGGCTAATATCAAATATCAATCGCAGTTTATTTTTATTGCGCGCCAAACACGGCTAGCAGATTGCTCGCAGCGGCGATGTGCTACGGTCCGCTGCCAGTCGAGAGTGAGTAGTTTTAGGAGAAAACCGCTCGCTTCGGAGGGCGCTACCAGCTAGTCTGTCGACCCACGAATCGACACTAGCTCTACCTATAAATTTCTCGACTAGATGGGCCGAACCCTCAAACTGGCTTGGCGCAGAGGCTCCCATATACGTGTCCTATCTTTAACCTTACAAAATCAATGCCTAGGCTCAATGGTCTAGGCCATGAGTAGGGCCAGGTCTAGCTAACGGAAAAGATTTTTGTTTTATTTTGACACCTATTTATACCACATCTGATCAAAGTAGCCTACCTGCTTTCATTGTGACTTCTCTCAGGCGTACTATATTATTATGTATAGGCCTCCTGGCAGATTTCAGTATTGCCAACTCCTGATAATGTAGTTGTAAAAAAATAAGGTTAGTTCTAGATAGGTGAGGTTTGTGTTGAATGGACGAAGCTATAATTTTAAGGAAATCCTTTCCCTACCCAACCCTAACCATCACCCACCTTCAGTTCATTTGACAAACCTTACAAACCGTACTAATCCTAATCATTATTTTTCAAGACTGCCTACGTCACCGAGTAGGCCTACATAAATGTCCACGAAAAGAGTTGTTACTACTTAAATCTTTCAGTAGAAACATGACATACAAAATCAATGGCATGGTGGAAGTATTGCAGAAATACGATGAATAAATTGGTGAAATCCCTTACTGAAATCACACGGCCGAAATAGGGACGAAACAGGGACGATTGAGTTTTAAGGGACGAAACACGGCCGATTCACGGACGTACATAGAAAGGCAAACAGACTGCAGAAAGGTGCGGTTGCATAGCGCCCAAACAGGGCCGAAAGACGGCCGCAAACTGGATGAGATTGAACGGCCGAAACACGGCCAATTTAAGGACTTTTCACGGGCAATATAGCGACCACATTTCTGTCTCTCCCAGGGACAAAACACGGACAATTCAACGACTTTTTGCGCACTTTTCAGGGCCGAAACACGGCCGATCCAAGGACTTTTTAGAGACTTTGTTTTCTGTTTCTTGGAATCGATTAGAGTCGACCGTTATTGTGTTAGAAGTACATATCGCCTTGGGCACAAAGAATGTAGCCTACCATATAACACGAAGCAAGGGGTTGAATTGGGGTGAATGGGCCTAACCAGTTTTTACCTGTCACACCACATTCCATTGCTGCATTCAGTGTCCAGTCTATCACTTGTACTTGTTGAGTTAACATTGATAGGCCTATGAGGAGTGCAATGAAGACTCCACAACGAATTTGCGAAAACTGTTCGACAATTTATTAGGGGGTGGATTAAGTGATTCTACAATCAAATGGCATAGTCCTCACTGTCGTAAGACTCAAGAGAATTCTTTGCTAATTGCTGCCAAAAAGACGAGCTATGACATAACAGATACGGGCTCAGAAAACTACTTTGCCGTGTATAAAAGTATCTTGTTTCAAACGTTATTTGTCCCTACTTGGGCTGTGTTTTGCCCCTACTCTACGGGTTGATTGACCTTTCATATCTCTAATTATATGTAGCCCAATTCATCATTGAATTAACTGTTGAATTACGCCACGTTCATGAGACGTATGCGGAAAGAGAATGTTTTTATTTTAGGTTTAGATGAGCTGCTAGATTTATTATTTTTTTCATGCGTCTCATGAACACTGCGTGATTCAATAGTTGATTCAATGATGAATTGGGCTACATATAATTAGAGTTATGATAGGTCAATCAGCCCGTAGAGTAGGGGCAATACACGGCCCAAGTAGGGACAAATAACGGCCGAAACAGAGACTTTTTAAGGCCGAAACAGAGACTTTTCACGGGCGAAACGGAGACATTTCAGGGCCTAAACAGTGGTGGTTTTTGTCCCAAACTACCTAAGTTTCGGCTCTGTTTCGGCCGGCCGATACAGAGCCGAAACAGAGACTTTTTAGAGACTTTTCACGGACAAAATAGAGACATTTCAGGGATGTAATTTGCCGTCTAATTTCAGTAAGGGATGGGGACGTAAATAAGAAAGGAAACCCAACAAAAGCTACTAGCCTATTTTCGATCAATATGGATCAATTACGCCTATTTTAATAATCCCAACTTGAGATTTGTTATGATTACCTATATAAAACACATTGACCTAAGGTATGCGATTTTTTCAAAATTTTCAAAATACTGTTTTAGATTTTGGAATGGGTAACACATTTCAACCCCAAATCTCAATGTTTAAAAGTTTAATAAAAGATCTGTTTTTGGTATCATTTGAAAGCCCCTTTCAAGAGCTTTAAAACAATATATTTCTCAACACTGTAGGACAAATAGGGGAAAAGTTATGGTGATTATCGCAAATGCGTACGCGTCCAAATGTGGCTTTTTGGACAAACTTGAAATGCCCGTAAATCCCAAACAGGACGACTCATTGAAAAAATAAAAAATACGGGTCAAATATTTCGGTTCAAGTAACACATGTACAAATTTTAATAAAAATTCATGGGATGGAAAAATGTGGCCATGTTGATTTCAATTCTGATTTAGCATATTTTTGCCACTACAACCACTTACCGGTATAGTCAAATCTGCTAGAAAACACACGTAGGCCCTATGCCCTACTTTGTTTTAATATTTTCCAAATTATTGAGTGTTGATGAACTTTATTGTGTTACCGGTACTGACAAATACATAGAAGGATATGAAAGTGATTTAGGCCTACTGACTAGAGCACTACCTCTATGCATCGTTCCCGGATCCATCATTTTACCATTTCTATCATGAATTTTGTCCAACCCTAACTCTCGCATAACCAATTATACATTTTTTGATGGATCGTTTTCCTGCATGGAAGGTTTTTCTCTTCTGGTCCCTTGAAAAAGGATGAATAGTTTCACTTTGATTGATTCAAACAGTTTTAATTCCCTGATATAAGTTGATAGGTTAGACCTAAGTGCTTAAATGTCTTTGAGGTTGATGAAAACTGAGCTTCCAAATATGATGAGTAGGCCTACAAGTAGTGGCAGCTAGTCAAAAGGTCACTTTAGAAGCCAGGAGTGTATTCCTTTTGACTTTCAAAGATGTGGTTATTGAAAAGTTATAAGGATGTCTGGTAATATTTTGAATAATGACTTGGTAGGTCTCCAAAATGTTATTCTTTCTAGGATTTATTATATCAACAAATTAAATTCTGTGTACCGTACCGGTACTGATATTCATATTTTCATTTTTTTAAATAGGCTGACTGACCACGCTCACAATGACGTCGTTACCACGTAGAATAATCAAAGAAACTCAGCGCTTGATGCAAGAGCCAGTCCCCGGGATCAGCGCCGTTCCAGATGAAAGCAATGCACGGTACTTTCACGTTATTGTCACCGGTCCAGAAGACTCGCCTTTTGAAGGTGGTCTATTCAAGCTAGAGCTTTTTTTACCCGAAGATTATCCTATGTCGGCGCCTAAAGTACGTTTCATTACTAAAATATATCACCCGAATATCGATCGTCTCGGTCGTATTTGCCTAGACATTTTGAAGGACAAGTGGAGTCCTGCTCTGCAAATACGAACCGTGCTACTCTCAATCCAAGCTCTGCTGAGTGCCCCGAACCCAGACGACCCATTAGCTAATGATGTAGCCGAACTATGGAAAGAAAATGAAGTAGAAGCGATTCGAAATGCAAAGGACTGGACACGAAGATATGCCATGGACAATTAACTTGACTGGAAAATTTGGTACCTACTTTGCGGTGTAAAAATGATCATCATTTTTAACCTATTAAAGTTTTCAAACTTATTACTTTCATGGCATCGTCTTGAAAGTAATTGTATTTTCATTTCATTTAATTGGAGCCAACATTGGGGATGTTGAGATATAAGTTAGTTGCGAATCCTGTATTTAAGTAAGAGAGTTGACTACATACAGCTATGGCGTTCAGCTATGGCAGGTCTGCTAAAGTAGCTTGTGTCGGTGCAGTTAGTGCATAACCATAATTCCTGCCTTTGGGTTGGTTAGTGATGGTTGGCCTAGGATGAAAATATGGCTATAAATATACTTTTAGTCATCAAATTATGTGCATCTGTTATATGGCCTCTCCTTGCAGTTACTATATAAGCTTGCTAGGGCCTCCATTTTCAAATAAAATCATCATTTACGAAGACATTATTAACTGCGACTACAAGGTACGCAATTAGCGGTACCGGTATATTGTTGTCAGGAGAAAAGTGAACGAGTTGTGTTTTTAAGCCTTGTATATGCAAACAGGCTGCACAAGTCTATCTCATATTTACCTAAATAAATATGTGTGAGTGGTGTGAATGATTTGCATTGCATACCGATATTCTAATAATTTGTATGCTATTTAAAAAGCAGATCGCTATTTGATACAGTGCTATTATTACAGGTCAGAATATCGATCCAGGTTGTCGTAGTTTTCTAGCAGCTTGTAAGCAACTTGAAATTCAATTGAAAAATCATTTTACCTTTTTTCGTGTTATTAAAGTGCAGTTTCACAATTTATATAATTTATATTTAGTTATTATTGTATCATATATTATTGATAATACGTATTCCCATACAAGAAAATTGCACTGCGTTACTTACAGTTAAGCAACACTATCTTGTAATCATCATATCTCTACTTTTAAGTCTCTACGAAGGGAAGTCCTGCATTTCCCCACACAGCTTCTTGTTCTTACTGGCTGGTAATTACCAAGAGTTATACTCATACTTTTTGCAAATAACGTGTGCCTGACTTGACAACAGTGTTGTACATTTTTTTCCATCATTTTATCAGTGAATAAAGCAACCATGGGAAATGTACTAACTAGGGTTTTATTATTACGTGTATTTAATCTCGTCATATTATAGAACCAAATCCATCCCAATCCTATAGTTAGATGGTTATTTCAAATAGAGCATTTCATCTGGAGAGAAACTTTGTGTTAGTTCAGTAGGTATCTTTGAATGGACAAAATCATTTCGGGTGTAGGTTGGAGATGACCATGAGATTTTCACAACTAGATAAGCTTGATTTATATAAACCCATGCAGTGACATGCAGAGGGTTGAATTTCAGAGGAGCACACACCCATGGACAGAGTGGTACACCTTGTTGGAGGGGAGCCAATTTTCTCTTTCATTAATGTGCTTTTAAATGAAAAAAAAACAATGTGACACTCTGAGTGATCAGGGGGGCCCAGTGGATCATTGGAGGGTAGTTTATTGAAAGCTGATTAATGCAAACTAACGATCATACACGCGGGAAGATGGGGTCTGGGGGCAGAAGCTCTAGCAGGAAATTTTTTTGTTTTAGAATGTTTTTGAAGTGATTTTTGTGGTGTACGAGCAGTAATGTGTAATGTTTCAATTGTGAAATGGCAAAAGAAATTGCAATGATGATCGTTGATTTGAAAAAAATTGACACAATCGTAAATTGACATACGGTATTTTGTAGCAGATGTTCTTTTCTTGTTACAGTAGAACCTCTTTACTCTTTAGTAAGTTTATCGTTAGTATATTATTCACCTTAGCAAGTTCCATTTTATAATCCCATCCATATGCTCTCACATGTTGAGAGTCCACGGAAGTCGATTTAGCCAAATATCAGTTTTTTGGTGATAACTTTTGAACGGTATGAGATATCAAAATTCTAATATGTGAGAAACACAGATAATTATGATAGCTTCAAGATAATATAAGATATAACTATTTGAATCATGTCTCATAACTGTCAAGCGTCGACAGCTAAAAAATGTGTTTTTTTAGCTGTCAACGCTTCACACTCATGCAATGTGATTTAAATAGTCATAACTTATCATCTTGAAGCGTATTAGAATTTTGATATCTCAAACCGTCTCAAAAGTTATCACCAAAAAACTGATATTTCACTAAATCGACTCCTGTGGACTCATTTAATAGTTTCTTTAGTAAGTTTTTTTTTGTCTGGTCCCCTGAAAAACGTACTATAGAGGTTCCACTGTATAATCAACAATTTTCTAACTACCGGTATATCTTCACATCTGAAAAACTGTACCTGTGGCAGTGGTTATTTCTCTGTATGATTATTTCAATTTTCATCAAACTTGTCGAACATGTTCGTCTTTGTTGTCGATCCTCAGTCTCTCTGTTGTAATCTTATATGAGATGGCAGTGAAAAAAATGTGAATCTATGCCAGTTTTGATTCATTTTGAGGTGCTAGATAAAAATATAAAAACAAAGATATACCGGTACTAGGGGAGCTACATTTTGAGAAATTTGTATCAATATTTCATTTCCCAATCATTCAGCATTATACCATCAAATTACATGCTCATTTATTATCTAACAGACCAGTATTGAAAAATATATCGAAGTAATGACATTCAATCAAAGCACTAGTTTTATTGAAGGTGATAATATTTTTATTTTTTTCTAATAACATCGAAACTTGATACAGAATCATTGTTCCCCAATTAAGACTATGGATTTTTGAAAAGGGCACCACAAGGGAGATCTTGGATGATATTATGAAGGGAATTATGTGAAAATAAATATAGGTAGGCCTACCTATTCCCATTCTTGAATTAAACTACAGTACAATAATTTTAACCAAGTGATTTCTTACCACAAAATAGTAACTAAATAGTTATTCAGCAAAAAAAATTGACAGTGATTCTCAAGCAATTTCTTTTCAAGACTATGTATTTGTAAACATTCTTGCAGATGTGCTAGATGCACGGTGGCAAGATATTCTATTGGTTCATTTTCTTGAATTCTAATAATTTCTTTGCAGATTTTTTTTCTTCGAGTTTATTCCAGTCTCTTATCGTCCTCTAGACAAAACCGTTTTTCACTTATCTACAAAATATCTCCATAAATATGAGAGAGAGAAACATATTATAGAGCTACCCCTATGCTCTTCTTCATGACTGTGTTCTGATTGATAGATACGTATTTAGATTTAAGGTGCAATTATAGCAAAGGTAGAAGCTCTGGCAAATGTTTTCCAACTCATTCGTCGCATAAGGACAAGGTTAGTAATAAAGCTATTTACTTGCACTGCTTGGCACAAGGACATCTGTATCACAGGTACGATGCCACACTTGGGCGAAATGAATATTAAAATGGGCCGGTCACCCTCGAATATGTTTTGCTGCATTTGTACTGTTGTCTCACTTTCATCAGAAGTTTTACGTAAATGATAAAAGTATAAAAGTGTAGTGATATTTTTAAAAGTAACAACCATAGGCGTGTGCACAGGACCGGCCGAGTGTGCCCGGGCCGTATCTAATGCTCCAATGCCGCATACGGCATTGGAGCATTAGGTAAGGCACACTGCACACTGCACAATTTTTTAAAAGAAATATATTATTGAAATTATTTCAAACAATTGTTAATTTGTCTGAAATTACTACACCCTACAACAATGTATTTGAAACAATTGATAAGCTATTGCGATAGTTGATTAAACTATTTTCATTCTTCGAAATAGTACTATTAGCAGGGCTTGTTTCACGATTGCCCCACTGTCGAGTCTCGTGTTTCATTTCTGGAAAGACTATCGTTACGCTCATTTTCGGTTTTATTGTACAGAGATGAGCCGAGCTTGCTGAATATTGTTTCTGGAAACTCCAGGTAAGTATAACGGCAGCACACCAAATCCTCGAAAACCCATATCTTGGAAAACCCATATCTCAGAGAAAACATTTGTCCGACAGTTCGTGACCAAAATCTTAGAAAACCCATATCTCAGAAAACCCAAATCTTAGAAAACCCACATCTTAGAAAACCCACATCTTAGAAAACCCACATCTCCGAAAACCCATATCTCCGAAAACCCATTCGTCCGACACTGTTTACTCGAGTGACCAAATCTTAGAAAACCCACATCTCAGAAAACCCATTCGTCCGACACTTTGTTTCAAGTGCTCAAATCTTGGAAAACCCCGATCTCCGAAAAGGCGTGGCGTGTGCGACTGATGGGCGGAGCTCAACCGTACAGTCTTTGCCTACATCAGTCATAAAATATATACTAATAACCAATTCCTTCCTAGTCCCTCGTACTTGTGGACACTGTGGCGTTGGTCGCACAGCAATCTGAAAATTGTATGGTATTAAATATTATCTGAAATGGTTGTTATATATCTTCCTTCTATCAACTAGTCAGACGCTTGGGTTCAGTTTCATGTGACATTATTAAATATTAAATATATTAAATATTATAATACAATCTGAAAATTGTATGGAATTAAAATATTAAATCTTTAAATTCAAACGCAGATGTATATATCCTATATCCCGTCATTTATCCGCTGAAGTAACTTTTAATGGTGACTTTAATATTCAGGAACTTTTTGAGTTCCTTTTTTTTCTGAGGAACTGTATCTTTCAAAAGTTCCTTATAGACATTGAGGAACTTGACTTTCAAAAGTTCCTATATTTGAGGAACTTACCCAACACTGGAGTTCACACGATGCTTATACTTCACAATGTCAGCCATTGATTTTTTGCCACCTTGCAAGATTATTCAATGTTTTAGCTTAGGGTGACCATCCGTCCCGGAAAACCGGGATTGTCCCGATTTTCTATCTCTTGACCCGGTGTCCCGAAATTTTTTTTCGGAACACCCAAATGTCCCGGTTTAGTTGCAAGAGTAAAATTGTTCTATTTTTGGCGGCAATAAATGTATTTTCACTATTTACGACGCTGTGCAGAATTTGTTTCTTTGAGTGCAAATGCTGTTCTCTTTCAAAAATTACCGCGCGCTCGGCGGGCTACAATAATTCCCCACCCCCTCCCTTCCAATATGTAACGTCCTTTTACTGCCTACTGTTTACACACGGTACTGTGTATTATTAGTCAGTCTGGCTCTGAGAGGGCAACAGTTTACTTGTGTGTTGTTACAATGCCGAAACGAAAATGCTTCAATCAGGAGAAATATTCTGCTGAGTGGAATTTTATTTAAAAAAGGAAGATATGAGGATCAACTACCAACTACAAATTTTCCTTCACTGAGATTTACAATTATGTACTTGAAAATAAAAAAAAACACGATTTCCCTTATCAAGATCGTTCGACAAGTAGAAGACATGAACTCAAGATAAAGAAACTGTGCCAACAGTAATCATTACATAAATGTACATAGAACATAAGTTTATAATGCAGTAATAAATAATTCTTAAATGAAACAGTATAATGAAACACATAAAGATCTCCAGGCCTACATAAGAAAATAATGATGTATTTATTTATTTTTTATTCACACTGTGCTCCAAAGCAACTAAAATTCAATAAGACATCGTTCCCAAAAAAATTCCCCGTGGGGCTGATGTTGAGAACACGCGGATCACCGGCTTCGCAGATGTTTCTTTCAAATGTTTCTATGTCCCGGAGTTTATTTCCCACAATCTGGTCACCCTATTTTAGCTGGTACCTTAAATTCCATGCCAGTGAAATACATTTAGATGCAAAGTGAATATTGAAAAGGTTCGAACAAAATAACCAAACGCGGTCAGACTCTATTTGTTATTTAGATATAATCTTGGATAATGGCTGTCGTACCAATAGATATAGGCAACAGCATTCCAGAGCTGTTCAACCAGCCGTATCCCTACTGAAAATAAAAAATGTACTGTTACTGAGGCACAAATTTCTTCTTTATTGCACAACTTGTCAAAGACTTAGTTTCAAGATGAACTTTTCAATCTTTTCATGCATAAAAACAGAATAGCAGAAATGCGTGTTTCTGTAATTTTTTTGCAGAGCATTTCTTCTTTTTGCAATGAACATATCTCACACAAATCGGAAAAAGTAGTAGATTAGGCAAACAAGTAAATGTCGAAGATCACAATAATCCGATTCATAATATAAATTGAACTCAATCACCAGGCAAAATTGAAAGATCTTACGATTCCCCCAGGCCCAGACTTAAAGTTGTCACTTTTGGAGGACGCAGAGCAGAGGCTATTCCTGAGTATCGTTTGAGAGGTTATTCAGTTGATGTTTGTGATCAGTATAAGTACTTGGGAGTGTTATTTTAAAGTAAGCTGGGTTGGGAAGAACATGTGCAAAGGGTGTAAGGAAGGGCCATAGCAGCATTGAACTTTGTCATGCGACAGTTGCGCGGAGCGGGATGCATGGTTCGAGAAAAGGTTTCTCTTGTTCGTCCAATAGTAGAATATGCTTCTTCAGTTTGGGATCCATACAGAGTGGGAGTGATACGAGAGGTCGAACGAGTGCAGAGATTGGCTGCCAGAAGAGTGACGGGTAGAGTTAGGAGGTTTAGGAGAGTCCAAAATATAAGGGTTGAAATGGACTATGAATTAGAGCGGCCATCAGAAATGGTGAGGGAGTTGAATTGGTTGTCACTCGAGGCAAGAAGAAAGGTAGACAGACTGTGCAATTTGTATAGAACGTACCAAGGAGAGGGTGGTTGGGAGGAGCTTGGGGAAAGAGTTATGAGACAAAGTTTAGAGCGTTCTATAAGAGGTGATCACGGGGAGAGGGTAGTAATTGAAAGATGTAGAAGAGATGTCGGCAGGTTTTCGTTTTTGATAAGGACAGGAATTGAATGGAATGATTTGGAGGAGGATATAGTAGAAGAAGCGAGTTTGGGTAAATTCAAGAGAAGGGTTGTGGAATGTGAAAGTGAGAAAGAGGGGATAATAATTAAGTTCATGTGGTAAACAGATGTGGTTATTTTACTGTGCCACCGTGTACGAGTTACACAATTGTACTTTCAAAATAAATAATAATAATAATAAAAGGGGGGGGGGGGGGGGTTAGGTGCAAATCTTAATTTTTACCATTGGTCTGTCTCATTATGTCACGACATAAAACGCCCTTTAAAAATAAATGGCTATTCCAAAAATTTACAAAAAAATATTTTGAAAAAATAAGCTGTGTGAGAAGGCCCAATATTTGCTGAATATGATTTTATTTTGTTCACTATTGTACAAACGTCTGTCACTCAAATTTTGACAATCATTGTGAATAAACCAATGTCCTCTCCCCCCCTTCAGACACCAGCCATCAAACTGTCATAGTAGAAATACGTTGACAGCTCAAGGTTATTGCTGGGACATTGGTAAAATCAAATTTGCAACCATAAAGCACACGCCATGCGAGTTAATCAATTGAAATCATATGGCGGATATAAGTAGCTATGTAATACATATCAAACGAAAGATGACATTCGAGCGCAGATATTTTGTAGGAACACTTTTTCCTCCACCTATCGTAGTTCTTGTACGTTCCTAGCTCAAAAAAGCGTTATATGTTATTTTCCATAAGAGAGATTTTCGTTAGGCCCGGTCAAAAATTATCGACTTTTCACGGTGGGGTGGTTTTTCACCCATGTCAATTGGGGTGAGAATTTTTGCAAGGGCGTTTTATGTCATAACATGATGAGACGGACCAATGGTGAGAATTGAGTTTAGCACCTTACCCCCCCTTTAAGAATCCCTTTAGGCTGAACCTAGTTTAGCCCCCCTATTCTTATTTTCAAAATGTGTCCGAAAAAAGTTCACATTTATTCATTCATCTTTCATTTTTTACACTAGTCTAGACTAGTGTAAAAAATGAAAGATGAATGAATAAATGTGAACTTTTTTCGGTCAATGTGAAAACCACGTGGCACGTCAACGTATTTCCGCTCGTCAGTGGCGGATACAGGAGGGGGGGGGGGGGGGCGATGGGGGTCCATGAACCGGGAGCGACGAAAAAAAGTAGAAAGAAAGAAAGAAAAAAGTAGGAAGGTAGGAAGAGCTAAGGAAGGAAATAAATATTGTATGAAGCTATGTATATGCCATGATTTCATATTTAACATAATTGCATTGAAAATGAATCGATAGTACTGTTTCAAAATGTCAGATCTAATAGGCCTATGTAGTTTAGTCAGCAAAAATCAACAAACAGCACTACAGTGCTTCTTTCAGGTTGTGAATTATATATTGAGATTTTTTGTAAATAACGAAGATAAAAACGACAAGGGTCCTTTCTAGGGGTGGGCAAAGAGGGTGGTTGCCCGGTGGCCAAATTTAAGGTGTGCTATCGGCGCCCATTTGTGACTTTCTATCAGTACGCGTATTTCATAAATCAAATTGATGGCATTTTATTTACATCACTGGGTGGAGTAAATGTTTTCATATTCAATTATCACTGTTATCCAGCGTTTTATTTGGTTGGATCAGCCATTTGTAAAAATTAATCTTGTTAAGATCCTTGTATTGCAGAAATTACGTGCAGTTCCTAAAACCCATAAAATCGTATTAAAAAAAAAATACATTTTCAAAAATTTCCCTGCGGGGCACCTCCTTGCATTTATCATCAAGATGCACACTCAGTTTTTGGAGCGCTTGATTGACTGCCAAATTGATTGCTTTCCCGGGTGCTAAAATGACACTGAACGACCCTGAAGCTACAAATATTGTTTTTTTGAAGTCATTTTTTTTTTTAATTGACAAAAAGAACATAGACATACATATAAATAAATGAATCGTCACGTGATGTCCACAAAGCCCTAGAGAGCTTGACTCAAAATTAAGTACAGGAAAATAATAGAAAGAATATTGTGTAATGCAATGGTTGAAGAAAAAGTAACATAACAAGGTCGAATAATTACAAACTAAATTAAATATGTTATAAAATGAACAAGGTGGAGTTGAACAGTGAAAGGATAATAAATATGAATATAATAAACAATAAGTGAATAATGCAAACACTATGAAACACGTTTATACCACACAATTTATAGTTGAGTTAAATAACCACTTCTTAATTTCTAATTTAATTTCCTTATATTTGTGCATATTTCTTAAATTTACTGGCATTCCATTGAATATAACTGGTACAGTGTATTCAAGTTGTCTTTGTCCATATTTATTATTGTAATCTGGAATTTTAAAATTGTTTAGGAGTCTTAATCTGGTGTTTAAAGGGTGATCATTTATAATTTTGAACCCATCATCAAAATACATAATTTCATAAGTAGAATGATTCTGGCAATGGCGTATACAGGGGAGGGCCAGGGGGCGCTCCGAAACGTGACCAAAGCTGGACTGAAATTGCATCATTCATTAGAATAAAAATAATAAAATTTGTGATGAACAAGGGAGGCTACCCGGTGGCCAAATTTAAGGAGTGCTATTGGCCGCCATCTGGGACTTTCCATCAGTAGGCCTAATCTTATTCTATGAATCAAATTAATGACATTTTATTTACATCACTGGATGGAGTAAATGTTTTTGTATCCAAATATCACTGGTATCCAGCATTTTATTTGCTTGGATCAGCCATTTGGAAAAATTAGTCTTGTTGAAATCCATTCATTCCAGAAATTTCGTGTAGGTCCTAAAACCCATAGAATCGTATTGAAAATGGAAAATTTCCCTGCGGGGCATGGCTTCCTCATTTCATTCACCATCGATATGCACACTCAGTTTTGAGGGCGCACAATTGAGTGCTTGCCTGGAGTGCTAAAATGACACGGCAGCTACAAATATTGGTTTTGGAGACATTTTTTATTTCATAAGTAAATGATTTCGGCATCTGAACCTCATCTGAAACACGCTAAACTGTATGAAAAATGGGTGTAATTTGAAAAAAAAATACTGCGGGGACAGAAGGGGGCCTTCCCCCTTTGCCGCCCGGCTTCGCGATCACGGGCCGTTAAAACTGTTCTCATGTGGCAATTTTTTTCAACTGAAATCGTCCCCCCCCCCATGAATATGACCTGGATCCGCCACTGCCGCTCGTTACTCAACATTACCAATGATGACTTACCCAGTCACGGAATATTCATACGACAGGGTGCAACTTACCCGGGGTGAAGTCTTAGGAAGAAATACCAGGGCATATTTCAGCAATTCTTCGGTTAATCCAATAGCTGTGCAGCAAATTTTTTGAAATTTAAGTTTTTTAGATTATATCCTTTAAGTTGTAGATATTGGCCAATAATTGATGTAGTGTTAATGAGAATATGGATGGGAATAATAATGAAAATAAGTTCGTGCTACTTTTGGTTTCATTTTTAACCACACGATATAACTTCGTGTTGCATTTTTCGATACCATTTCATTTGAAACAAGAATATTGAAACCCTGAAGAGCCCAAGCGCCCCTAGGCTTCAGCCTTGCCAGCCTGTGCGTAAATCTGGGTCTGGATTCACCTTCATGTCTCTTAGCATGGGAGAGTCTGCAGTGGGTATAAACACGAGTTGTGTATCCATATTCCATATACCTATAATCCAAGTTTTAATAGGAACCATGTTATTGTGCTATAAATATTTTTTTTGTTGGTCCCATTTTCAGTGGTGCATGGTATTTTATTTTTTTATTGGTCAGTTACGAGGCTACAATTGTCTCCTACGCATGTAAGCTTTCACGCCGTGTCACAGTCATGTTTCTTAAAATATCAATTCAAATTTTGTTTCATTTCAAAACCAAATAAATAAGCTAGTGTTATCAATATACACAACTTGAATGACATACATACCGTATACTAAAATGCCCATTAGGCAATGAAGGCTCAGGAATGTAAGCTGTGACATCATTGACACTCATGTGTCATGATCATAGCTTTTGAAATTTCAATTTGATTTGTTTGATTTTTTTAGTAAAGAAATAACCTAGGTTCATGCCAATACAGAATGTTCATTCCATATACTCAATTCAAATAGATCAATACATAATTAACCACGCTAATGATTGAGTTCATCTCGGACGCCTGCGCGAAATGTGGGTTTCTCACTTTCCATCAATAGCACTATACTTTCACATCATAAATTTAAGTCAAGTATGACTTACACACTTCTTTTGAGTATGCCTACATTCCTCAGCCTAGACTTTTGAAATGGCAGTCAATATAAATATTTTCAGTATTGATTATGTTCGAGAAGAAAATTTCTTATGCAGAAATGGTGGATTTTGACGTTTGTATCGCGGGTTAGCGTAGCATATGATATCACGGTGAAAGCTGGATGAATTAAGATCAGTAGGCCTAAAAATAATGAATGTAAAATAGTTGATGTACATTGATATTGGGTTTGAAAGTAGGAGTTGGACAGGAAAAAGAGAAGAACTTCATGTTTTGACTGTTTTAAGACTTAGCAAATTAATATTAATTATTATAAGATGGATTTGTTCATAGGAATACCATGGAGCTATGTAGTACTACACAGTTGCTCATAGCTTCTTTTACATGTCGCTTCATTTCACCCGAGGCACTTCCGTCGGCACATTCGCTGAACGTTCTTTTTTGTTGTTGTGGAGGTAAGCATGATTGTTGTGCGCAGCGGAAAACACAAGAAGACCTGGCGGAGCGCCAAACGTATTGTCCGGTGCAAGAAGGGGAACGGTCAGAGAATTCATAAAATAACGAGCATATCCGTATCCAAACTAAAACAATGTTCATGAAGTTGTGAATACATTTGAATTGAAGCCTATTCCTTGACTAAGACTACTCGAGCAGTTTTCTATGAGCAGACGGAAGCATTGCTTGCGTTTGTTGAACTTTCACGCACTCAAAAGGCATTGCGTTACAAGTTAACTGGCTCCAATATAACGATATAACATATAAATGCCGATTCAATAAGCCAGTGTCGAATAATGTACATTATAGGAAAAATAAAGAACGTACGAAATGTCACGGAAACGATGCGCCATTGTTTTATAAATCTCACATAAGTTAGGGAATATTAAAGATTATGACTAGAAAGCACTCGCACGTACGAACGTGAATGTCTTTGGCTTAAGCGGTTTGTTTATATGTAGAGTGGTGTCTCTTGGCCTGTCAGTAGTCGGAACATAGACGTAGGCATTGTCTTCATGAGGATCTGAAACAAGGAACAACTTGTATCGACAGCATACCTATATACAAAATCTAATGATCATGTTACATCACTGAGCATAACAGGCCCTTTGAACCCTCATAATTCATTCAATGCATGGGTAGTGGCCTATTCAATGATTTTAAGAATCAACAGTGTCAACCACGGTATATAAGTATAGGTCTTGTATCGAAGCCGTTTTGGCTGATACCAACAGTGCTGCTAGTTCCACCAAAATCCATGCAGACCGCAAAGTGAAATGAGGCCAGTGGGTCATGCTGTATGCATGCGTGCACCAAATGTACGTCATTGTTGGCAGCAAGACGTCAGCTGTCAAACGTCAACTAGACCACATCACTGGCCACTTTTCACCTAGCGTTCTGCATGGATTTTGGTGGAACTAGCAGCACTGTTGGTATCGGAGATAGCCGGATACAAAACTTATATCTGATATTAGATTATACAAGATTACAGACTGTGGTGTCAACTCACTTAATGCTCTTTATTGTATAAAACATACAATTAAATCAGTTGGTTAGCAGATATGAAACCAGCTTCGCACCAAACGAATGGAGGATGCTTGTCTTGTCATCAATAATACACACCCAAATACTTTATTTCACTAGTTAGATGCTGTAGGCCTAGTTATTGGGTTAGACAGAAGATAAACTCAATACAGTATTCTACTGTGTGGGCTTTGTTCTACAGAAACATAGTTCAAAGTAAAAATAAACAGAAATAGGCTACTACTTTTAATTAGAGTTTTATCCATCTCAGAAAAACACCATTTTTAGTCAACTTACAACATTTTTACATCTATCTCAATAGCATTTCAAACACTAAATTAAAAACAATGGAAATCATTCTTATATATGTAACCTCAGAGAATACAAGTGACTCCTTCATTTTTAACAGAGAAAATAATTAGTAGGTCTATATCGAGAAACATTTCCGGCCTATTTGAGTGTGAGTGCAGACCCACCAGTTGAGAACCACTGGTATAATGTATGATAATGAAATGTATAATGGTCTCACCTCTCCGACTGACGTTGCCAGTAGGTTGACTATCTTCTCGTGAGGGACTGCCACTACGCTTTGATTGTTGATCTCAATGATACGATGACCAACTCGGACTCCTCCTCTTTCTGCAATCCCCCCACGCAGTAGACTGCAGATCTGCAATAACACGTCAATCATTGACCACATCCAACGACTACTGACCCCTCAACAGCTGCTTATTCGAGGTGATTATCATGCAAACAGCAACATACACTAATTTTAGATTTGACTTACCAGTACTTAGAATAAGACCCACCAACAAATAGTAAATACAGACACACCCACTTACAGTATAGTAGTGCTTGCTTATCTGCAGTTATGATTTGAATAATCATATTGTTATGATAGTAGGCCTATTTCTCATCACGAAAAGTTTATATGTATCTTTATAGCTGCGCACCGCACATGCCACATGTAAACTTTTACAAGAGACTTGGGACACTTATAGACCCTAATCAAAAAAGAAAAGGTCATTCGTTTTGAATATGAAGATTTTGAACTACTTTTTGCAAATTGGACGAGTGTATGCTATGACAACATCAAATATAGTGGACAGGATCTTTTGAAAAGCATCACATGTCAAGTGTAGGAATTAAACATTTTTCAGAGTTTTCAAACACAAGCTTTAGAACTGAACTGTACAGTTTTTGCCTAAATTGGTTTGACCACTTTTCACAAAAATCTAGTTTGATTTTTGAATAAGTTGAAAGTATTTGTTCTCTTACCACTCCGTTCTGCACGCTGAAGCCCAGCTGGTATTTGGTATCAGGTCGTTTGATCTTCACCTCCACGACAGGCGCACAAGGCACGACAGTAAGCTTCACGACTGTCTGCGTCTTGGAGTTCTGACAACCGAACACAGAAATGTATGATATTGTTAGTCTCTCAAATTAAATTGCATATACATCAAGCATACGAATGATTAAACTCAATTTCTCTTTGCTCAGTGTTCTAAGCATGCAAGAATTGAAAACCAAGATCTAGAACTATACTCGATGATAATTCACATTATATTGCATAGTGAAACCTCTATTTATCGTTTCCGGATCCATCGTTTTGCCGCTTCTATTATTTATTTTGACCCACTCTACTCACAGATAAACAATGTTGAATCTTCCTACATGGATCGTTTACCTGCATGGATGGTTTTACTTTCCTGGGGGCAAATTCAGGTAGACTTTACTCTCTTAAATGGCTGTCTTATCGTAAATATAAGACAGAGCTAATTCGAGTACGTTTTTGATGTCATATATGACCATTTACGATGTGTAAATTTAGGCGAATGACTGTAGCTGTCGTATTAAATTTACGCTAGCTTAAATTTAAGAGAGTAATAAAGGTACCTGAATTCGCCCCCTGGTCCCTTGAAAAAACGATAGCTAAAGGTTTCTCTGTATTCCATGAGGGTTCATTACGAAATGCAAAGAAAGGCATTTTAGGTCATCATGCTGACGCCTCACCTTGATATAGTTCTGGCAAGTGGACAAAGGTAGCCCCACAAGACTGACACCATTAATTGCAATGATCTGATCTCCTATGTTCAGTTGGCCACATCTGGCTGCAGCACCAGCCGGCGCCAAATTAGCTATCACTACGGTTGGTAGCATTGAGCCCCAGCCGGACTCGACAATAACC
This sequence comes from Brachyptera risi, assembly GCA_964007535.1. Taxonomy (NCBI): domain Eukaryota; kingdom Metazoa; phylum Arthropoda; class Insecta; order Plecoptera; family Taeniopterygidae; genus Brachyptera; species Brachyptera risi. Next base: position 44,249,376 of record OZ023326.1, read on the forward strand.
ACGCCAAGGATCTCATTCTTAGCTTTAGGCACAACCACCTGGAATCACAATAATCACAGTCAGCTGAACAGTCTCCAGTATACAGTCCACTATCAGCCAGACAGCTGTTAGTGTCTACTGTTTACCAACAAGACATCAACAAGATCAAGTCAATAGTCTAACCTCTTTCTGCATCTCCTTCTTGGCAAACATTTGTAACTCGTCTCCAAAGATTTCCTGCGAGTTGAGAACCTCCTGATAGTCCATCTCCTTGACGAAGCTGTGGTCCTCTATCCCGTTGGCCTTCAGGAACTCCATGTAGGCCACCTGGAATGCCTGCCCGATGGACTGTGCAATGAACTGGGCCTAAACAAGGAACAATACATGATTACAAGTTTCATAATAGAGTAGAGATTTCTATGATAGATGGAGAATCACTGCACCAAACATGATTGCGGTCAGCCGCGGTGACTGAGTAGCGATGATTAGAGATTTCTGATAGTGTTTATTCTCTCTATATTTTCAACATTAGGCTATGCATTTTGTCAATCACATATGCCTGTGTGGCCTTTTCCTACCAAATATAATTTATTTTCAACTTCCAAGTTCTTAACTGTTTTTAACTACAGTCTGTAATTGAATTACAAATAATGACAAAGTGAATATACTTGATTTGACACATGTGTATCCTCCAAAATTAAAACATCAGAAACAATGTAATTTGCCATTCACAAACATACACAAACAAAAACAACAACATGAATTCACAATTGAACAGTGAACATTATTTCTTCTGTTCAACTGTATATAAATGTATATTTTGATTGTATTTCAATTGTATTTTCATTTGACCAATATCCTGTATCCATTGTCCAATATCTGTTCAATTAAGGATACAATAAAGATATTCTATTCTATTCTATTATTCTTATGTATTTGAAAGGTGCAATATATGATTATGAAAATGATAGCCACAAATCGAGACATGTTAATCACAAGTCAGTCAAAGCAATGTTTGCTTTAATAAATGACGTTCAATCCATTTAATAAGGCAGAGTTTGGGCATGAGATTTGTGGACTGTCGGCTAACCACAATGCACTGCAAGTAACAAACAATTAGCTTACCTCTTCACTCTCAAACACGTGACAGATCATCTTGGGCGTGCGGTTGACCTTGGGCGCCTCCTCTAGGTCATGTGGGACAAAACGGCGTCGTGCCATCAGCACCACCAGGTCTCCGATATCCGCTATGTATGAGATTGTACGCAGCGCATGATCCATCATGATCTCCTGTTGAGACACAAGCACAGCAGTCATTACCTTGCTTTTACCACTTCATTATTAAATTCTGTATAGGCTGTAAAAGCATACTTCTGAGAAACATCAGTTTCACCTCTATTGGACACAAACAGTACTGAAAGAATCAAGTGTCAAATATTTTCATCATTTTCTTGATAGAATTACCAATAAAATAATCAACAGGCACAATTAATGATCCTGAACACATCATCAAATGCAATGTTTGCAGATATTGAGAGTGCACCAACAAAATATACTAAATTACAAAATACTTGAGGAGGATGAAATAGGGTTGAAGCTATTCCGTCAGAAGGTTAGGGAGGCGATAGGATAGGATCGATAGGGAACTTGCCACCGCGCATTTATGTGCAACTGCAAGAGTTAATAATAATAATAATAATAATAATAATATACTTCGTATTTTGCTGCATCTCATACAAAACACATTTGTAACGCTATCGTCACGTATAGCGTTTTTCTAGTACCATGATAGTTTCACAAGGAGATTATTGAATTTAGTTGTAAGATGAGCGAGATATTTGTATGAAGTCTATACAAAAACTACATTCCTTCACTTATAAAAGTTATAATATGCTTGAGAACTCTACACTCCTTGGTTGAAACTGTCCAGTTTACATAGCCGTGAATCACCGTGCGCAAGATATTGAATAAATAATAACCACTAATTCAAGCCATTTGATGAAATGTATTAATTAAATACATTCTTTCTTCAAAACGGCCAGTCTGATCTCAAAAAGAATTTGTGATCATGTGCATAATTTTTTTGTAATTATGTTCAGTAAAAATTTGAAGCTTTTTGAAAAGATTTGTTTTCAATTTCAATTTCAATTTCTCTTTATTTGTCACTCATTAATCATAAATCATTTACATATTATCATCTGACAAGACAAAAAGGCGGTATTCACTGCTTGTGAGTTGCTGTGATGTTCCATACAACCTTATTTTACTCCTTATGCCTAATTCATAAATAACTAATAATGACTGATACTAAAACAATAGTAATAATCGTATTATCATCATCAATAATTAACAGTGATTATAATAGTACCAACAATAGGCCTAAAATAATAATAATGAGGTAGAATAATATAATAATATAGTAATCCATAAATTGGTAATATTAATGAAAGTTAGAAGTTACCACATTTTTGTGATATAATAATTAGATTCAAATCAATCAATTCAAATTAATGATTATTATTGAATATTGAATAACAATGCCTTTTTCCTGGCAGACTAGGTCCTATTTTGGTGGATTTTATTGAGATTCTTCTTGAACGAGCTGTGACTTAGTAACTTCAGGCTATCAGGCACTTCGTTGTAGGAAACTGCGGAGTTGTAGGTGAAAGATGTCTTGAATTTAGAAGTTTTATGAGGTGCTATTGTTAGTTTGTTATTCTGTCAGGTCTTCACCCCGTGTAAGTCACTTCTCTTGACTAATTTTGTGCGGAGGTACTCTGGCTTTCCGGTACTGAGGATCTTATGTGTTTTCACACTATTTCTGCTTGACCCAATCTTATGCAGTTTTTCTAAAATGTGCGGAGGTGTTTCTCAGAAGTGGTTCAAGCGATTTTGCCCTAAAACTATACAGTTCCAAGTTGGATAAGTCTGAAGTGTCCAGAAAAAGTTTCATGTTGATCACGCAAAATGTACGACCTGGGCAACGCTTCAGAAAAAAAAAACACAAAGACAAAGCTCCATGAGAGTAGGATGGAAGTCTTCACTATCGGGATCGCCCATCCAATTCAATTAAGAGGCTACTTTACATCCCATGAGTAAAACCTATACGTAGTAAAACCTATAGGGGGACGCAAAAAGCGTCAATACAGGCCTTTAGCTCCCAACACATGGTGGGTAAACGCCAAATGGTAGAACTAATCAGTCCAATTCGTTTTGCAATAAAACAACAGTGAGTATATCTGTGCCTCGAAGTTCAGTAAAAATCATAATTCTATATTACCGGTTTATTACTCTGAAAAAAATCGTAAAAACTATGAAAAACAGGTAGAAGCATGTTTATTGTTGACAATTATTTTGAAAGGGTTGAAAACATACCACAAACTAAAGCTCTTCGTACGAGCACGTATTGAATTATCTAGCCGTAGTGATTATCTAACCGAAAACTGTAAGTTAATACGGTGATTAGTTTTCCGTTGCCAACTTGGGCCCCAAACGTCTGCAATCAAGCCGATAAGCAAGATGTAAAGCGGCCTCTTAAGCCAAATATGTCAAGAGTATGAGCAATATGAGTATGAGACAGAGATCTGTTACCTTCAGGTCGGTGTTGAGAACCATTATCTTCTCAGTTGATATGAACAGATCCACTTCCGTACTCGGCTGTGTTTCACCTTCCGGGGCCTGCAAACATTTACCCACATCATTGAACACAAGTTACGCAAACCGGGAAGTTTCCGCCATATTCAACATATATTAGTGATAATATAGAATGCCTATCTCTATCATTCTATAATGATAGAATATGGATTCTATCTGTAAATGTCTAATATGGAACGAATGGAACGAGAATGGAACGAGCATATGTATATACTAATGTAATAATAAAATTGCCAAAGCTATCATGCCCAGATATAATTACCAAACGTTTGCATCTTAACAGGAAACTAAAGTTCTAAATTTGGATCAGTTGTTCATCAAATCTTCATTAATTTATATTTATAAAAATATCAATTCATTCAATAAAGCTAACACTATAACTAAGGTTCATCAAACACGTACTTTCGATTTAAATCTTCTTGCTATTCCTAAACGTAATAAACAAATTTGACAGCAGCACATAGATTTTATAGGTCCAAAAGTGTACAATAAGATTCCACTTTCTATTCGTTCTACTAAAAATTTAACCTCTTTCAAAAGAAAACTAACAAGCTGGATATTATTGAATATTTAACAACAGGGTGGGTTTTATACATGAAACGAAAAACCACATTTAAATTATATTGTTGTCATGACACGGTAATTTGTTGTTGTGATTATGGTTGCAAAATAACTATGCTCAACATGGAAATTTTGGAATTTTTCATTAATAATGTGTTCAATGTTTTGGTTCATATAACTTAATTGTAATTTCACTTGATATTTGCTATTGTTTATAATCTCTCATGCTATGCATTCTCTTCTTATTATTATTATCATGACTGTTTATTTTTCAATCAAGAGTAATTTTGCAAATATTTATTCTAGTTGTTTCAAAATTTGTTTCTGCCTTCTCCGTTACCAAAATAGATGTACTTATTTTACTTATTTTACTATTTGCTTCATAGCCAACTTTTGTTAAATAATCATAAGTTATGTTGCCCGCGCACAAGAATTCGTTCTTATGCGGGCTTCTTATTATTAATCAACAAATTTCGCACTAATGGCAGTTCTTCTTTATTTTTCTTATTTTACCGTTATATTCGTATTGAATTAATTTTGTTATTATCTCCATGAGTTGTTATTCTATTTCATATTTCTCATGTAATTGTTTAATGAGAATAAAAAACATGTTGAAATTGAAATTGAATTGAATATGCCCAATATCTATCCAGTATCCACATATCGCATTTTCCCTCTCTTGAAGAGTTACCTTGCCCTAAACTTTCTATATCCCTACTTTTACCACTACTTTTTGCCAACGTGTTTGAAAAGCAAGGGTCTGGCTCCCTGTTTTTACAAGTTTTTGTTTTTGGTGGGGATATATACTACTTATAGAAAGCTTCTACCACACAAGACAGGCAGAGTCAGCTATAGTCACAAGACAATCAACTAACGATATTGATACTTGGAAACATGTGAAAGCAATATGACGAAGGTGATTGAGTTCAACATTAACTTACCAAAGCCTATAGGAGCCAGCGAGAGCGTGGAGAGAGAGATTAAAAAAATGGTTAGTGTAGTCTTACGTACTGATCGAGGGGTGGGTTACATGTGGTAGGGGCTAGTTGATACTAAACACTCTCTATTGACATCTTAGGTTTGATCTTTCAGATTTTAACATGGGCAGCATTACCACTTAAGATGTCAATTATGAAAGGTTAATTACCCACTATGAAAACATCAACTACAGGCACTCTAGTAACCGCTGGCAAAATGATACAGACTATTAACTAACCTTACATATTAAATGAGAAGGAAGCACAAATGATCTAATTAAAGACTATACGTAATTAGACTAGACATAATTGATAGTAAACAGTGAACACTGAAATAAAACAATAAATTCATGGGGATGAATATAGTTCAACTAAGTAAGGGTACTTAATTATAAATATCCAAGTGCTACAGTTATATTATTATTTGGGATGGACAAGTCTGCAATAAAGCATGGCCTATGATATAAACAGTCAACTTAATTACCTGTGAAGAAAACAACTACTGTAGAGTATTACTTTTAAAAAGTATTGACACTGATGTAATTAGAATAAATGATATTTTCATAATAATTTATGACCGTATGCCTACTGTTATAGAAAATAATACCAATAGCCCTGTCTTTGTTGCACAAAACAATAGATGGGATTGGTCATAAGGATGGCACCTTTATCTTGGCGACTGCCTCTTCCACCATATGCTTCTTGAGCCTCTTCCTCCTCTTCCTGCCTCCCTCCTCGTCCACCTCAACCGAGCCCAGGAAGACGAGGCGGAAGACTGTGGGAGGGTCGCTCCCCTCCAGCTCTAGCAGGCTGGGGTCAAAGTGGGCGGGGCCTTGGCAGCCGGCCACATGGTGCAATTGGTTGAAACCTGATGCGTCCTGTAAAGCTCACGTTTAGTTGTGTCGTGACGAGCTAGCGCGGTAGCCACAGACAGCAGACAGGTTGGGAGGATATGGGACTCATGGATACTAGGAGCAGATACTACAGGAGAATGATCAAACCAATTTACAGAAATGTGACAAATAATATTACTAAAATAACTTACACTGATTATTTATATTGAATGCTGAATTAATCATGATTTTTAGGTTTTATTTTTGAAAAATTACCAATTACAGATCATAGTCACAAGGGGTTAGTATGGAGAAATATACAATCATTTCCTGCGTAAATATGTATTGAACACGTTTGTGTGGCTTCAAGGGTTTGGGTGGCAAGATTATATTCAACTGAATAATTACAAATCGATACAACTAGTATCAAATGAATTATTAGAAGTCTGGAATAAGTTCTCACTGACATATTGTAGGTCTATTGGAGGTATTGTAAAAAAACTGGTTTTGTTACCATACTTTATAATCAACTCGATAGTCTTACAGTTTATACTAGTATGGTAACCTAAATTTGTTCAAGGATACACTGACTTATTTGGAATAAATATGTTCCTATAAAGTTTTTACTTGACTATTATACTCTTCAAGATTCTCCACAATTGAAAATCTTATTGTTTTCCTATAATAAACTTTAACTATTCAATATAAGTATTTTTCTGTATGGTGTGAAAAATTACGCATTCATTGGGAGAGGAATGAAGACAAGAGGAATAAATTGAATTGCATTTGGAAAGGAACTTTTTTCTGTGATTACTTAGCTAGCACGTCAGTTACTTCATCTGTCGTCATCACGTGAATAAAGAAAATTGTACCGATTAGTAAAACGCACTTGTACGAAAATCCATTCCATAAAACTAGACATAAAGGTGCTGTGAGTGAGTTAGTGAGTGAGAGAGAGAGAGAGAGAAAGACAACATAAAGCCACAACACCTAGAGTCAAGTTGAGCTGTGCATGTGTGTGAGTGTGCAAGAGTGAGAGAAAAGAGTGCTGACAAGTGAGAGGGAGACGACAGATGAAACAACAACTGAACTAAACGCTCTGGACTGCAGCCAACAGGCAACAACCAATCACGTGCTTCCATTTTCAAGCCACGCCCCCTTGATCACCTCACCAACTTACCACTACGTCACTTGTATACTTATTACAGTAGAACCTCTTTTATAAGTTTCTCGTTTATGCATCTATTACATTTATAAGTTTTATTTTTTGATCCAACCCATATGCTCCACATGTTGAATAGTTTCATTAATAAGTTTTTCACGTTAATACATTTTTTCAGTCTGGTCCCCTGAAAAACGTATAAACGAAATTCCACTGTACTTATCCACACATTTACTTCTACAGTAAACCCTTGTTAATTAAAACTAGGATATTTGAGAATTGGTGGATACATAGCACTGCTTCCCAAACTGTTGATTAACTTGATCACAGATTAAAGTTGTCGGTCAGTTTGGATACCCAATATAATATTATGACCTTGATCATATAATCTTATTGTGAAACCTGACCTTGAAAAACCAACATAGAATAGTTTTATGATGTTCTAGCATAGGCAATATGCATACATAGCCTATATCAGCAATATACATATTATAATAATATTATAATAATATTATATAATATATGCATACATATAATATGCATACATATATGTCAGGCAATAGCATAACACGGGACCTAGCATGGTAAATTGGTAATAGATTCAAGTTATTCTGGTTCATATAACGTCAACTCTTGATAATTCAAGCTCCAGTTTTTTCAAGATTGGTTCAGTGAGGATTTACTGAATTTGAAGGGAAACATATAAACAGTGAAGTTTGGTTGTATCCAAAGTGTACGATAATCCACGTCGATGGTGAAGATTTGAATATGCAGTAGGCCTACACACCAATATAAACTAGTTGAGAATAAGCTCGAGATATCAAGAGTACATCGCTGAGTTCTTCTAGTAGAACTTGGAAACGTTAAGATGCGTGGCCGGATAGGTAAAGCAACACACATCGGTAAAACATTGAAAACATTTTTAAGGCTCTAGCTCCTGCAGTAAGTCAATTTACAAAATACATTGGGATAAAACTGAAGGTGCATGAATAATCTATGATTCTAAGGTGTCTTCCAAACCTGTGTTATTTGGAAAACAAAATTCTGCTTCAAAGTTTCAACATTGATTTGATGTAACATATATTTGGATTAATAACAAACAAAAATCAAAAATTTAAATAGTTGCTAATCAGTAATTGTCTTTTCTGTGGGCAGCATGCAAAATATCAATTTCCTAAAACCTTACATAAATTTCCCGTATCGAAAGTCGATGCAATTGTTCATCAGAGGTCAGGTTTAAAACGAGAGGTGAATTCACTAGTCTGGCTTACAGAAAATCGCAATGCAAATTCTAATTTCAATGTCCAGTTCGCATACCGAAAGCGTGGAAGACTCACTCAAGTCACCAATTATCTATTGCATATGTAGCAGGGCCCAGATGCACAAGGAATTTCATCTCTTAGCACGTTCCAAGTTGAAATAGTTCAAGGACTTATCAATAGACTTGGTTAGGGCCTATAACTCGTATTCACCAAAAAGTTCAAGCAAAAGTTTCAAGAATTGTTGGTGATAAAGTTATCACCGATCCCAACTGGTTTTAGTGGAGATACAACACTCACCTCGCAATTGATTTTGATGATTTGGGAGATTTTGCTCACTCAAATTCAATTAGTACATATTTAGAAGATTAAAAATGAAAATCTAGAGAGGTTGGGAATAAAGACACGATCCTATTTTCGACTATAATATTTATTATTCAATCCTAACCTCACATTTGGGAATTTCGACTGACAACTGACAGAATTGGCGGTAAACAAAATGCAAAGCCTTCTTGATGATCAACAACAAAAAGATTCAAGACAATTAAAAAAAAAAACAGAAGTAAAAGTATATACAACTCATTTTCAATTCATTTTGATTTTAAATATTATCTAGATCTAGGAAACAAGTGATTGATGTTTATATCACGTTATTACAAACAAATTGGCATTCCGCTCGTTACTCACATTGGTTGACAGTTGGGGACAATGTCACACGCCAACCACATGGACAGTTGGGGCCAAAGTTAACATGACAGTAAAATTTTCTTAAAATTCTTTGTGAATAGGAAATAAAGATAAAACCGTGATAAAGTTAGAACGTGTTAACTCAGTTCTAACTCGGAACGGGTCCATCCTGACTTGGTTTTTCGTGGTAAGCCACAGTCCTCGAAGCAAATGCTTGGATGAAGTACAAATTGGCCACGACCATTAATTAGTAGAGTGATAGGCCTAATTATAACATTATAGGCCTATCACTAATTTAATTTGTGCATTTTGTATAATGATCAATTTTACATCTGCTGTCAAGGGAAAGAAGGTGATCATTGCCCAAGAGACTTAGTTCAAATTGGAAGATATCAACATTCGTGTGTTTATACTGAAAGACTTTTATCTATGGCAAAAAATTATGGTCACAGACAGCGCAGTCCTGGTGTTGAAGATCATGGGGTGATGAGATCGCCCTTGTGGTGCCCCGTCCAAACGATCCTATCTTTCATCCATAGTCTTAATTGAGGAACAATGATTCTGTATCAAGTTTCGATGTTCTTACAAAAAAAAAAGAACGGGTTAAGCGCTAAAATGTTTCAAGATAAAATTCTTTGTGAATCTGGCCCAGGATAGCTCAAAAGCTATGTAGTTACCACAGTTGGAATGAATATTTTGTGGTAATAAATAACAAAATACTACATAATAATAACAACAGCGAAAATGATATAATAACTCGTAATTCATATAAATCGTATACAACAGTATAAATTGATATAATAGATTCAATGTTATTGTTATGTAATACTTGTCTCAATTATCTATAAATCAATAGAAAGAAGATGAGAGCCTCAACTTACATAATTACTGCATGATGTAGTGATTCCAACATACTTGATTAAAATATAGAGGTGTACCAACTCGAGTCTTCAAAGTGAAATATTTCCATGGTAAGAATCTGAGTCCAGGTTCCCGATTGATCGTAGCGCAACTGTAGCTTTTATATCGAACTACAAACAATCAACAATGCTAAACAATGCCACTGGTACCCTAGCCACTCTTATCAACATCTAGTTCACGAGAGAATCCGCTAAATCACGACAGGCAATCGGAACCTTTGGCTCTGAATTGACCGCAAGAAACCACAAAAACCTTCCATGTTATTATAATGGAAATCTGTACACCTTCTTTATATTATGATGAAGTATGTTGATATCACTACATCGTGATTACAGTGTGTCTACATCAATTACCATCATCTTTGTTTTTTCTTTTGCTCAAATAGGGCCTTTTGGTAATAAAAGTCGAGTTGTGTCCAGAGCTTATAACGCGATGCAACTAACCTTGATGCGTGACACAGCCTCCTCTGCTTGCATCATGCGAGTGGATTTTGTTGGCTGCCCTTCGCAGACCAGCTGAGTCGAGCCGAGGTAATGTGCGCGAAACAGGACTCCTTCGATCAGCACTGCAGGTTCGTGAATCATGACTGAAAGACAACAAGTAACGTGAGCAACCTACTCACTTGCTCCAACCCCAAACAAACTCACAACATTGTAAATCTTAGTCGAGGTGGAAGCAGATGAAGAAATCAAACATGAGCATCTTTTTACATATTCCCTTGGCAGTATCTGATGAGGACAAGTTGCCAAGACTATTGAATATTTCCGTTGGTATTGATTTAATAATGCATGTACATACAAGCCAAGATGGTGTAACATTGGTGGAAAATATGTGGAGTCTGTTGGCACTAAGGTTGACATTTCATTGTTCCTTCCTTTCTTCAACTGTTTGAATAAATAGACTTCTGTCAAGTGACATCACCTTATGTTTGAAAAGACAGACAACAATGTACACCAACTGATACAACTGATCGTAATGTTTGTTGGTCTACCAGTTTGCTGTATTGCTATGGTAACAATTGTTAGTCATTTGTTAAACTTGAAAGAAGTCTCTAGATTTCTTTAGTTTTATCAACAATGAATATGCCTAGCAGCAGTGTTTAAATAACTTTTGAAAAGGAACGCGTTCTTTTTTCAGGAACTTTCAAAGATATGTGTTACTTTTTTTCTGAAAGGAACTTTTAACCCTAAAGCTACAAATTTCCGGGAACTTTTAATGTAGACGTAAACGTTCTTTTGAAAGTTCTTTTTGGCATTGACTGTACTTCATTTTATAAATCCCGAATCCGTTCCATTTATCACAATCATCTGTTTAAAATATTCGAAAATAGAAAATCATTCAAATGTCCAGTCTTGGAATGTGGCAAACCCTAATCACTCACTAAAAGCTTATTGGCACTGGGATCGGAAATTGATGATCGCACATGCAAGTGCATAGTCTAGACTAGTCTGGCGTGCTTCGCACGTCCGGTTTTTCTGGATGATACCTTTGTGGTTATGGTACTTATAGACTTTTCAGAAGACAATATTAGATAACTGAGAAAATCAAGAGATCAATTAAAGAGAAATAGTCATCTTGAGGGGCGGGGGTGCATACATTTTGCTAGTCGTCACATTAGTACACTGCGACACTAGAGTCAAGTGGCATCATTCGAGGTAGTACTGGCCAATTGTAAACATTGTACGGTGACGGATCTCAAATTCTCAGTTTCTGTGTGAACCAATAATAATTGAAAGTTTTCAGTGTTTATTTAGTTTATTAGTATAGAACTCATTAGCTATTGCAGTTTAGCAGTGTATTAATTGTTTATATACATAGATTTGATTGTTTTATTATTTGATATGGCACTGCGACTAGATGACCATGTTTCATCATTTTTTCATCTTGACGAAAAAAACTCAATTGGAAACAATCTAACAGTTCGTGTTCATTAGAGCGTCGACAAGGTCTTGTTCGAATCTCAAGAAGCACATCATGGTGAGGAGTTCAATTTTTGCACACTTATTTAAATTTAATTTAATTCCAATTCCTAATTTTAGTAAATCACTTTTTAACTCATCCTGATATGCAGGCAAGTGGCAACCAAGGCTCTATGACCAACAGACCAGCAAGGTACAGTGGTTATATTGCTGGCGTGTATTCGGTCGTATATCTTTTGAAAACATTTGTAAAGTCAAAAGTGATCAAATAGTAATCAAATAATCATTTTGTGCATCTTATATTACTCGAAAATTAAAATTGTAGTCTTGCTATCATTATAACCAATGAAGACAAAGCTGGTAGACAATATTAATAAAGAAGAAAATTAATAACTTTTCACTTGATAATTTAGTGGTTGTATTGCTGGCGTGTATTTGGTCGTATATCTTTTGAAAACATTTGTAAAGTCAAAAGTGATCAAATAGTAATCAAATAATTATTTTGTGCATTTTATATTACTCGAAAATTAAAATTGTAGTCTTGCTATCATTATAACCAATGAAGACAAAGCTGGTATACAATATTAATAAAGAAGAAAATTAATAACTTTTCACTTGATAATTTAGTGGCTGGTAGTCAAGAGTCAGAGGGGTCTGAAATGTAAACAATCATTCAAAATAGGCCTAGAGGTAGAGGCTCAGGCCTACTCCATTGAGCCAGTGGTGACAGTGTTATTTGCCAGTGGTTATTTGAAATTTGAATTTGAATTTTGACGCATCAAAGTACTATGATGTTTTGATAATTAATGAATTCATATTATTCAATTAGTACGGCCTATATTGGATTCATGATAGCCTAGGTCTATCAATGAAGACAATAATTATGCTTTTGACCTTGGCCTAACTTTCTTGACCTATATCCTATATCCCGTCATTTATCCGCTGAAGTTAATTTTAATGGTAACTTTTTAATATTCAGGAACTTTTGAGTTCCTTTTTTTCTGAGGAACTGTAACTTTCAAAAGTTCCTTATAGACATTGAGGAACTTGACTTTCAAAAGTTCCTATATTTGAGGAACTTACCCAACACTGCCTAACAGCAAGCCTAACCTTAGAAAACAGGCGCAAGTGACCTAGGTGTCGACACACCTCTAAACCCTAACATTCATTCACAGAGAAAACAGAATACCCTCTACCACTGATATCATTCATAGAGAATTCACACTTGTTAGACTGACACTCTCTAGCATATTGAACCTAACTTTAACATGGCTTTAACTTAGCCCCTCTACATATTGAAGAGTCAAGAATAATTAAAATAAGTCAACACATTCTTATCTCACAAGCATTATTATCATACAAGTCAGGACTATGCTTGATTAATGATTATCATACCTTTTCATGAATTATCACTGCCCTCTTTATGCCAATTGATGGAGAAAAACAAAAAACTTTCTTCTTCGTGTTTCAATTAGAATCAACAAATAATACCGCAGGTAAAAGTCCAACCAAAGCACATCTTAATTCAAGTTAAAATATCATCCAGTTAGTAATGTACGTTATACAATCCCATAACTTATAATCACAGCTACAAGTCATAATGGCCGGTGAAGCTATAATCATTGAGCCGAGCAAAGAACTGAGATTCCGCGGTCCGTTTTGTTTCCCTGTCACTTCTTATGTGAAGCTAACAAATCATTCAGACAAACGAGTGAGCTATAAAATCAAGACAACGGACCCAAAGAAATTTCATGCTAGTTCAAACTGTGGATTACTAGAAAGTAAGGAAACAGCTGTGATAGCAGTCCAAGTTCAACCGTTCTATTATGATGCCAGTAAGAGGATGAAAGAGCGACTACTTATACAAACAAAGTATGTAGAACTTTTGAATGCTGCACCTTCTTCACCTATAAACTTCAAACTAAAGTGCGTGTTCGAGTTTCCAGGTGCCACACGAATAGAAAATAACTAATTTCAAGTTCCAGGAAAAGTGTAAATTATTTTGTTAATAATAAAACATAAACAGGATTAGGAAGTGACTAGTTTGCATAACAAGATGTTCAATATTTTCATCATATTGATACATATGATACATAGTTAATTGAAATAAATGTTTTTTATGAATGCATCTGATATTTCTAGAATAGACTAATAATTACCAATACTTTTTACCAGGCCAATCACGGTACCATTCAAATGGGCAACCAAAAGAATTATTAGAAATGTCTGAAAAGTTAAAAAAGAAGTACAGTATTGATCGACAAGTTGAATTTTAAAGAAAATTGGAGATACTGTGATTAGCTACTAGTGATAATCGATAATCAATAATCATTAATAGATGGCTGATTAATTGGCTACCTAGATCTATGCAGCTTGAGATACTCAAAGAAGAGAGCGGACAACTCCCGCACATGGAGGGCGCCATTTCTTGTCAAAAAGTGCCGGCAACTTACCAGTTAGTAAATAAGATGCCGTAGGGCCTGCCAACCGATGTGAGCAAAGAGCGGGATGTCAATTAGTTTGTAGTAATGCGATATGAACATCAATTACTTGTTTCCTAACTAGATAATATTCAAAATCAAAATGAATGAATAAAATGTTACATATACTTTTGTATTATGTTTAACTTCTTGATATTGATCTTGAGCATCAAGAAGGCTTTGCATTTTGTTCATCGTCAAATCTATCAGCTGTCAGTTCATCATCAGCTGTGAGGTTGGGATCTAATATTGAACATTAAACATATTCGAGAACAGGAAAGTGTCTCTACTCCCAACCTCTAGATTTTCATTTTTAATCTTGTAAATATATACCAATTCAATCTGAGTGAGCGAAATTTTCAAACTCATCGAAATCAGTTGCGAGGCGAGTGTTTTATCTCCACTAAAAACAGTCGGGACCGATGTTGACTTCACCACCAACTATTCTTAGAACTTTTGCCTGAACTTTTTCGTGAATATTAACTCAGAACGTGCTAATAGATAAGTATATAATATATTTATATATATATATATATATATATATATATATATATATATATATATATATATATATACATATATATATATATATATATATATATATATATATATATATATATATATATATATATATATATATATATATATATATATATATATATATATATATATATATATATATATATATATATATATATATATATATATATATATATATATATATATATATATATATATATATATATATATATATATATATATATATATATATATATATATATATATATATATATATATATATATATATATATATATATATATATATATATATATATATATATATATATATATATATATATATATATATATATATATATATATATATATATATATATATATATATATATATATATATATATATATATATATATATATATATATATATATATATATATATATATATATATATATATATATATATATATATATATATATATATATATATATATATATATATATATATATATATATATATATATATATATATATATATATATATATATATATATATATATATATATATATATATATATATATATATATATATATATATATATATATATATATATATATATATATATATATATATATATATATATATATATATATATATATATATATATATATATATATATATATATATATATATATATATATATATATATATATATATATATATATATATATATATATATATATATATATATATATATATATATATGTATATATATATATATATATATATGTATATATATATATATATATATATATGATACATATATATATATTATATATTAATAGATTAGTAGAGAATGATCGAATTGATGAATTGGGATTAGAGGAGAGCAAAATCAAATTCACTGAAACAGCAATCCAGAGAATAATTGATAAATTGAATAGTAATGAAGCTCCTGGACATGATGGAATTGATAACAAATTTATCAAGTTGGCAGGAAAAGATATAATACCATATTTGATGATAATTTTTCAAAATTCAATAGATTCAGGAACTGTGCCCGAGGACTGGAAAAGAGCAGTGATCACTCCAATACATAAAGGGGGAGAAAAATCAAATTTGGGTAATTACAGACCAGTTAGCCTCACCTCCTCAATATGCAAAATCATGGAACGGTTAAACATTGATACAGAAATTAAATTGATTGTTGATAATTTTGGTGGAATATTTGATGGACAACATGGTTTTCGTAAGGGTTTCTCATGTGTAACCCAACTGCAAGGATTCATACAGGAGTTGTCTGATACTTTAGACAAGGGGGGTAAAATATCTGCCGTCTTTTTGGATTTTGAAAAAGCTTTTGACAAAGTACCTCATAAACTTCTTATTTCAAAGTTGAAACAAATAACGAAACATGAGAATAAAACAAGATGGGTGGAGTCCTTCTTAGAAGGCAGATCACAGAAAGTAAAAGTAGGTGATGAAATTTCGAATATGGTTAAAATTACTTCTGGGGTACCACAAGAGAGTGTCATTGAACCTCTTCTATTCAATATATTTATAAACAATCTCCAAATTGGAATTAAATCAAGAATTTGTCTATTTGCTGATGATTGTGTGGTACTATATAGCATAATTAACAGTGTGAGGGAGGAAAATCAGGTACAAGGAGATTTGGATAGAATTAATGAATGGGTTAGAATAAATCTAATGGGACTGAATGTTGGAAAATGTAAAGTGGTGCACTTCTCTACCAGCAGTAACAAGGAAAAAGAAAAAAAAGTTTATAAAATGGGAGATTCCAAGCTTGAGGAAGTAGAAGCGTATAAATATCTTGGACTTTACATAAATACAAATTTAGGGTGGGGGATCGTGTTAGAAATGTCTCAAAAAAGGGAATACGATCCTTGAATTTCATTATGAGGCAGTTGAAGGGAACAGGGAGGCAAATAAAAGAAAAGGCATGCATGAGTCTGATTCGGCCAATGCTTGAGTATGCTAGTTCAGTCTGGGATCCGCATGAAGTTGGACTAATAAAGGCTGTGGAGAACGTCCAAAGGGTTGCTGCAAGAAGGGTATTGGGGAGAGAGAAGCGCTGGAAGATTATCAGGAACGATAAGGATGTGGTGGAAAAAGTTATAGATAGACCTAGTAAAATGATTGAGGAAATGGGATGGTAAAATTTGGCAAAATGAAGACAAATAGAAAGAATGTGCAATTTTGTTACAGTCAAGAATGAATATACAGGATGGGAGGAATTGAGCAATAGATTTGGAAAGGGATTACAAAGAAGTACAAGGGGAGGGGTAAGGATGGAAGTGGAGAGAGTGGATAGAGAAGTAGGGAAATATGGATTCATTCAGAGAACGACGCGGGAATGGAATGAATTGGAAGAAGAGTTGAAGAAAATGACGAAGACAAGTGATTTAAGAAGAGAGCTAAGAAAAAAATAACAATGTATAATTTCATCAAGTAGGCTATGTTTGTTTGTTTTCCTTTGATTTCATGATAGTAATCATCACCACCACCTGTTCTAAAAACAATCTGTTAAGAGTAAGTTAAATACAATACAAATAAAATTCTTTGTGAATCTGGGCCCAGAACTTCCAACTGAAGTTGTTCCTAACCGATATGATGCAGTCTATAGCAAACGTTCTGGGCAAAGAATGTTGATGTTCATGCGAGAGATATTTCAGTAGCCAATAGAAAACAGTCCGCTCTCTTCTTTAAGTATCTAGGCTCCCTAGCTTGAGATAGCCTGACTGGAGATTTCGTAAATCTCCCCTAATAAACAGCCCACTTGATTGGGTATCATGTTTTGTGATGTCAAGGGGGAAGAAAATGGTATTGAGATAAATATTTTAAAATAATTGCAATAAAAACAAAATGTTTTTGAACAAAATGAAAATAATTGTACAAAGAAATGTCAGAGTAGGCAGTGATGATTCCACGTAAAGGTACTGTAGGCTAAAAGCAATACGAACTCGACAATAACTACCGAACGCTAACTCAATGGACCAACATGATTGCCATTCCGAAATCTAAAACTTTTCTGGTCCATGAAATACAGCTGGCTATAAGAAACTATTTTCGTTACCCTTTTTTAAGCTCGAGTCCTGCAATGATATTTTCAAATAAAATATTTTTGATAATGTTTATCCTCCTTCCAGTGTAGCAAGCAGTACATTTTCTCAAGTTGGTATTGAAAATAATGAACATGAAAAGACAATATCCTCATATTGAATTTTCCACATTGACTTTTAATACAACAAAGACACAACTATATCTCTTATACTGTATATCAATTACATGTCGTGTTGACAGATGAGAGAGAGAAAGGAAAATGGACTAATAAAATTAGTCGGTGTTGATTTAAATAAAACGTCAGACTAAAAACGGCAATAAAATTTCTTATATTAGGCCTATATAACTGTATTCAAAATACATTTCTGTCTCCTTAAGCTCGCTTTCATGTTACTAGAATCAATGTAAAAAGTAGTAGTTACATATATTGAAGACATGATTTGTGATGTATACGACTCCTTACAAGCACAGCCATATTACTTGCAATATCTATTATAACTATGTAGACTTTACAACTAGATTCAAACTAATGGCCAAAGTTCATCAAAGTACAATATGAGTTAATGGAAGCCTTTGCTATGCTAGACTGATTGAAAAGAACCCATTCAAGAAAATGCTGGTGACGAAAAAGCCATTGAATGCTTAAATACATAGTTTGTATGCAATAGTGAAACAGCAATACGTACTGTACGGCTGTACAATTGATTATTTTTGAATATTTTTATATTTGAATATTTTTGAATATTTTTTTGGCCCATTTCAATTGAATATTTTTGTCCTCTCTCCCTCCCTCTCCCTCTCTCTCAAATACATAAACGCATACAGTGCATGCCATGCAACAAAGCACATAGAGCAGTGCCCACTTACCGCAGTTAGGAACACGTGGACAGCAGAAGTGAAGGTGTGGAGTGTGCAAGAAAACCAACAGACAAATATAGCAATGTAGTTAAGCCCAGTACACCAGAAAGCCTCCACTTGTTGGATACACTTCAGGACATGGAGGATTATTTCTTCTAGATCAATGTTGAATAAAATCAAAGAATGTTTCACAAAAAATAATGTTATTACACAATCCGATGAATGATAGAAAGGAATTTAATTACCCTATGTATCTTTTAATTGAAATTTTAATTGAAATTTGACACACAAATAAAATGCTATACTGCAGTTATTAGTTTTCAATTGGGTTGCTGTTCGATTTTGAACAATCGATATTATATAGCATAACGAATTGATTGCGAATTGCATTTTCCGTTTCCGATCAATTCGATATCGGAAGCAATTTCTTTACATTTTGTAACGTGTTAGATTTAATACTCCAACGCTTCCATGCTTGTATATTTTAAATGTAATTATGTATTTTTTTGGGGGCAAATTTCAATACAAATCATGTCAGTGAGTGGAAATCGAATCATGTACAAGAAACTAGATATAAAAATAATGTTGGAATGAAAAAATATTGACTGGAAATGTGTAATAAGGACCCCATATTCTCTGGTTTCAAACTATTTCAAAGTCTCCTTCTCAATATCAGGAAGGTAGCAAATGAAAACATCAGCAAGTTCAAGAGAGTCCTCAAAAATCTTATATTGCAAAAATGTTTTTATAGTGTCAATGATTTTTTTAATGAACTGCTTGAGTAATCAGCACGATTTTAAAAATTCATACACCATATTATATTTTATCCATATAATTTATATTTCTATATTCAATTTGTACGACATTTCCAATATCATGTAATACAGTATGATCAAGATTGAAGGAATAAACAATTTATTATTATTTATTATTATTAGGGCTTATTATTATTATTATTATTATTATTATTAAAGAGAACCCCTTTGCAAAAACCTCAATAATGAATGAGAAGTCATTAGTTGGTGCCTCACTGCATGTAATATATATAAACGTTCACCAACACAACAACACATCCCAACAAGAACAATCAGCCTCTTTTTGTTGATATTATTTTCTCTCAAGGTTAGGCCAACCAAGACCATCAGTGAGGTCAATGACACAGAGCAGTGTGACACATTGATAGCTTGCATTCAAACATTACATTTTTAAATCATTATTGAATTTTATTTCTATTAGATATTCCGAAAATCCTCGTTTTCCATCGATGTTCGATATTGCCTGTTTCGATTATGATTCTTTCATCGACCAGCAACCCTAATTCTCAATGATTGACAAACAAGAACAATTGCTTTAGTTGTGAAATTAGATAAGCAGCAGTGGTGTTTCCCAAAGCTTGCTACAAGATATATATTTAACTCACATGACCAATTACAAATACCGTACTGTAAGTATGAAATGAATATTCTCGAAAAACAAAATCGTTTTTATAAAATCAATTCTCAAATGACTAGAGCGGATTAAAAGTATCCCAAGTCCAAACTGGACTAGTTTAGTAATTTTTTCAAATGATGTATATGGAGCATTATAGGAAAACAGAATATATATATTAATCTTTACATCTGAACTTTTGAGATTAGAACTGTTTACAACTACCGGTAACTAATAATATCTCTAGTATAATTAGTTTAATTACAGTCCAGCTTTGAGTTTGTATAGGTCATGTAAGTTATTGTGGACCAAATATGGTGCATTTTGTGAAATGCTGTATGTCACAGTGCAAACATTGATGCACAGTGATTCTTGAATCACAACTGGTCTCTTGACAAGTTTTCTATTTGTAGGCGATATACATGGTCCGAAGGAGTTTTTAATTGAATAATAACGAATAATAAGAAAATTAAAGTTAACTCAAATCACTTCAGATATACCGTAAATGAATGAAATATTGGTGTCCTTAATATTTTCACCATCCAGAACTTTGGTAAGCTGCAGTTCGTTGGTTTCCTTTTATCCCATTTACGCATATTTCCAACTTGGATGTTCCTAATTCTTGTAGTAATTTCACCTGGTAATTGTTTAAATTATTAAGTAATTCCATAGTGCAATGTATAGGCATAGTTCCTGGATTCATCATTATTCTACTACTTTTTGTCCCACCCTACAAATGTTAACAAATGTTAAATTCACCTGTATGGGTGGTTTTTACCTGGTCCCTTGAAAAACGATAATGACCTTGGGGCATAGAGCTTCACCAAAAGTAAAGGTTTGTTTTCTGTTTGTCTGATACCAATTAGATCCCATGGAATATAACAAGATTGAGTGGTTTAGCCCATTAAATAGAGAACTTTTGCTTTTGTTTCAACTATACTTCCAGGTAAATTCCTTTGATTTTCCTAATCTCATACATACAGGTTCGAGTGTACCGTAATCCCATCACCTCATTCTTACACCTCATGCCTAAATTGTAAATACTCAACTGTGGTCACATGAGCTACTAAATTACGATTTGAGTTTTACAGTATGGCTGCAATTGATGTAATCCTATTAAAATACAAGAATCAACCTCAGCTGACAACCAATGAGTCTAACGTAAATGACCGTCACATAAAAACACGAAGTGATGGCAAACAAGTTTCCCGTGTTAATAACCATGCAGTTGTTTGGTGGTGAATCATATTACAAAGTATGTGTACTACAAACATACCTTCTTTGTTCCTCCCCTTCTTTTTTGTGCTTCCATCTTTATCCTGAAAGCACAAGATGTTGTTATTAGTCTGCCAATTTTATTGGAACATGAGAGAGCATGCAACCAGCATTTCACTCAACATCATATTGTGTCAGTTTACATTACATGCATGGGCATTCACCCGGCATTCCCATCAAACAACCTAGTTTCAATTGCTGCAACACGCATTACACAATAATCATTGTAGGAAAGTACCAGTACTGGAAAAAACATTTGTAATCAAAGAAAAGTGTTAGACTTCTGATAAAGATCTAGAGCCATTAATATTATTGGTAAATGTAATAAAATACAATAAAAACAATTATTGGACGTCAGGCCTCGGCACATCCGCCTTTGTATTACAGCATAGACCCTACTATGAATTAAAGAATTTTCCAATATCCCTCAAATAAAAATTGAGCATACAAAAATGTAGAAGTTGACCTATTTTTGGAGAAAAAATTGAACAATACACCTAACTGGGACCAGAGTAAATACAATTATGTGACCAAAATACTATACTGTACTTTTTAATAAGCAGTTATACATTCCAAACTCATGCTATGTTCACTCACACAGCTGCCTTTGTCTATACACAGTTAGTTACTCTACAAGAATTAGCCAACTGAATAAATAAAATAATGAAACATAAAAATAAAATGGTCCGTTAAAAACACTTTGATCAAGTCAGAGAATCATCGAGAAGTTTTATTGGTCATCTGTTCATCAACGGTTTTCCTGATTCAGCAGCAATGTTGAACATTACTGACCGTTCTAAAGAGAATAGAGACTTCTCACATTCATCTCATGCCCAAGATGCTGTATTACTCATAAAACATTTGCAAATAAATCAAGTAATATACATAACAGATGAATGAATCAAGACAAGGAACAAAAGGTTTTTATGGCATCATATTCAGAAGGTTGTAGTATGAACTGATAATCCAAATTACAAAAACACAGAATTTGTCTATAAAACGCAGTCAGAACAAAGTAAGAACAGAGTAACAGATCAGGCATAAGGTCAAGTGCTTCCCACACCTTCTTGCTCTTCAACGCAGCATCTTGATTGGTAGAGGCTTCTTGTTCGGTGGCTTCTTGGTCGGCAGGTACGTCACTAGTGCTGGCCGTGACCACTAGAGGCACTACCAGAGGTGCCACTGAGCCCCCTGGAGATGTGAGGATCGGGGCGGGAGGTTTGGGGAGAGTGGTGGGTAGCTTGGTGGTGGCCAAGGGGGTGGAAGTCTTGGTGGGCATCAGAGTCCGAGACTTGGGCTTACGCCAGCCCTAAAAACAGCACACACACACATTCCACACCATACGACCATAACCAGGTTTGAAAGAAACAGGAAGAAAAAGAGAAATATTTTGTTGCACTACTTTGTGTACACTGGGCCCTCCACATTTTGTCACATTGATAGCTGAGCAGCAACAGAATAATACATTGTTTCTCAAATCAAATTAATGGAATGGTAAGTGACAGAACAGAAGTACTGTAATGAAAAAATTTATTATTTACTTGACTGCATAGATTGAAAGTTAACCAAGTTATTCATGGAACTCTTATTGACGTTTATCTCCACTAACACTAGAATTAGGCATTTAGGGTGTCTTTTTTGCCTGAGGAAATTGAAGTTCCAGGACAAGTAGAAAATTAGAAAATTCTAATTGGATTTTTGACATGGAACTCTAATCTGATTGATAAGCTTGAGTGAAGACCTCCATGCAATCTTACGGCACTTTCAACTTTTTAATCTCTTACGAGCTGCACAGGCCGAGTGGTTTGATTGATCAACATGGGATATTTTGTGGACAAGCAAACGTATTGAACAAAGAAATGAATAGTTCTTGAACAATTTTTAGTATGTAGGCCTTACTTAAGAAAAAAAGGTGCAATTTGAAAAATCCCCATAAGAAAAACATAGTAGACACACATCCAAGTTTTTGATGAATGCTAAAATTTTGTAGACATGAATAATCAAATTTATGTTTTAATTTTTCATAAAAATCGATCCAGCTCGATGAAAATTGATCGATTTTGCAATTGATTCGTTATGCTATAATATCGATTGTTCAAAAATCAAAATCGAACAGCAACCCAATTGAAAACTAATAACTTTGCAGTAGGCCTACAGCATTTTATTTGTGTGTCAAATTTCAAAAGATACCTACATACCGTAATTAAATTCCTTTCTATCATTCGTCGGATTATATAATAACGATTTTTCTTGTGTAACATTCAAACATTGTACTAAACCAATTACCTAACTGCTTACTCTCAACCAACCAAATGCTTTGGAAAGAAAGAAGAATTCAACATTTAAAAAAAAAAAAAACATTGAATGATATTAAACGATATTTTACGTTTTGGTCACCCTTTAGATGTTTCTCACTTTGGAACCTTTAGTATCGCCTTAGGAAATCAAAAGAAACTTGAGCTATCTTGACGGTATATTTTCTAGCAGAATTCGTCAAACATACAAAAACTAGCCACAAAAAGAGTGATTCTTTGCAGAAGCTAAGAAATGAGTGGACTCAAGTACAGTTACATTCAGAAGTATGTACATGTGTTCAAAATTAAACTCATCAATAATGTACAGCAGTTCACTTTCAAATTATGAAGTAATAATAAACTGCTGTAAAGGAAGCATAGTATTAGAAAAAAAGTACAGGCACATGTAACATTGCTAGACTAACATTCAATCACAATATTACAAGAAAAGTTCAAGTGACCAGACACAACAATATGAAGCAGCTTCTAGCTACAGAGGAGTGATATATCGGCAGTAGCTAGAGTCAAGACAGTTAAACCCAAGTGATGTGAAAGCTAGAATAGCACCAAGGCGCGAGTACTGACCAGTTTATCATCGAAGAAGCCGTGATCATCAGTCCGTTGTTGTCCGAGTAGCCTGTCCGTCTCGAGATCTGTATCCGCTTCTTCTGGAACAAAACAACTGAATCACTCGTCGCACGAACAAAGGTATTTCTCAGAGGGACAATGCTGTACTGACTATTGTGGTTAATGCGATGGCAGGTATTTAAACTACCACTAGAAGAGGTTCTCTAGTGTCTTTGCATTTCAATTTATCCAAAATAAAGTACACCAACATGAGAAGAAAAAAGTGCCATTAACAAAAAGTAGCGCTTACACATAAATATGCAATGATAAAAAAAAACTTTATCGAACACGCTGAAATATAGAATATTGATGTGGGCCTGATAATGCTTGTATTATAGGCCTGATGAAAGCTAGGCTTAATTTGAAGCTGTTTCAAAGCTAATACAGTATACTACAAGACATCAATTGTGGAGCTGATAGCGTTACCTTCATCTCCATCCTCTCGTTCTCCCCTTCTCCTGGGAATCCAGACCGGGCTGTCCACCTGTTCCGGACTCTCGTTTGTTGGACTCTTAAGCGGCTTTGTGCGCTGCAGTGCCATGCGAATATCCTTGATAGCCGCCTCGACACTATCACTAAGACCGAGAGACTGCGCATCCAGCGTGATGCTGCGGTGTGGGGCAGGGGCTGGAGGAGGCGGGGTAACGCCAACACGGCTGCTGCTGCCACCTACCGCTATGACGGGAACCATAGCGAACATTGTACTTAACCAATCACCTATCTGCTTGCTCTCAACCAACCAAATGCTTTGTCACATGATGTTTACACCAGACAGGCATTCCCTTGTGCAACTCAACAATGGAATAGATATCAAAACTACACAACATTCCCACAAATATTTCAAGTTCAACTAACTACATCGACTTGAATCCTGAGAAATGTTAATTCAGTATGTTATTTGACTTGTAAATGTGTGTTTTCAAATTGCTCACAAGAAAATAACATCAAAAGACGTAGATAACAATGTAATGTCCACTTTGAATACGGCCTTCACATTTTGAAGAACTGATTAAAAAATACAAATACAAAACTAGTTGATTCAAACATAATAAAGTCAATGTTGGCCGCCATACAACTTGAAACAGCAATCACAATGCAGATATATTTGTAAATTGAATTAATAACTGACTGATATGTAAAAAGTAGCTATTAACACTGATCAACACTGTGTTGTCATGTTAAATTGTAACACGAGTCTAGTAATGCTGTGTAAAGCAAGTGGATTGGTATAAAAGCAAATAGCACATGTGTTATCAATTGCTTATATAAACATTGGTTTAGCCATGTCATAAGATAGAAACAAGACACGCCCCAATGCTGAGCAGTCCATTAACTAGTATTGTCTATTTGTAAACAGAACACAGGTTATCATAGAGGCTGGGCATCTTTACCAACTGATCAAACTAACACTGTCACATTTCACATTTACACTGTTGAAAACTTGAAATAAACTATAAAGCCAGATATGTAAGATGAAACAACAGTTCATTTCTACAGCCTTCTATGCTAGTTTCAAATTATAAATAACATCCCATCTTCACAATTAATGTGTCCATCCCATTTTTGTGGTTATGGAAAATAAAAAGTATAAGATAAAATAGGATTGTTTATAAAAGAGAAGCTAAAAAAGTTTACATAATTATGTTTAAACTACGAAAATGAATCACTACAATAATACGTTGAACATAATGCTCTTAAATAGAGTCAATAATAGGACTACAGTGAAACCTCTATGCATCGTTCCCGGATCCATCGTTTTCCTGCTTGTATCATCCATGTTCTCTCACCCCACTCCCATATAATAAATGTTAAATTTTCCTGGATGGATCATTTTTCTGCATGGATGGTTTTATTATCCTGGTAACTTGAAAAATGATGGATAGAGGTTTCACTGTATTTCAGAATAAAAAGTAAATACAGTAAACCTGCATTGATTCAAACTATGATAATTCAAATTTTGCAAGTCGCATATTTTGATAGTTAAAACTTCTATCAATCAAAATGGGTATTTTCCATTTTAGGGTTCATTATTTGAAGTTCAAACTACAGACGGTTTAATGTGCATTTCCAATTGGTCCTTTTAACCAGGTCCTATATAGGTTCTTCTGTTTACTTGTATGGTTGTCAACTTCTCTTGTATACAGTAAACCCTCGTTAATCCAACTTCTGTTAGTCCGAAATTTGATATATTTCGAACTTGAAGTCAGTCGCCGGCTGAAGGTATAGGCATTTCAATGTTAATTAATATGGTTAATCTGAATTCTAGCTAAACCATAATTCAAACTAATATTTCGACCCTTCAATTGCATAACCACTGTTTTTGAATTGGATAATTCTAAATAGTTCGAGCGAATTCCTTGAGTTAATCATTATTTTCCCAATTTCCGTCCGTTTTATTGGATGAGTAAGAATAGGCCAACGCACGTTGAGCTTTGAGTGTGTCATCTGACCAAGTGGTCTGACTTTCACAACACTATATGCTGAGCTTGAAATAGATGCAGGTAATATGATGATCACAAGTCGTCGGCTAGCCGAGTAAACACGATCAGTCTATTACGTTGTCTCGGCCGGTCGCATAGCTTTCTCTTGTGCGCAATACGAAATTGACCAAATTCTAAGCGGAAAAAGTGATAATTTTCGTGGAAAAAGAGTTTTTTGGTTAACCTAAATTTTTATAAATCGAATCATTTTTTTGGGTCCCTTCCATTTCGGATTAACGAGGGTATACTGTACTTAAATTATTATATCTGGTATGCCTACAATTTTCTCATAGTGGGCCTAGACAATGCTATTTATCAACAATAAGCAAAACAAGTTCATTCAAAATGAGGTTATCAATCAAGAATAATTAATAATTAGGCCTACCAAACATTTTTTTTTCAATGCAAGGTTGATTTTTTAAAAGGAGCTTTTCTTCTTGGTAGAGGAAATCAGATAATTTAAGAGCTGTACGTGTACAGATAAATCAACAAAAGTTTTGACAGAAGGGAGCAAGCGGCATTTTTTAACTTATTCAGTAGCACTGCTTTGAAATCTGAAGCCATGGGTTATGGGCCATGGGTTAGTCCCGCTGTAGGCATAGGTTTTTGTAAACGTCCGCTCATCTATTATCACTTCATTATTTCAATATCACAAGCTCGATCGTATTCCCATATAACCTTGCTATTGATGAGGTCGTTTTGAAAATACCTTTTCAGCAATTTTTAACAATGTGACATTGCTGACAAAGATTAAAGGTGAAACTGCTATTCATCATTTCTACATTCATGATGGTTCTCAAAAGAGAGACTTACCAAGCGGATCCAAGGCTTCTAATTCCAGATCTGTGGCATCGTACGAGTTATTCAGGCTCTTGATAACCGAGAACATTTCCTCGACAACGAGCTCTGCTTGTTTCTCCTTCCTTCCATTACGCTCGCAAATCTCTTGCTCGATCTCGCTTATCTGACGTCTCATGAATAGCAATGTCGGATTGTTGTTGTCTGTGTCTGATGCATGGCCTACAAACACAACCGTGATTTCACATTTTTTACCCCGACAATCTTCACAAATTAAATCTCGTGCAAACTTCCTACGATGCCATTTTTTAAAGTTACTGGTGAACTAATATACGAGAAACTGCTTAAAACCACAAATGGCATTATAACTTACATCTATTTTCCTATATTTGAGGGTACATTATGAGAAAATCTTTACTTTATTCAATTTCTAAAATATGCTCAGAAGAACCTTGGAACTACTAAACCACACACTTTAATTTGAGCTGAGGTAGGTCTACATACAAAATGCTTAGCAGTAATAAGTAGGGTTGCCAATTGATATTGATTATTCCAATCAATTTTTGATATAAAGGTCTCGATCGATATCGAAATCAATTCATTCGATTTACGATTATTGTGATATCAAAAGTAAATTCAATATCAAATAAATAACGAGCAAGCTGTCAGTCGTGACCGAAAGAACGAGCAGCAAGCCAAACAAACCAGCTAGTCAACAATTTTTATCTATGTCTCTGTCCATGTCTCAACAGTATGTATGTCATCATTCAATACAACATGAACCCTTCACGGACCTCATGAACCCACATGCCCCTGACTTTCTATTTCTCATTACTTACATCTGCCGTCTGCAGTATTAATTTCAGCAATAGGAACAATCAATGAAGGTAAAATTTAAGCTTCTGAGAGAAGTGGTCAAGTGGGTAGCACACTGAACCATCATTCAGGAGACCGGGGTTCAATTCCCGCCATGGTCGATCATTTTGGCAGGGGTTTTTTCATAGTTTCCTTCTGTCATCAGGTTAATACTGGGATGCCTCTTAAACAACAGGCCACGTCTGACTCCTCAGTTCTCACTATCCAAAAACACCTAACGAAATAACCTTCCATCTTGTATCTCATTCATTATTTACCTGCCAATAGATCTTAGTCTTAGTGTGTCGTTGAACCCAATTTGAATGAAAATACAAACAACAATACAAACTGAAACGATAATTATTTTTTAATTTTTGATAATTATTATAAAATAATATATGTGTTCATAATATCATGTTCATCAAATTCAGAAGATAGGAGAGACAGAAAATTCTTTATTTCATCCTTGTCTTTCTGAAACATCTAATTTATGAAAGAAGATGAGTAATAACTGACTGGGAACTAATTAATTTATTATTAGTAGACATTTCTGCTACATCGGCAGATAGTCTATCCCCCCCCCTCCTTCTTCCCCTGAGTAATCACATCTGGCATATATATCAAAACCACGTCAATACAACACTAACATCTTTCTCAACAAGTCTATTGGGTGAGGAAGGTTGAGGACTGGAGGGAGGGGGGGGGGGGGGAGACTAAGAAGAATAATCAAGTGGAAGTGATACACACACAGCAATCTGATACGCTAACAAAACAGTCCTGTGAATTATTATAAGCATTTCATATTACAAATACTTTGACTGGATGATCACATGTTTCCCTATGCTTAACACTAACAACCAACAGTCTCCCTATTGTGACCATTCTGTATTGTTGTCAAGTCGTCAGTCGTTTATTGATGCTGGAAGTGTGAGCACAGATAATTGAGCTGTGGTGTGAGTGTCCACGCTAAGGCAAGGGATGATCATCACTTCACGCAAAGAATTGATCACACACAACTAAAATAACATGATTCGGATCCTAAAAAAATGTTGATTATTTCGATCGACATTCAATATAATCATTTCGATTCAATAAATAATAATCCGTCCCTGGTTCCAACTGAAACATTGGGTCAGGGGGTGGGTTGTTCCACCATCACTAGGGCCGCAGGACTTCTGGAAATCGGTTGGCCACGCCTGGCATTTCCTCCTCATCTTCCTCCTCCTCTTCTTCCACTTCCAATTGTTCCACCAATTCCTTCCATTTTATTCTGTCCTCCCACTGACGTTCTGCCTCTAACTCCTTCCACCTTCCTCCTCTCATCAGTACATCCTCCTTAGTCAGCCCAATCCACCTCTCTCTCGGTCGTCCCACTCTCCGTGTTCCCACTGTAGCCGCCTCGAATACCCGCTTTGGTATTCTCTCGGTTCCCATCCTCTTCATATGACCGAACCACCTAAGCCTCTCTCTTCCCAATTTGAACCCTAATCTCTCTACTCCTAGCTCACTTCTTATCTGCTTACTTCGAACTTTATCCATTCTCGTAATCCCCTTCACACTCCTCAAGAACTTCATCTCAGCTGCCTGTAGCTGGTTCAATTCCATAATACCCGCCGACCACGTTACTGCCCCGTACGTTAGAATTGGCAGGAAATACATCTTGTACATCATCAATTTACAAACTTTTGGAAATCTTTCATCCCACAACAACTTCCTCACTGCCTGATAAAATGACTCTGCTGTCTTTCTCCTTTCCTGCACTTCTCTATCTACTTTGGCCTTATTGGTGAGTCAATATTGAATAAAATTCCTAATAATACTGTAGGCCTATTTCAATATTTTCGATCAATTTTGAACATGGCACATTTCGGTATCTTTTACATTTTCTTGACCGATTGGCAACCCTTGTAATACTAATAACTAATAAGTAATAAATTGTTCATCGTCACACAAACGTGGTAATTAGGACCAACTACAAAAAAAGCATGAAATGGGGATGAAAAACAATTTTTCTGAAGAATTATTGAATTTACATGACAGTAAATTCTGCAGTTAGAGCTGTTATTCATTTTTAATGGTTGAAAAAATATGAAGGTTGTCTTGCGTACAGAAATTGTTCCACAGACCAACGTACTATTTATTCAATAGAATGTGATTCTCTGGTTCATATTATTAGTTACCTAGGCCTACTCAAATACACGTTGAATTTCTTCAAGCAAGGTCAGTAAGACTGCAACATTTCAAATATTACCATAAAGAAGGTTAGTTCACAGAAGCCCGAATAATCAAGAAGATTGAAAGCTCGTACTTGTGAGAAATATTCAAATATTTGAATTCAAGCAGCCTTACAAAAAGAAATTACATGTGCATTCGAAAGGAAGTGATAACCTGCTCTATCAAATCACTGTCAATGTCTTACCTGAAGATAGTCCATCTTCCAACACTGGCATACTGGAGTACAGCCGGAGTGAATCCTGCACCACTTCCCCTCCATTTCCGCTACCCTCACCTTCCATCAGCAGCGACGCCTCCGAGTCAAGGTCACCGCAGTTGGAGTCGCAGTCAGTTGTCTCGGGGGACAGAGTAAAGTTGCGGCTATGACCAACCTGCAAGCATCGAAAACAGAATGTTGGTAACTACTCCCTTGTTCCAGTATACATGTAGTTTCTAACTTATCAACAACTAACTGCTGCTCATTCAGGTACCGTGAGCAGCATAGGACAAGTAGTAATTCACTAATTACCGCTTTAATAGAAACAATGGCAACAAGCTGTGAAATGTTTTATTTTGTGAAAATAAGAAGAAAAAACTTCATATTCTGTGATTTTCCTAGCCATAATAAATGTATTTAAAAAAAAAAAAAACAGTGCTCAATTTACGAACCTCAAACTTTCATTGTGTCATTGACACTAATCAATATCATCATTCCTGTCATCATCAATTTTGTCATTGCAAACTATGAACTGGCCACAATCATTATCAAATTGAGAACTGAGATGTTGGTGTAATTATACATACTTCTGATGAAGCTTATTTCAATGCTGTTTAAGCTTCAAGTTCAAATCTTTGCTAATCATTTCACTGAAGCAACTGCAATGGTTACCTGTAGTCCTATTTCTGTGCCTTCCATTGATCCTGCATCTTCCAGGTCCAAGAACATGCCATCCACCTTCCCGTCCCCTCCCTCGGCTGCCTTTGCCAGTCGCTGACCGACGTACGAACTACCTCCTTGCCGTCGCAGCTCATACTCCAGCTCCTGCGGGAACAAACAATATCACGAGGTAAGCTTGTGGCTCACTCGTTAGAACAATGATTACATGTTCAACCAATCGTGTTACATCATTAAATGTGATGATTTTAAATTACCCAGGGTCTATCATCTGTCATACTGGGTCTGTCATATCTAGGGTCAATCATAATCAAGTGGGAAAATGCAAGAAATTGTAAGATGAGTGAGATATTTGTATGAAATATACTCGAAAGCTAATGACCTTGATTTAAAAAATATCAATTCTACTCAATACCTTTGTTATGCAGCTCTAATCGATTTTACCTGTTGATCATTTTCATTGTCATGTAGTTCTAATTGAATTTTAAACCCAATACAGTACTTCCTGCTTTTCCAATACAATACATTCATTTTCTTAATACTAATGCCCAAACCAAATTTCTTCAAACATGGTAGATACTAGATAGGCATATATGTATTAGAAAGAATAGATTAACCTTCCATGGAACTTCCATTTTAATTGGATTATAGGCCTAAAATCAAGTGTATGTCTTTGGTAGGCCTATATTCATCTATATAATGAAATTCCTAAGGGTGTGCGAATCCATGTTTTTCGAATTGAATCCGAATCCACTTTCAGATTCAGATTCGGTCCACCAATGAAGATTCGAAAATTTCGAATCTTGGCGCCAAAAACGTGGCAACATTGCATTGTCAACTTTCTAGATCGCGTTAGCAAGTACGATGCGCACTAGCCTACGAGTGGGTGGTGTCATCATATATGGCCGGCTTCGATTGGAGCTCGGCTGTCTCGAGTCGGACGAACGAAAGTCTTGTCAAAGACCTTAGTATCTAACTTCGTTAACGAAGTTAGATACGAAGATCTTTGGTCTCGCCTTGTCAAGGTTAGACCACACACGTCACGACCACGCAGTAGTTGGATGACAGATGCCATGCAGCAAACAGCTACGATGTTGATAACTGCGCATTGAATAAAAATGATGGAAATTGAGAAAATGATGCTGCTTCATGATAAAATATTTATTAAACGTGTTTTCAGTGGGATACTTCGCAGTTTCTAGTCATTATGAGAATGCCGAGATGGGATTTTCACTTCCTGGATCAAGTGTAACTTGATCAGCAATGTTGTTTGTCCCATTATCACGCTTCACAATGCATGTTAAAAAGATTCGGATTCGGGTTCGGATTCGGTATTTTTTATGAAGATTCGGTTCGGATTCGGTTCGAAATAAAAAACATGGATTCGCACACCCCTAAAAATTCCTATGGTGAATTGCTGGAATTGCAAATCAGAATCAATGATGATTTTTTAGAAATTCCATCAATTTTTATTCATGGTTGACATGTGACCATTTGAATAAAATTGTATTCGAAATTGAAATTTTACAATTTTCATTAAAATATTCTATTGCTACTAATTGCTTCTGTAAGTCTCCCTGTTGAGCATTCAAATGAATATTTTGCTAATGGAATTAATAAAGAATAAACATGATTTTTTTCTTAAAAATGGCTTGACCAATTGGTATAGGCCTACCTGAATACTCCTTGACTACATGCGCATTGTAGGCATAATCATATTGTATAAAATAATCACAAATGAGAATGAAACTGAAGAGACGTATTGGTTGCAGTGTTACCTGGAAGTCAGTGCTGCCATCTTCTGGAGACTTGCCAAAGGTCTCATCCGCGACATTAGGACACTTGAAGAACTCTTCCAGAACCTTGCGCGTCTCGGAGAACTCGTACAGGTAGTCGAAGGTGCTGTTGGGCGAGGAGGGAGCAACAGGCTCCAGGGGGGATGTAGGCAGCACACGCTACATTCAATACAGAGTATAGGCAATCAATCAACAGCTCTCGTCAGGGACATTGGGACGGTATGTCGACTTCTGATTTTCAACACTTAATTCATCAACGATTAGTTGATTATCTCGCTGGATGCAACCATTATTAGCCAACTATGCTAATAGATTTGATGAATTGTATTCAACGGACTGAAATTTTTTCCCTTCATAATACGTAGTTGGTTTAGGGTGACCAGAGGTTCCAGTTTTTTGGTATTGTCCTCGTTTTGATCTTCCTGTCCTGGCATTCTGAGAAATCCTCTCGTGACCATCAAATTCCCCAGTTTTATCAAATCAGAACTAATATAACGTACTATACTGTAATTGGTAGAGGTGCTTGAAAATGGTGATATGATTTTGTGTTTTTTGCATCTGTGTTTGCAAATTTCGGTTTTTGGCGGTGCTATGTTTTTTTTGGTCTAATGCAGTGTTGTGGAAGTAACTTTCAAAAGTAACGCGTTTCTTTTTTAGTAACTTTTAATGCAACGCGTTAACTTTCATATATAGGTATCGTTAACTTTTTACACGTTACTTTCAAAGTTATTATTTATTAAAAGTTGAAAGTTACTTGAACGTTACTTTGACGTATAAAAATACAAAACTCCTATTATATTATCAAAGATTCAATATCGCTTATTTCTAACTTATCTGGGTTTGTACTGTGTACTTGTCCTAATCCCCTTATTAGACGAGGGCTTGAGTTTGCCCCGGGAGTCTTTGACCCTTCATGACGATGGCACTTGGTAACAACATTCTAGAAAACCCAAGAAGTTGATCAGCTGATCGTGTGCGCATACACGTTTTACTGTTAATGTGCATCGAGTTGGTGACCTGGACGGATCGTTTTACGAAGTATAAAGTGTGATTTTAGTAATGTCAGAATCTGATACAATAAACATACTTCCGTGGTCAAATTATAGGGCGTATTTTAGTCTTACTGCTGATAATATTAGTGGTGAGACCTATAAAATCATTTGCCAATTGTGTTTGCCAAGCAGAAAATGTATAAAAGTTTCAAAATCGTCATCTCCGAACTTGAAAAAGCACCTCCAGTTGAGTTTGAAATTTTATAAATTGTGTAATATGAACTGAGAAAACTCTATAATAGTGCAGCAGAATGGCCAGTGGGGGTGTTTTTATTTTATTCAATCAGGTTAAACAGGTATATATTTAAAATCACAGTAATAAAATGTGCGAGTTATTGAAATTGAATCTTTACTACGTTCAGTAATTGACCCTAGTTTAAAATCAACTCTGTTCAAGAGGTTTAAATGATCAATAATTATAAACAAATGCAAGTCTTTTTACTTCCCTCCACAATGCGTAATTTACTTTCGATATACTTTTGGCATATAAAGTTTGAAATTGCGTAAATAAGCTATTAATATAGCCCTAATTTCCTGACTATCTGCTATGTAACTTTATAAAGTAACTTATATACTTTTTAAAGTAACTTTTGTAACTTTTAGTAACTTTCTATTTTAAATAAGTAACTTAACTAAAAAGTTACTTTTGAAAAGTAACTTCCACAACGCTGGTCTAATGTCATACGGAAATGACATTTCATGAAGTTTTGAAAGGAAAAACAATAAACAAGTGTACAAGTGAACAGTTTACAAGTGAACCATCGTTGATTTGAAATGAAAGAGAACCCCAAAATATGATTTTGATCAAAAAAATTTTGGATTAACGAAAAAACTCATCTTCAACGTAAATCATCGCTCTTTCCGGTTAGAATTTAGTCAATTTCATATTGCGCGCAAGAGAAAGCTACGCGACCGGCCAAAAGTACTATGACAAACCGTTCGTGTTAACTCGGCAAACTCTGACGACGCTCTTGTCAGATGGCCCGCTTCCACTGATGCTTGGCCATCCCGAGTCTTCTTGACGAACGATTGTTTCGAGCTGATCATAGTCTTGTGGTCGTCAAGGTTAGACCGCATAAACAAACGCATACAGGCGGATGACATGCACACCCACAAAGCAGCAAACAGCTGCTCAACATGTTTCGGGTTATTTCTATGTGTCAAATAAAAAGATGGAAATTGAGAAAATCATGCTTTTTCATGATAAAACATTCAATTAACGTGTTTTTCGAGAAATATTTCGCAGTTACAAGTTGATTTCGGTGTTATGAGCAAATTTAGGTATATTTCGCGCATTTTCGTAACTTAGAAATTATATCAATCAATGGAGAATCTATTGAAACGTGCTTAGGGGCCTATATTATTTTTTCATCAGCATACACAACATTTCGCGGCTTGCGAAAAACAAACACCTCTAGTAATTGGGCATTGTTTAGACATGAAATTATCCTTTTGATGCAAAGTCTTTACGTAGAATTCAAGAGAATTATTGATCATACATCTTCATGCCACGACGCAGGCTTTTGTTGTGTTTTTCTTTCTATCCCCTTCAAAGTTCTACCGCAGTCCCAACATTGAGCACCATGTATTCAACAAACTCTATATCTCTGTCTTGTCTGCTCTGCATTGTAATTAGCAAAGCAGTGTCTGTATAGTGTGAGGGAGTATTTTCATGACACGGAAGTTGATTTTTAGAATGATAATTTACAAAATGAATTGCCATACAATAGCCTACTTGAAGTGGTTGCAATATTTGTTTATTCACTTTTTAAATTTTACTTTAAATAATTTAGGCTGAGGCCTACTTCATATTGTTAATTTGTATGGGTATTTCCCACAGGGCTTAAACAAAGTACACGTAGTATGCAATTACTATATACCGTATAGAATATACGGATCTATACGGATATAGCCTACAGTATATCAGATAGAAAAGATTAATGACTTTATGGCACCAAAACCCCACCCTATAAAGACTGTCAATTCTAAAAAAATTAAAAATGATTTTTTTTTCCAATTTCTGTGGGGTGTTAAAAGCTCCCCCCCCCCCCTCCACCACATAATTTTTGAACTTTTAAGCATTATCCCAGATTTGCCTTTCTAAATATAGTCACCGAAAGTTGGTTTTTCTGATGTAATAATGTGTAATAAATAATCATATTATTTGTTTTTTGAGTGTATACAATTATTTAATTCAACTCATAGAATAAATTAGTCAAGGCAATTGCATTGAAACAAGTGGCGATGGCAAGTCAAGTTCAAGTTACCTGTGGGAAGCCAGGCCTGGGTGGGTACACTGACGGTGAAGCTAGCAAGCTCTGCGCAGATGGCAGGACTGGGTTTGTCACGTCCAGCTGTCTAGGACCGTAACGGCGAGGTGATCCCTCATAGTCTGCTATCGGGAGTGAACCAATCACCCGGCCAGCCTTGCCAGTGTGTTCAGGGGAGTTTCCAGTATCTAAGTCACCGCCAGTCACAGCCTGTAAATACAACACAGTCGTTGGTAATTTACCAATTACTAATTAATTAGTGAACTGTCTATAGTTAGATAGACTAGAGAGTTTAGAGAGTTAGTTAGTTAGAGTTAGTGTTTAGTTAGATTAGGAAGAATCTTCTTTAGGAGGAATACTATCACAAACGAGGAAAATTGTAATAAAGACTACCGAAATTGATTATCAATTGTTTGGTTGTTGGCTACAGATATGATTAATCCACATCACTGATTACCAGTATTGGTAGACTTACATTTCCACACTGATTTGACCAGATTAGTAAAATAGAATATATATGTACTGCCAAGTCCGGATTTTACAAATAAGTAATAACTAAAATTAGTTAATTAAGGCATCCCCAGTCTCCATAGAGCAAAAAGTTCCAGAGTAATTTCATAGATATAAATGATGATGAAACTTGAACAGTGCAAGATACAAAATCCACAAATACATCATAGGATGCAGACAATAATTGTCAAAAATGCTAATGAGTCCAATTTTATAATACTGTAATAAAAGTGGAAAATTAGTTGTATGTAACAGTAAACACCCTTTAATTTTACAATCAATTTTCACCTTACAGCATACCGTTACATATAAATAACATGTAACATAATGTGAATGTTTATTGGATCAAAGCACTTTGGAAGATACTTGTCTGAATGGTATGAAAGCAGTTTCACTATAAAATGTTCAAACGGAATACCACTTCGACAATGTATATCAAGTTAGGTTGACGCAGAAAATTATACGCTGTGGAGGTTCTTAAGCTCACGAAGCTAATTAACTCTTTCGCTGCGCGCTTTACAGCACTGAAATATCCTAATCCGTGCTATTCTTTTCCACAGAAAAAGAGAAAATATATAGTGGACAAAAGAGTTGAAAACATTCTCACTCTCTCACTCTCACTTTGCATATTACGAATATCATTGTCTACATCATCAAATTCATCAAATTCTACTTCAGAATCAGAATCTGCTCATAAAATATCGTTAATTATTCGAGCTTGTAGGCCACGCGCTATCCTGTGGAGGCCGCCATGTTACACTGAAATTGAATAAAAACATTCTGTATGGCTGTTTAAAAATGTTTTATTCACAATACTAGTAACATCTAGCGTGAAAAAAAAATACTAATAGGTTCCTCAATCCACACGACAGATCGCAGATAAAGCACAAAGTCGTAGCTCCTACCAATCAGCTGTTAACAAGGTCAAAGCAATTGCATGTTTTGACAGATGGCCAAGCGCATTATTGTGATTGCCGTGAGTTAGCCATACATAGTGTGAGAGAAAATAAGCGCTTGCCGCAGCGAAAGAGTTAATAATGAAAGTGCAAAAATATCATCAGTCACCAAGGGTAACAAGTAACAACACGTAAATCTGGTGATAATTGATTCATCCACCAATTTTTTATTCGTAAAGCTGAAGCCACTGACCCTACTGCCTACTGACCTTGAAGAAGTCTGAAGCCTTGTGGTGGTGCGATGCAGACTGTGGCGGACTGGGCGGAAGACTCTCAGAGTCTGATGACTGCCCCTTTAGCCCCTCCAGCCTCAACCCCCGCCACTCCTCTCCATCTATATCATCAAACACCACCACGCCACCACCTTTAGTTGTCTCGCTGGGCGGTGCCACTTCCAACTGGACTGCGCCGCCAGGGCTGGTAGCATTGCGGGGGTGGCGCACCTGGTGCACCTCGCTAGCAAATACAGTCTCTGTCACGAGGTGGCGAGCGTTACGTTGCTTCTTTGAGTCTCCGTTTCTGTAGGAACATAACATTACAGCTTGCTTCATTCTATACATTTATTCAGAATTCTATATTTCTATAATAATTCTATTTATTCATTCTATAATTCTAAGACCCTTAAAATAATTGAACTCATGGCAGTGCATGACTCCAGCATAACAAGCAAAAATATCACTGTCAAGCTTGGATATAGAGAGGATTCAATTATTTCTTAGGACAAAGTTGCCAATCAGCAGCATAATATATAAAAAAGAGTTTTTGTAATTACAGATATTTTCATATTTGTTTTGCTGGCATAGACTATGTACCTTCATCCTCCTATAGCCAACTTTGATTGTTCGATTGTTCGTTGTTCATTAATGTGTATAATCTCTTCACAGAACATGCTTCAACCAAAGTAGTGCTCACTTTGGTTTTCATAGTTTTATAGTTATAGTTCAAGTAGTGGGAAACTTTTGTTTTGTTGATTCTTGTGGAACCTCCTCCCAGAACTCATTGTGCAATCCATTTTGTCAAGTTTCATAGTGTTCAACGTAGTTTTGTCCATAGAAAGTTCCAATACTCAAGTGGCAATACACTTGATATTTTGATTTTTTATCCAATTTCCATCCCAATAATTTCTATTTTGATTCCAATTTTTATCAAAATAATTTCAAATTTATTGAACCAGGTTTGATGTAAACATTCACATGAAATGTTCTTTACACCTTGATAAATGAGTTCACACTATCTATGTATTAGTTGTATATTATATATTATAATATATAGGCCTATTATAATATTCAATATATTATATTATGGTCTATTATAAATTATAATATTAGTTGAGAAGATGGAAAAAGTATGTCCACCTGAGTAGCAACCCTTTCCTTCTTTGGTGGGCTATGACAATCCCTGTTTTTTACGAAATTATTTGAACTTGAGTAAAAAATAAAAGAATTATACTGTATTTCTATCACATCTGGCATATAAGCCACAACAAATGAAAGCTATTTTTAAAAAGAGATGAATAATCCCTCCATTATGAAAGTGAAACTTGTGGAATTTACTATCTTTAATAAGCTGATAATATTTCTGAGGATATTCAGACACTTGAATGAGGTATCGGACTAGTGTTGGGGGACTTCTTTTGAAAATCGTCCCTATTCACAAGCCACAACTGTTCGGCAGGGTTGAGCTTTTGTGAAGATCAGTATTTATTACAATATGTCAAGTTCTAATACATAGTACCTACATACTTTACCTACAAATTAGAATAGATAATTTTTTTTATATATTGGGTTTTAACGACGCACTATACTGATGGCTACGATCTATTGGCGTCGGTGGATGATGAATGAGATGATGGGAAGATGAGATGAAAGGTTATTTTATTAGGTGTTTTGGATGGTGGGAAGGAGACCGGTCGTGGCCTGTTATTAAGGAACCATCCCAGTAT
This sequence comes from Brachyptera risi, assembly GCA_964007535.1. Classification (NCBI taxonomy): domain Eukaryota; kingdom Metazoa; phylum Arthropoda; class Insecta; order Plecoptera; family Taeniopterygidae; genus Brachyptera; species Brachyptera risi. The sequence continues at coordinate 44,289,659 of OZ023326.1, forward strand.
TGACCTGAACGACAGAGGGAAACCACGAAAAACCCCTGTCAGGATGGTCGACCATGGCGGGAATCGAACCCCGGTCTCCCGAATGACGGTTCAGTGTGTTACCACTCGGCCACGCGTCTCGGTGAGATAATTCTGTTATAGAATAATCTATTTCAATTACAATTTCTGTTTCACTTCAAGAGTAGTATTCATTCAGATTTTGATTCCATTTCCCATGAATTGTGAATACAAATTTCAATTTTGGTTCCAGTTCTTGGTCATTAGGGATAAAAATTATGATTTTGATCTTGCTTCAATGAAAATACCAATTCATTTCAATTTCACTTAAGAGTCCCTGACTATACGTACTATAAGTCAAAACTATAAGTCCGTAATAGGGGACATGTCTTATTGGCTTGAGCAGCTTACGTGGGTGTGAATAAATATATTAACAGATTAAATGTGATATTTTTCACATTATAAGTTATTGCTACAGTATACAAAAATGTAACATTCAATTTGTTATGCAAGTACGCTTGTACTTGTAAATTTATATGATGGAACTTTTTGTCTACACAAAGAAATTACAATACACTGATCTTGTTCGTAGGAGGCGGTTTAGGAGGTAACAAGTGCAAATTCTCATTTCATTGTCATTAATTATCAATCTACTTCTTTCCTTGAAAGATGATTCAATTACATACCTTGACCTAAGTTCCCAGGGTCCAGGTTTATTCCTCTTAGCTGACACCTCTGCCTCATCATTATACCGTGACTTCCTGCTCCCTTTACTCCGGCTATGGGAAAACATTTCCCGGCCACCGGCTATTTCGATGATTCGAGAGTCACGTAATTTGACTCCACCTACTACTATCACGTCATTGGTTGATTCAGTTGGCTCTCGCAGCTTGTACGACTGGCCTGGGGTGCAAACATGTCAAGTGTTAATTCAAAATTAGGATATTAGCGGCTAGATTTTTCGATTTTTCATCATTTTTAGTGGGTAGTGGTACATTACATGGGTCTTATTATAACTTGAAAGAGATGTAAAAAACAGTACAACCCTCTAGGTATAGTTTCAATAACCAAGTAAACCAAGTAAGTTTCCTACAGAACCATCATAAGTTGGTTTGCGATGTATTATTACAACAAAGTATAAAAGGTGACTGAACTGTTGTTTCTTATCAAGTCAAATCAAACAATCATTTCAACAAGCACAATATGACTCAGATGATCAGTTACGGAGTAAGAGGCACATACTTAAGAAAGATTAGAAAAAGGATAGAATTTATTTATCATTAGTTGAAACACAAAATATGTAAGCCTAGGACAATCAGATTAACCAGTTACAGTTTGCATTCATTCAAGGTGTGTGTTGAGTTACTCAGTTACTCACGAAGAATGTGTTGTTCTCAGAAAATATGAACATTACACAAGCTAAAGTATTGCAACTCAACCGTCATGTAATATTATAGTGACGTTTACTCCGATTTTTAATATTTTAATATCTTGAATGAATGTCAAAACATTATTCTTTTATAACAAAACAGGCCTACTTTTTGTTCAACATAATCTACGAACTGTTATTTCAGCAAAAACTCTACTCCTGTATTGACAGATGAATTTCCTTTTTATCATCAATTTCTTTCATTTCTTTCATTTTCAGTAGGCAAATGCTATGGACATTTTGAAGCTATAAAAATAAAATAGTTCGGAGGAGAAAGGTTTGTTAGGTTGATTTACCTTTATGTCCGCTACTGACAACAATGGCATCGTTGGATGACTCATCTTGTGATTGATCCAATGTTAAATCATCGTCATCCGTTGAAGTGTCATCATCATCGTCATCTTCGTTATCATCGCAGTTCCCTTCGTCGTCTTCTGGCTCTCCTTCGTCGACTAGATCCCGGTTGGCTGCCATACATCTGCAACCATCAACAACCAATCTCACTTAACAAACAGAATGTACAGAAGGGGTTAAGTGTCGTACATATTAAATCATCAAAAACACGGATCTTTGAATGTAGGCCTAATAAAATGAGTCAGTTCGTTTTACTCTTGATAAACTTCTTTTTACTCAAATCTTGAATTTCACTCACATTCCAGTAGGCCTACATCTAAATGGAGCTCAACTTCAACTACCAGCATATCCTACGATTCTGCGAATATGTATGTACTAATTACTCAAAAATTTATCGTTATTATCAGCTTAAATTCTATGGGAGAATGATTCAATAAAGCAACTGCTTATTTACTGCATAGTGAAATTAACATGCATTGAAGCAAATTTGGGGCCAAACTATTATGACAACACAAATTCTTGATTTAGGCTTTAGACCTACATGGTTACAAGAATTGTTTATAATTTGCGTCCTATGAAAATCGTGAACCAACAATAAACAATAAACAATACCATATTCCAGTACATCTAACGGGAGCAAAACTTCAACTACAACACTGCTCAATATCAATGATCAATAATCACTTGCTGCCATCTCTCCCCTTGACCAGCACATTCTACGGTACTGCGACTATGTGTGTACGCCCTATGGTACGAGGTATAGCTTCAGTTGGAACAGTTCACTTAGTAGCCTACGTAGTTATTACTCTCAAATTATTGGTATTGGCCCTGAAGTATGTTCTTCCATCAAGTCTCGACTTCCTACATTTCTATAGGTAACCGAGGCTCACCTGTTTGAGTCCATTACGCTGATGATGGTCTGGTCAGAAGTGTGGTTATGATTGCTATCATCTCTATTGAGGGTGTTCAGGTTATTGTCACGCGGTCTACACTTGGGAAACAGTTTGGTAATCTGCTCACTGTTGTCACTGCTACTGTTGTCTAACTGCAGCATGGCGTACTAAACTCACATTCTCGTACAGGCTGCCAATGAAGAAACAAGAAACAAAGAATCAACAACCTGCAGATGATACTAAATTAGTCCTGATGTTATGTTTATAACTTCAGCAAAAATGTGTAATGCATGGCATAACTTATTGTCATAAATAAAAGTACTGCTTGATCTATGAGAAGATTTTTCAAACACATTAGAATTTCAGTGAATTTATGCATTTTAAAATGCATATACATAATCATTTCATCAATATGCCTAACATACCAGAATAGATTACACAAGATTACCAGAACCATATTTCAATTTTATATATTGAAAACGTAAAAAAGATCTGAAGTCGGCTGAAGAAGTTCCAATACTAATTTACTAATAGTAAGTCAGGCAAGTACCGTAGCAAGTTTCGCATCACACAGGGGCGCTGAAGAGCGAATACTGGAACAGAGATACTACCAAGCGTGAAGGTGGGCTTGGCGTGTAATAATGCAGTAGGAGCTACTATTTCAGGGAATTGGTTAGAGCACAGATGAGCAGTGGTTAGGGGTTTTGGGTCAGGTTTTGATCGTTTCCTCAAATACGCACAACCTTTTTCTAAGTAGACACGCTAAGCACACGTTCACTCTTGGTAGTACCGGTATCTCTATTTCAGTATTCGCTCTTCAGGTGCCCCCGTCACACCTGCGACCCACAAAAACACTAAAAGAAACAACACTAAAAGGAGAAAAAAACATCCTAATACGGTAGGCCTATGCTTGCGGACACATACAATGTTTTTTTATGAAGTTAAAATTTTAATTCAAGGGACAAGCCACTGAAATTGCTATCTTCCTAGAAAAGGGTTCAAAGGTGATGAAATTTTCGCACATGATGTCTTTTTGCTCAAAACGGAATATATAAGAAAAAAAAAATATAGTCGGCAATTTTTTTGTTTTTAATTTTTCCAATAAAACAATTGACTTTTTTTTGAAAATACTACTCATCCCACACTTTTCATGTTTTTGAAGATATTATTTTTTATATTCTTCAGAACGAATGTATAAAAGATAAATGGGGAGCACATTTTTGAATTTATTCCGAAATTGATTTTTTTTTTATAACTGGAACTTCACAAATATTTTTCTTTTTAGTTTTGGACAAAATAATTCAATTTGAAAATTTATTTGAAGGAAACTATGGCCTAAATTGAAAATGTGCTCCCCATTTACTATCAAGAATATCATATTGGATTCCCCTTTTAACAATCAGTTCTTCAAGTATCACTACTAAAAAGGAGTAGCGATTTTCAATATCGCATGCGTATGAAAATACTGAAAGAGTTCAGGCAATACAAATTTTTGATCTTCATTCACTACAATAGCTTGAAATATGACATCTTCACGTTTGATAGTGTCACAGAAGTCTCCAAATGTGACGAAACTTTTTGAGATGCTTTTATAGTGTGAATAATAATGATACGAAAGAAAAAAAGAAGGGAAAAGTTAAAAAATCGTTATTTTCAGTGGTTTGTCCCCTTATTAAAATCTACTCACACTTGACCCTGCATTTTTTCAAAGACTTTGCATGGAGTGCATATGAACATTGTCTTCTAGTTTTAATGAGTATAATATCAGTATATTTTCTTCAGAATGCATTCTAATGTGGCTTGATCGACCACTTGATGAGACCGCAAGTGTACATAGGCCTAACTGACATTACGACCAAGATGTAGATTTATCCCTGCAATCGACCAACTGTCATCTTGCATTATACCCACTAAAAGAAAACTAAAAGTTGAAAAATATTCAGAATTGTGTTCGTATAGCATAATGTTCACGTTTATTTTATTGCCTGTTGGACTGCATCCCTACCCATGATGGTTCATTTGCGTGTGTTGTATTCTATGATGTAAGAGGGTAGGTTATTGTATACAGGGGTGCAAAGGCAGTGAAGGCTTTTGGTATAAGAGGAGTGATTGTGAGATGTAACATTGATGGAACCACTGCTTCTAGTTGGGTAGGTGTGAACGGTGGAATTAAGGGGGATGAAATGATATATGAATGACCGAATGAACGAATAAAAAGGGTTAAAATATTTTGAAAACCAAGGTGTGAATATATTTTCAACTACATTAATCAATATCTTCCTCATTTTACAATGCATACACTGCGTTTTTCTAGTTTCAATTATACCAATCTCTGAACTTGTTTGAATACGATAATCAATACATCGGTCATTATTGTTATCAAGTAACTTTTTGGGAAAGTCAGAACCCAAGAAATAAAAGGTAGAACATTGATATTTACAAGAACTGCCAGTATGTAGGGAATGCTACAGCTTGAAGCATAAGTTAAAGTCTCTTTGCTACCTGGTCAAACCAGTCAACCACGTTATATTACATAAAGGATTTGACAAATATCAAACAACAGAAACAGACTTTACTTATGCTTCAAGCCCTACATATTGGCTATAAACGCGAAATATGCGTTGTAAGATGAGCGAGATATCTGAATAAGGTATGAAAGTCCTTGAAATAGTTTTACCCTTGCTACTTTATCGACTTTGATATTCTACACACCTTGATATCTGAATAAGCTGTAAAAGTCGTTAAAGAAGTTCTACTCTTGCCACTTCATTGACTCTGGTATTCTACACACCTTACTACACTTACCTTACACTTACCTTACCTTACTACAACTTAATTCTGTCATAATTTTTATGATATATTTTATGAATATTATCAGTCATTTTTTTTCTCCAAAACGACTGATCAGAATTGCTTAAAAAATCGTAATAATGTGTAAAATCCATGTATACACATTTAGAGAAAGTTTCATCCCATTTGGAGAGATTTTATTTTTCAACATTTTCCGCCCAGCCAAATCTTATGGGGTTTTTAGAAACTTTGAGATGATGATTCTCAAAATCAGTTCGACCGATTCATCCCAAAAACTATACAGTTCTAAGTTGGATGAGTTTGCGTGTACAAAAAAAGTTTCATGTTGATCAGTCAACCCTTGCGACCTGTGGAGTGCTTACAAAAAAAAAAAAAACACACAGACAAAGCCCTATAAGAGTGGGATGGAGACTTCGCTACGCTCATCAATAACTAGTCAAACGCGAAATATGCGTTGTAAGATGAGCGAGATATCTGAATAAGGTATGAAAGTCCTTGAAATAGTTTTACCCTTGCTACTTTATCGACTTTGGTATTCTACACACCTTGATATCTGAATAAGCTTTAAAAGTCGTTAAAGAAGTTCTACTCTTGCCACTTCATTGACTCTGGTATTCTACACACCTTGACGCATATAAAAAAATACTTCATTGTTGGTCAACTCTTGAATCTAGAAAGCAGTGAATCTCGACAACTTAATTCTGTCATAATTTTTATGATATATTTTATGAATATTATCAGTCATTTTATTTTTTTTCTCCAAAACGACTGATCAGAATTGCTTGAAAAATCGTAATAATGTGTAAAATCCATGTATACACATTTAGAGAAAATTTCATCCCATTTGGAGAGATTTTATTTTTCAACATTTTCCGCCCAGCCAAATCTTATGGGGTTTTTAGAAACTTTGAGATGATGATTCTCAAAATCGGTCCGACCGATTCATCCCAAAAACTATACAGTTCTAAGTTGGATGAGTTTGCGTGTACAAAAAAAGTTTCATGTTGATCAGTCAACCCTTGCGACCTGTGGAGTGCTTACAAAAAAAAAAAAAAAAAAAAAAAACACAGACAAAGCCCTATAAGAGTGGGATGGAGACTTCGCTACGCTCATCAAAAATTGTGACAGAATTAAGTTGTCGAGATTCACTGCTTTCTAGATTCAAGAGTTGACCAACAATGAAGTATTTTTTATATGCGTCAAGGTGTGTAGAATACCAGAGTCAATGAAGTGGCAAGATTAGAAATACTTCAACGACTTGTATAGCTTATTCAGATATCAAGGTGTGTAGAATACCAGAGTCGATAAAGTAGCAAGGGTAGAACTACTTCAAGGACTTTCATACCTTATTCAGATACCTCGCTCATCTTACAACGCATATTTCGCGTTTGACTAGTGTTAAGTATCGTCATTCACTAAAAAGAGGCTTCATGAGTGCGAGAAACTGATAATACCTACAGGCTACAGGGCCTAATTTAAAATTAAACTGTAAATAGTATACCATTTAAGGGTGTATACATAATGATAAAATAAGTGAAGTACCAGTATACTCATTATAAGCATTTGAGAAGTACTTCCTCCATTTGTACAAAAACATAAATTCAACCAAAATTTTCAATCCACAGTGGATTTTCACATGTGATTAGATTGCATTGGTGCCTAAAATATTTGATTTTAATATCCATCAATCTAACCATAAGCTAAGTACTTCGAGGTTGCAAAGAACCAAATTCATTTTGTAACATAAATACAGGAATATCTTAAAAAAAAAATCAGTCAAATCTGTCGAGCTGGGATAAATGAAGAAAATCTTATTCATGTTTCTTCTATATTATGAGTTGGAACAACAACATTACCAGCATATCATCTTTGCTACGTTACAGTATGGAACTAATCTGTTTCCCACTGAAAAAAACGACTCGGATGCACTGATGCACACGTTTCTAGTGAGAAAGATGAAAGAAAGCGGCAGTGAAATGACAAAATATTAAAAATTTGTGGCCAGTAGTAAGATTGGTCGTGTTATCAAGTATAAGGGCCATGTCGAGAGCTATGAATAAATAAAGCTTGAAGTGCGTTGGGGTGTGCTGGCTGCAAAGACCCCCCCCCTCCTCCCCCGCATAGTCACCCCAGGCCTTTACAGTAACGGAAACAGCAGGGGGGGGGGGACTAAGCCAATAAAACGTAGAGGCACTTTCCCCCTATAAGGTTATGATCTTGGCTATATGATAATGAATGACATTAAGCCAGGCAGCAGATGCTATTAGGTCCTCCTACTCAACTCACCTCAATCATCAACAGAAAATCTTAATCTTCACAAGAATTTCTCATAAAGTTTATGAACAAACAACTTTATGAGAAAGACAAATTCTTTTTTTGAAGAAATAATCTACATAAAAATCACACAAATGAATAGAGTGATTAAAAAAGATATATATTAAAAATAAAATAAAAAACAGCACAGGTAGTTCAGTGCTAGCGCGCTTGCTCTTTAGATTTGCCTTAGATCGCGCTTTGGTTAGATCAGGTCCCGATTCGATCCCCGCGACCGTCCATATAATTCTTTACACAGGTTTTTCGTGGTATATCCCTCTGTAACCTCGTCTTCGAAAACAAACAAAACAACAAAAGTTCTCGTCTTCGAAAGGAACTTTTAAAAAGTTCAATTCATCAACATTCAAACGATTTTTTTTTTAAGATCAAGTTCGTTTTTCACGAGTTTTATACAAGTTCGAGTTCGAAGGAAAAAAGTAGGCTACTTAGGCCTACGTTCATTTGTGAGTTCGTGTTTGGTAATTTTTCCCTGTACTAGAACTACGACTATATCCAAAATTGATAAATGGAATGAGAAAAATATTTAATATTTATATTTATATTTATAATATTTAAATATTTATATTTAAATATTTAATATTTATATTTATTATTTAATATTTATAAATATTTATAATATTTATAATATTTATATTTAATATTTATATGGCCTATACATATTGCCCCGTATATAAGCGGTGTACTTTTTGGAAAACTCCATGGTAAAAAATCCATCAGTAAAAACAATTTTTATTTTGCAATCAGGCCCAGCAGATGCACTTTTATTACAGTTGCCCGACCAACTGAAAATTGCTCTTTTGTATATGTTATTCTTTTGGAGAAAACTCGTAACACACATTTGATGACAGTTATGTTGATGATTGTGATGATTTGTAATCAAATATCGAAAGTTCAATTATTACTTCAAGCGTTTAGAAATAGTGAAGCATGATTCGGTATTGAATAAAATTGTTCAATTACCGGTAGGCCTATAATGAATCTAATATTATGAATGAAATTATTGTGCGTCCCATCGCGGAGCGTTTTGCCAGCACGAGACGCGTGCATTAAAATACGAGTTTTTGCGAAAGTTCTATAGCGATCGATTTTTGTATAGAAGTAAATTCGTTCACTTTGGAAAATACTGATGAGTTCAGGGAAAAGTTCACGTAGAAATGAATTTTGAAGTTCACTACCCAACACTGCCTATAGGCAAATGCCGGGATGGTTTCCACAATATAGGCCACGACCGCTTCCTTCTTACCCTCTATATAATCATCCCATTATCTCATTAATCATTCATCCGATCATTACAGTGCGTCGTCACACCCAATATAAATAAATGTCGATTAATAGTTAAATCCAGAGTAAATGAACGTGAATAAATGAAAATATAAAATAAAATAAAATAAAGAAGGGTCTCTGACACCTTCTATTCAAGTTTGTTTGAATTTTAATTTTGTTTTGAATTTTTGGATTGTAAGCCCAAGTACTATGGCAATGAATAGTTATTTGTAATAATCAAATAGTTTTAGCCTATATACAGGTAGGAGATGCTATGAACTTATTTTAAAAATTTGATCAAACGAGTAATAAAAAGCATTTTGACTAGCCATAAAGATGAAGAATTATTTGGACCGGCTCATGCAGCGCAGTGATTAACGCACTCGCCTCATGTGATCCGGGAGGTGAAGGGGCATATCGGACGTGATTCGATCTCCGCCGCCGTCCATCTTTACAGAATTTTTCGTGGTTTCCCTCTGTTGTCTAGGGCTCTAGGCTAATGCTGGGGTGGTTCCTATACAACGGTGTATACCGGTACTGTATTCTCTTACTGCCTATTCGCTATATGCCTAATACCTCTTCATTCTTCTACTGCCTAGGATCTCGCTCGTACTGCCTAAGAAGGGTAAACTGACCCAAGTGTTCGCCTACTGCCTGAGAACTGGATCGTACTGCATAATGAAATATTTTTTGCTTTTAAAACGGTGTTTTTACTATTGACACCCTGTATAGCAGTCAGGCGCATTGTTCAAAATACATCAGAGAAGACTTTGTCATTCTCCCTCACACCCTAATTCATAGAATATAGGCCATATATATCATTTTTTCCACGTCTATATGTTATAGGCCTACGCTCTACATTAATTACAAAACAAAGCATGCGGTTATTCAAGCAATATATTCACATGTCTTGATGGAAAATGAATGACAATAATGAAGTTGAAATTCCTTTCATTTCTCATCAAAAATGAAAAATGCAAATAATATAATCAAAAAAACTGAGTTCGTAAAACATTAACAATGGGAAAAAAAATCAAAAATACATATAGACCTAAACAAATAACGTACCGTACAATATACAAATATATATATTTTTTTATTGGGTTTTAACGACGCACTGTAATGATTACTAAGATCTATTGGCGTCGGATGAATGATTAATGAGATGATGGGATGATGAGATGAAGGTTTTTATGGGTAGTGGGAAGGATAGTGGGAAGGAAGCGGTCGTGGCCTATATTGTGGGAACCATCCCGGCATTAGCCTAGACTACAGAGGGAAACCACGAAAAAACCCTGTAAAGATGGACGGTGGCGGGGATCGAACCGGGTCCGATATGTCCCTTCACCTCCCGGATCACACGAAGCAAGTGAGCTAACCACTCAGCTACTGTGCCGGTAAATATACAAATAGTAGGCCTACATTAATCAACTGTACGTGAGTTACGAAACGTAAAATATTCAACAATAAAAGCACTGTCGAATATTCCGAGTTACGGAACGCAATTAAAATTTTTGATTAATTTTTATATGGATTTCATGTGTCGCTTTCCGTCTCAGTTTTCATATCGTCCATATATATAACATCACATTTTCAATATTTGAAATACATATTTTTACTTACAAATATTCCGCATTACGATGGTTTGTTGATATTAACACTCTCTCATCTTGAATATAATTTTTGTAGTAGAAATAGTGATAAAAATTGTTTTTAGATCACGACTGCGATACAAGGTGTCAATAATGAAAACACCGTTTGAGAGCGGAGAATATTTCTTTGGGCAGTACGGGAACAAAATTGTCAGTTGGGCAGTAAGAGAAATATCTTAGGCAGTACGAGAATAAAAAGGTAAAACAGGTATACCATACCCTTTTAGGCAGTAAAAGAATGAACCCCTACAACATAGGCCATGACCGCTTCCCTCCTATACTATCCTTCCCAATACCGGTACCTAAGAAACCTTCATCTCATCATCCCATTAATCATTCATACGACGCCAATAGATCTTAGTTATCTTTATAGTGCGTCGTTTAACCCAATATATATATATATATATATATATATATATATATATATATATATATATATATATATATAATTATTCGAGTGGGCCGTCAGTCGTACTTACCTCACATTGTGTTGGTGCAAAGAAGGCAGGAGAAAGCGTCGCGACGCCTAGCAGTCACTGTATAGCCTGCAACAACAAGACATTATTACAAGCTGCATCACACGAATAGATCAGCCACCACGGTATCACGCAAATCACACAAGAAAACATAACTTGGTCGTGCATTGTTGGAATTTGGAAACAAACAATGCGGCAAGATTGAGTTAAATGCAACAAAAAGAAATTATACACCGTCCATCGTTGTTAATTTAAAGAGGCCTTTGCATAACTTCAGATAATGATTTCGAGGTATCTTTCAAAGTGGCTGAGGCCCTTATACTACAATATACTGATCTGCAGATACTGTATACTGCAAAAATAACTTCTAGATTACAAGTTTAAAATGGCAAATTCCTTATTTTGAAAACATGGAAAATCTCAATTATTGTGTCTTTTGCTCAAATATCGAGAAGCATAAATGAAATTAAAATTGTATAGTTTATTTACACCAAACATGGCTAATTTGTTTTTATACGCATTATTCCAGTTTCAAATCCAGGACAACCCCTACCAAACCCTTCTCAATTCTTCCGCAGTTATGAGTTCGTGGGAGTCGATTTAGCGAAATATCAGTTTTTTGGTGATAACTTTTGAACGGTATGAGTGAGATAAAAAAATTCTAATACGCGAGAAATACAGATAATTATAATAACTTCAAGATGATTAGTAATAACTATTCGAGTCATGTCGCATAACTGTCAAGCGTAGGCCTATACGGCTAAGAAATGTGTTTTTTCAGCTGTTTACGCTTGACAGTTATGCGACATGACTCGAATAGTTATACCTTATATCGTCTTGAAGCTATGATAATTATCCGTGTTTCTCGCGTACAAGAGTTTTGATATCTCATACCGTTCAAAAGTTATCACAAAAATACTGATATTTCGCCAAATCGACTCCCATGGTAATCAATTATAATGTAAAATCGTGAAATGTTTCTCTCTATACCAATGTAATTAGAGATGAAATTTACGATTCCATGATGTTGCTTATACGTTTAGAAGCTAGACCATGGACATATATATAGACCTACTATATGTTTCGTACCGGTAGTAGGCCTATATATTCTTTTAAATTCATATTGGGTTTGACGACGCACTTCGGATGAATGCAGATGATGGTTTCGTGGGCAAAGAGAAGGATAGTGGGAAGGAAACGGTCGTGGCTTATACTGTCGGCCCTAACCACCCCGCGGCATTATCCTAGAATACAGAGGAAAACCACGAACAACACCTGTAAAGATGGACGGTGACGGGGATCGAAATATATAATACGCCCTCCACTGCTCAGTCAGCTAAGGCATCGCTTTAGAAACTGAAGTCACCTTTGAGTGTGCATAGGTTCGAGTCCCGCTTAAGGCAAACATCCTTTCACCTATCATCGCTTTATAGTTTGGTTATCATCAGCTCATTCATATCCCGCATAACCTAGCTATGTATAGGGTCGTTAAGCAAACCAACAATTAATCAATATATACATTTTATATAGGCCTATATATATATGTATATATATATATATATATATATATATATATATATATATATATATATATATATATATATATATATATATATATATATATATACATGTGTGAACGAAATGTTGATTCGACCGTCGTAATGTATGGAAATAATAAATATTTCAGGGTAAAACCGTATATATATTATGAATAAATGTATTTATTTGAAGAAACCTTACGTTTCAAATGGATTGCACCAGTCTTTATCAAAGCACAGACTCTGTCCTTTGATAAAGACTGGTGCAATCCAGTTGAAACGTCAGGTTTCTTCAAATAAATTCATTTATTTATAATATATACGGTTTCACCCTGAAATATTTATTATTTTCATATATATATATATATATATATATATATATATATATATATATATATATATATATATATATATATATATGCATATAAATTAGGGTTGCCATTCGATTTCGATCGATTCGATCGATTTTCGATTATAGGTTTTCGATTCGATTCCGATATGTACTTTTCGATTTTCGATTCGATCGATATCGAAATGTTTTCGAAGATCGAAAGCGTCCAACAGTACAAGAGTAGCGCGAGACGCCACGAGTAACGCGCTCGCTTCCATTGGTAACATTATACTTATATATATATAGCGCGTGCGGGGTATATAAACATGGTGTTTTTTTTCGATTCGATTTTGATTCGTCAATTCGATCGATTTTCGATAAAAATGTAATCGATTTCGATTCGATTCGATCGATTTTCGATATCGTGAACTTAGATTTCGATCACGATTTTTTGATCGAACGGCAACCCCAATATATATATATATATATATATATATATATATATATATAAGCAATATATATATACAATACATATACAGCAATATATATATATATATATATATATATATATATATATATATATATATATATACACATATATATATGTATATATATATATATATATATATATATATATATATATATATATATATATATATATATATATATTCGTATATCATTCGTCCATGACAAAACACTAGAAAAATTAAGATTTGAAATAATCTGCGTGATGTTATTGTGTAGTGATTGTTTATTTATTGTTCATCTAACTTACTGTCTAGTTGACAGCAGACGAGTTGAAATTGAAGAGCATAATATAAAATGTGCCTGCAATAGGAAAGTTGAAATGCCGTGACACTTTCTCACTTGTTTTCAACTGTCATGAAGGTGCGTCAAGTTGAGCGATAAAGTGTGATGACATTCCAACGCACATTTTTTTACTGCGACAATATAGTCTCCCTGACTATCTTCTCTCTCTCTCTCTCTCTCTCTCTCTCTTTCTCACTCCCTCCCTCCAAGCCATCACGAGCAAAGGGAATAGGGAACGTCGAACACAGACCGTGTGGCAGGAATGTCAAACAGAGCAGGTTCAGGAAGAGGCATTATAGTATCATGAAATGATTACTTACGTTGGGTGGGAGATGCTAT
>OZ023326.1:44311385-44379319 GCA_964007535.1 Brachyptera risi
ATATATATATATATATATATATATATATATATATATATATATATATATATATACTGAGTTTTAACGACGCACTGTAATGATTACTAAGATCTATTGGCGTCTATTGATGAATGATTAATGAGATGATGGGATGATGAGATGAAGGTTTTATGGGTAATGGGAAGGATAGTGGGAAGGAAGCGGTCGTGGCCTATATTGTGGGAACCATCCCGGCATTAGCCTGGACTAAAGAGGGAAACCACGAAAAACCCCTGTAAAGATGGACGGTAGCGGGGATCGAACCGGGTGCGATATAATGAGATGATAGGATGAAGATTTTTTAGGTATCGAGAAGGATAGTGGGGAGGAAGCGGTCGTGATCTGTATTGTAGGAATCATCCCAGCATTAACCTAGACTACAGAGGAAAATTACGAAAAACCCCTGTAAAGATGGACGGTGGCAGGGACTGATATGCTTCTTCCCCTCCCGGGTCACATGAAGCGAGTACGTTAACCACTGCGCTGCATGTGCCGATGAAAAAATAAGAAATTATAATGATATATAATAAGTAAACATATCGTTACATCAGATGGAATGAAGAATGAAATAAAAGTGATAGCAGGGTTCGAACCTGTACCTTTTGTCTTTCGTGCACTCAAGGACTAGCTGGTATATTAGTCCCTGAATTAATTCACGCACACATAGGCCTATACATACACCGAACTCACACGCAAGCCTAGTGAATTACTTACAACACTTCATTAGACTTTACTCTATGCAGGTTATGAAACCATCGAAACAAACAAGACTACACGTGTCAGGTGACAGTCAGTTAGCTCACACGACCGTCTCATATGGCCGTTAACATTGACGACCAGGTACCCGCGATAAATACTTGTGTGCTTATACGTGTATTTGTTTGTTTAAGGACGCCTCTTGTGAGATCAAAAACTAAACCTATGGCTAAAGTTGAAGTACATGGTTGAAGCTTAGCAGGCTATAAGCTTAGGCCAAGTTTTTACATAGGTTAGCTGTTTTGTTCACTTCTGAAATATCAAGGACACGGTAAAAAAAAAAAATTGCAATTTTTTTTTGGGGGACTTTTGTGATTATAAAAAATCATCCTGTATATAGTTTTGCCTTTAAAATGATCGTCCAATTTTCAATTCAATATTCAGCATTTTTAAAATTTTTGACATTCAACAATGAGTTTTGGATACAGCTATTACACAGAGGAATTACTGTGCATCAACTTTGAACCCCCATTTACTCAGTTCTTATTATTAGTTCTTATTTTTCAATTTTAGGAACCATTATCTCATAACGTAATCGAGATGTCGTTCTGAAATTTCTTCTGGGAGTTCACGACCTTATTTCGAATGCATTTGTACTACATTGTTATGATGCATCTATTATTTCAGGCTTTAGGCCTACTGTTTATTCACCTTGTCAATGTGTGGTGTTATATTTTCTTTATTACGCTATTGTACTTTTTATTTATTCTCTGCAGAAAGTAATGATAGTATAAGTTTGATCTAGTTGGAAACTATTTCTTATGTACGTATTGTCATATACAAAAAATCTCACCATCATAGTTCTATCCGTTTCAGAGATAATGGTTCCTAAAAATATGTGTTTTTACATGTTAAATGGCCGCACATTTGTTCCCTTAAAGTTAAATAATGAATATTTCTACACGTACCAACAAGAGATGAAGGTTCTGATTGACTATCTACAAAATCCTCCTTCAACTCTTTTCAATTTTATTTTGGCGGTGACGAGGTGATAAATGAGGTGAAGGGAAGATGAGATGAAAGCAGACGGAAGATATACCGGTACTTCCAACCGTTCATTGATCATACCCTATGATGGCTAAACAATTGAAACAAGTATAAATCTCCGTGCACACTTCCATTCCCCTCGCCTACGTATGTAATTCGTACTTATGCTTGCCACTAAATGAACGCTCAGCTGGTGACTGCTAGGTAGCAGCACAATTCAGCATGCCTTTCCCGGTAACGCTTTCTAGCGGTCTGCATACGTACTACAGCTACAGGTGCTGCAGGCGTGGGAGTTAGAAGAGAGTGATGATAAGGTAGTGGGGGTTAGAGTGGGGGTCAGTTTTATTTCAGCATTGTGTGAGATGTCTTGGTACCGGTAGTATGTCTTTCGTCTATGAAGTAAGGTCACTTTATTATGTAGATTATGATTATTGTTTGCTTAACGACCCCACCAACAGCTAGGTTATCCTACGGGGGTACGAATGAGCAGGTGATTATGAAATTATGAAGTAATGATAAGTGAAAGGACGTTTACAAGAACCCACGCCTAACGGTGACCTCAGTTTCTGAGGTGGTGCCTCAGCTAACTGAGCTACCGAGGGGGGCTTTATTATGTATAGGCTTGGGTGGTTTTGAATAGTGGGAAAGAAACGGTCGAGGAGCCATACAATTTCGAAACAATTGACGACTAGTGATTGACCCGCCCACAAACGTCACAAAACAAAACATCCAATCAAATGGGCTGTTTATTATGTGGGTAAATTGACATTGCGTATCAGAGTATCTCTATAAATGCCCACATGAAGTATAGATCAAGGTGACCTACCGATAAGCCACGCCTATCACTAGTATTACTGAGTGACAGAGGAAAAACCACGGAAAACCTGTCAGAATAGGTGAGCAATGTGAGAACTGAACCCCGATTTCATGAATGACGGATCCAGAGAGCTGGTCTCCGTCTGCCTTCAACTCTCGTGACTTCAAGTACATTATTTCGTTTCATTCATTTTTCATTCACAAAAGTAGCTCTCAAGAGTTCCATAATGTAAACTGCAAGTAATGGACAAAATTCCAGTAAAATACAATGCATGTTGGCATCAAACAATAACATCTAATCAACTAGGTCCGACATGAAAATGCAATTCATTATAAACAGGAGAATTTATCCCAACACCTCATTTCGACAAAACAGGGGAAGGAAGTGGGGGGGGGGGGGGAGGGGCAACTGTCGTGGTTCCACTGAAATGCAAGTACTCGCGGCTGTCGCTTTTCTTTCCTCCCACATACGAATGGAATAAATTATTCATGTACCTACTACCACTGAGTGCACAAATAATTAAATATCCATACCTATGCTTTCCAACCACCAAATGACCGAGATGATGATAGAGAATCATCATCAGTCTTCATCACTCACCAACAAAGCACTAGCACTAACTCCATTTGAAAAACTGCAAGTTCCAATGTTAGGCCTATACTCATTATACAAGAATGCAACACCAATAAAAAAACTGATACGGCACAAACTAGAAATTTAAAAAAAAAACGTCATAAAATGTACGAGTCTTTGTATCACCGCCAAGTTTGTGGTGGTCGCACATAGTCTCCAGAGAAGACCCAGGTTCGAAGCGGGGGAGCGCGGAACCTGCGCTCGACGCTATACCGACTCATCGGAAACTTCAATCAATTCATCACCCTCCATACTCGCGGTTCAACCTTTCAACCGCCACACGGATTAACCGATTACACTGACAGTGATGTACAGACAACACTGCCTCTTCCTAAGCTACATGTGTTTCACGTACAATTTTGTGGCACATGTCGGCGGTAGCTCTGAGTGAGAATTTATATCAGCTGAATCAGGTTATATAATACCTCTTCGAGCTGAACCATTTCCATCTTTACTAAACACGTACACCAACGGCAGGTGTAATTAATCGTGGAGCTGAAGATGAATTGTTTGGAGTAGGCCTATACTGTCAACTTGTCAAGTATCGAAGCTGACATCTTGACCCGAGCTCACAGGCATGTACCATACCTCAGTTCACTTACACAAGAACCTGCATTATCTGTGGCACAAGTAGAAGTACAACCTCTCGGTCACACTAATTTCATGTGCTTAATCAATCATAACGTCACATTGTTAGAAAAAAACAGCTGTTACCCACCCCTGCATCAACAAGCCCACAAGAGCTTAGAGGCTTAGTAAACACACCACTTTATCGATCTACTGACGCTGCTTTAGATATAAATCTAGATGCTTTAGTTGCACTTGCGTTTATGAAAGGCTGAGGAAAAGATTTACTGATAAAATAGGACATGTCTGGTGACTGTTTTTTATGCTAAAGAATCAACATAATAGTCGTGACAAACATTTAAAAATGAGTGCCGGTAATGAAGTCGAGTGAGAAAATGGTGGAGATATGCTAATGAAAATATGGACAGATGCAGGCCATAATTGCAATTATTAATGAATGAGTTTCAATAATATGATGGTCAGTGACCTATAACCAGCTGTCAAATATTTGATTATGCACGACTTATTTCAAATATAAGAATTGATCCAAAATAATTGGTGACCGAAAAGCGGGATCCGGTAAAATTATTCCTTTCGTTGGCATAGCAATTAATAAGTAGTATGATTTGCAGATAGGCAATGCAATACAAATCAAAATATTATTTAGACCTACGAGATTTTGGAGTCCAGGCCCCTGGCTTATAGGCTATAGGCATGGCTCCCGAATGCCTCAATCTCACCACAAATCGATCCAACAAATTATGACATAAATACGGAATCTTGACACAAGAAATTTACTGACGAAGAAATTTAATGGATAGTAAAATATATTTGCTGATCTTCTTTCTTACCTTATATTGAGTATAATTACAGTATCCTTTGTAAAATCACGAGAAAGTAACTCAAAATATTTGCAAGGAGGTTGACACTGAATTTTAACTACTGGCACTTGCAGGTCTAGAGTGCAGCACAGGCGAATTCGTCATGAGTACCAACCTAAAAATCTAAAGAAACCTAACAAATTGGTGGCTTGCAAGGTTGGCCAGATCGTAGAGTAACAAATTAACCCGCGTTCAGGTAGGTCCTTGGCAGCTTGGCTTATTGGCTAGGCCGCCAACTCTTGAAGCATAGCCCTATTGTTGTATTGTGATTATTCTTTCACTGTTCTTCTTTATAACAAGTATGAAAAAATTGAAATATACTCATGCAAGTGTAATCAAATATTAGCTAAGTACTTCATAGGTGCATAGATTGCACAATATAGGCACTTGAAGGTAAATTTTAAATGTTGGGTATTGTAGGTTATGCTCCTAGTCCCAGACATTGATAGGCCTAGGCCCTAGCTAGTCCAGTCTAGAATCGAGAGGTCTTGTACCGAAGCCATTTCGGCTGACATCAACAGTGGTGCTAGTTCTAACAAAATTCGTGTAGAACTCTAGGTTAAAAGAGGCCAGTGGGCCACACTCTACGGATGCGCGCACCAAATGTTAGTCATTGTTGGCATCAAGACTTAGCTGTCAAATCTCAACTGGTCCACGTCATTGAGTTTGCCCACCTGACTGGCCTCTTTTCACCCAGCATTATGCACGGATTGTGGTGGACCCAACATCACTGTTGGCATCAGTCTTCCAGCGCATGGAGATAGTCCGATAGGCCTAGAAGCTTTCTCGATTCTAGAACTTGATTGTAACTTATACATTCAATGGCCTAGGCCTAGCCTAGACCTACTAAGTCTGTTCCCACCCATTTTTCATGCTGTCGAGCCTTGAATTGACATAGTGATATTTGGGGCTACATCCAGTGTCAGCATCCCTTTTAGATGCCAACCTTGACCTTGAATTTAAACTAACAAAATCAATGTCTTGACCGCCGACATTGAGTGTGCCGCTGACTACATAAATGCCTTGACCTAGGCGTACCCTTCACAATATGTCATTAACTATCTCCTTGTTGCAGGATTGCACTGGGCACCACTGAGAAATGGCAGACAGTGCTATCTCAACCCGAGATGCAGCAAACACTGAAGGAAGTGATCTGTACTCGAGCAGTGCAGCTTCGAGTTCGAACGGAGTAATAGAACTTAACGATGCTCAACTCGCCAAGATGGAGAGAAACCGTCAACGAGCTTTAATGTTGAAACAAGCTAGGCTTATTGCTCACCCCTATGCTAAAATGTAAGTATCCAAGGTATATATAATACTACACAAGGTTAGCTCATTGATGGGGTAGAGGTGTTGCTGTGACGTCACAAGGCAACCTGAACACGGCTGGTATCAGAATCTGCTCGTAAGCGTACTGTATGCGAGGTCACCAAGGAGGCCTACGTCACGCCAAGCAATATAGGCCTTCTTCGTTGCACGGGAAAACACGTCAATAATCTAACCTTGTGTAGTATTATATATACCTTGGTAAGTACCGGTACGATTTTCCGTCAACTGTTGGCCTACGGTAGAACCTAGTAGGCAAGTAGATAAAATCTAGGCCTAGTAATAATCATCTCCCTGTTTTCCAGTAACACAGAATCTGTTGAGAAAAGTATAATCCGCGTCAAGGGAAGCAAGTTCATTGATACAGGTGGAGGTTTTCTGCTGGAACAGAAAGATCCAGAAGAACCAGTTGCGCCAGTAAGTCTTGATAACTCCTGTTGCCAGTGATTGATCCTTTTTTAAATGCTAAAATTAGATAAAAAACTGCAGATTATCTTTGCTAACTGCAAGTTTCATTTATGCAGCTGAACATCGTCGAGTTGCCAGCTCCGATTATGAAACCAAACCAACCGACGTGCCAAGAATGTCAAGAAGATTTTGACGAATCTTTTCTACTACGGTCGTTTGATTACAAAGTTTGCGACAAGTGTAGGTGTGTATCTATTTTCTTAGCAACTCTTATGTACCAGTACCTATTTCACAGTAGGGTTAGGCCTACCTCTCAAGCCATATTATTCATGAATATAGGTATATAGGAATCATGAATAGTCATGACTAAATTTTCCAAATGGATAATTTATAAAAAATATTATAAATATGACCTACCTTGACCTCAAGTTAGTGAAGCCTCTGCCTACGTAAAGATTATAGCCTATAGGCCTACCATAGTTGATTTGTAATTGAGAATTGATTTAGAAATCAGGTCAAGTTATGGCCTTGTGGCATAGAATAAGAAAAATACATCTACATAACATCTATAGATCATGATTCCTTACAAAGCTTTTAACCGGCACATGCAGCTCAGTTGCTAACGCTCTTGCTTCATGTGAT
Organism: Brachyptera risi; assembly: GCA_964007535.1. Classification (NCBI taxonomy): domain Eukaryota; kingdom Metazoa; phylum Arthropoda; class Insecta; order Plecoptera; family Taeniopterygidae; genus Brachyptera; species Brachyptera risi. The sequence continues at coordinate 44,318,421 of OZ023326.1, forward strand.
CCAGGAGGTGAGGGGCATGTCGGTTTTGGCCCGATCCCTGCCTCCGTTCATCTTTACAGTTTTTTTTTGTGGTTTTCCTCTAGTCTACACTAAGGCAGTGATTGTTCCTACAATATAGGCCACAACCACATCACCTTAAACGTACCTATTCCTTTCCATTACCTTTGGGAAAACTTAATCTCATCATGCCATCATCTCATTAACCATTCTGACGCCAATAGATTTTAATTATCATTACACTCCGTCATTGAACAACAAAAAATATATAGGTATATGCATAAATAAACAAAGCTTTCGGCAAAAGTAAATCATCATTGCTTAAGATTGTAATTTACCGGGTGGACCTACCTGATGAAAAAAAGTAGGCCTAACTGATAATTCAGCAGACTATTACGTATTGTCATATACTTTGTTCACATAGCTTATGAATTATTCATTTACAATGAGACCTCAATGCATCGTTCTCAGATCAATTGTTTACCCGCTTTTGTCATTCATTTTTTCCCAACCTACTGTACTTCCACATAAGTATAACCAATTTTGAATTTCCCTGGAGGAATTGTTCTCCTGAATGGATGGTTTTTATTTTCCTAGTCTCCTCAAAAATGATTAATGGCAGTTTCACTACAGTGAAACCTCTATGCATCATTCCCGTTTCCATCGTTTTTCTGCTTGTATCATTCGTTTTTTCTCACCCCACTCCTATATAACCAATTTAAAATTTCCTGGATGGATCGTTTTCCTGCATATATGGTTTTATTTTCCTGCTTCCTTGAAAAACGATGGATAGAGGTTTCACTGTATTGTTTTTCACTAAACTAGACTTGTCTGGTGACTTACAGTTCCGTTGAATTTATAGATGATTTCACTTACACATTCTATTTAATTATTTATACTCATTAGTCATTAGACAAATGATTGATTTTTCCCAAGGGACGATGCTGATAAACATTCTCTGATAACTCGAACCGACGCAAAGAGCGAATATCTGCTCAAGGATTGCGATATCGACAAGCGAGAACCGGTACTGAAATACCTTCTTCGTAAAAACCCACACAACGCCAATTGGGGTGACATGAAACTCTACCTGCACATTCAGGTAATGACTCGACAAGTGATCTTGATGGCATTAGATTCAAATTAGATTGGCATTGAATTGGCAGGAGTCAAATAACAGAAATAATTATAAGCTCTTTATTTTTGTTGTAAACCAGGAATACGGTCTGTATTTGCGTTGTTGCCAAATGTATTGATGAAGTATTGATAATATTGATTGTAATTAAATTGAATCAGGCCTGTTGACCTTGCTATTGTTGTTCGGTGGGACCTATTAACTCGGCACAAAATGTAGGCTACAAACTCTCTTTTTATTATTTTATCATCAAAATAATACCCCTAGGATCTATATTCTTATGCGATTAAATGAAATTCAGGTATTTGAGAAACGATAATGCCTGACTCAAATGTTCTCTAAAAGTATGCAGTTCTATACTGAGCATGTCAGATTGTTGGTATGTTATTGTTATTAGTATGTTGGTATGATCAGCATGAAAGTTTGTAACATGTTACAAACTTTCATGCTGATCAATCAATTCTTCTGACGTGAATAATTATCTGGAAAATCATACATTTAGGCAAATTCCGTCAGTCTTCACTTCGTTCGGTTATGTTTAGAAATTCAAAACGTCTTATCCACTTAGCACTATCAGTTTGTAATCATCAGAATCATACGAGTGAAAGAAGTCGATGTAATATTTTCCTGATATGTAAGAAAAAAAGTTGTATTGTAATAAATTACTAGGAAAACGCAGCATATGCATTGTAGGAAGAGTGATATTTCATATGAAATATACTGGAAACAATTGTAAAGGTGTGCACACATTGATTTTGCATCTATTATCTCACTGCCTACATGATTACCCTATTGATAATTTCAATCATTTTTCAAACTAATTTGTTCAACCTGTTGATCACCATTTGATAGCTTTCCAGTTTCTACCACGTTTGATGTAGTGATACCAACCTATTTTATCATAATATACTAGAAGAGGTGCTCCAACTCAGATCTTGAAAGTGAAATTATAAAAAAAAGTGAAATTGAAAAGAGAAAAAGAGTGAAAGTGAGATTTATATTTCCAGGATCAGTTCCCGAGACCAGAGTCCCGATTGCCTGTAGCGCAAGTATCGCTTTTGTATCAAACTATATAAAACAACAAACAACAGTAAAATAACATAAAACAAACAGTTGTATAAAACAACAGTTCCCGAGACCAGGGTCCCGATTGCCTGTAGCGCAAGTATCGCTTTTGTATCAAACTATATAAAACAACAAACAACAGTAAAATAACATAAAACAACAGTTCCCGAGACCAGGGTCCCAATTGCCTGTAGCGCAAGTATCGCTTTTGTATCAAACTATATAAAACAACAATACTCAACAATGCTAAGTAGAATTTTAATGCTTGTAGTTGCATTTGTTTTTTACGATTTTTTTTTTTTTAGATTTTGTACGTTCAACAATGCCACTGGTACCGTAGCCACTCTCATCCACATCTAGTTCACAAGGGAATCCCCTGAATCGTGACAGGCAATCGGGACCTTGGGCTCTGAACTGACCGCAAGAAACCACAAATGCCTCCCATGTTATCAGTATAAAAGTTGGGTCACCTTCTTTATATTATGATGAAATAGGTTGGTGTCACTACATCGTGTTTCTACTGTAGCTTACTTATACTTGATAGATCCCTTTCCCTTTAAAATTGATGTGAAAAAAGAATAGTACATATCAATTTTCACCTTTGAAATTGCTTATCCGATTCGGGTACAACTCAGTCATGGAGTAATGTGTATCATAAAAACTTGAATTCATCTTGTGAAGACCCTATATATTTTTTCCATACTATCCCCTCCGGGTTATTCTTATGTAGTGGAGCGGCTAAGCTCAAAAATCGCGCATTTAGTGATTAAAGTATGAAATTTGGTAGAGATGTACCTTTTGATATTTAAAAATTATTTGGCTATGATATCAAGCGAGATTTTGCCCCTGAGGGCTGAAATATCCAGTGACGTTTAAAAAAAGAAAATAAGGGGGTAGTGTATGTATTATTTATTTTTTTGCACTTTTTTTCTCTTCTTTAGTAACTGACTAATATTTGAACAATATGAGGTAAAATTTTTTTACAAAACCATGTAGGCCTATATTCGATAAAATACGTCAATTTAAGGTCAAAAATGTAAAAAAATCAATTTTTTGTTATTATTTTTTTTTAATTATTATTTTCCGGGAGAAAATGGTGTACATGTTCCCAAACGTAAAACTCATGATTTACTGAAGCGATATTATATATTATTTGCTTCGTGGGATCAACCGTGAGAATATAAAATCAATTTTTGGACTCTATAAAATAATTATTTTTAGTGCAATTGAAAATAGCTATCCACTTGCTTTGTGGAGACTGAAATATATTTATATTATATTCAATGATTAAAAATAGGACACAAGTTATTTCTAGGTCATTCAAGTTCACCAAAGGTCATTAGGTGATGTAATTTAATCAGCTTTGAAATATATTGTAGCGTTTAGCAAGTTGGTTTCTATTTGATGTTGATAAAAACTCACAACCAGTTTCCAGGTCTCACCACGAGGAGGTAGCTACATACAGAGATTCACCCTGACCTACCAACTACCCAACCATGATAATAGATCAAGGTTACTTTCATAGTATCTAGTGTTTGCACTAGCAGCCATCACATAAGCACCAATTAATCCTGCAGTGTAGCAAGAGCAACAACCAAAACATCCTTTTTTGTACTTGCATGAGATTAGTAGAAGCATCTGGGATGGACGACCACAATGGCTTCCATTTACTGTTTTTATTTAACGTGCATCCCCATTCCCTAGGCGAAGGCAACTCAGGACGTGCAGTGAGCGAATTTGACCATATGCACACCTGGTACATGGCTCGCCTGATATTCTGCGCCAGTGCAGCCTTAGTCGGTGGGATTCTATTGATGGGTTTTGATTGCTGAGCAAATAGATGCCTGCGCGTGACATCTATATGTTCATTGTTTGCAATCAGATGTTCTGGCAAAGATTAATATAACAAATCTTTTGATTCACTCATCACATTCTTCTGATACCTCAAGAATACCAGATGACAATTGCCTAAAGTATTGTTCGCTTCAGGATAAACTATCCTAAGATCCCAGAATTGCTTTATTCCATGGTAAACTAAAGGAGAAACTGTGTCGCATCCCGAAAATGCGTGGAAGAACAACAAACCTCGAGCCTTTGTGGTACCTAATCTATTGGAAATGTCATGGAGAGGTATATACCGTAGACGGTCTCCTGTTCCAGATGTAATGTACTGCTTATCAAGTAGGCCTAGTAGTATGAGAAACAATGCTATAGCAATAACAACTACGTCCGTATCAACTGTTTTCATCAAATTGGGTCTACGTCCTCTTTGCACAGCATCTGGTATGTGCAAAAATATCTTGGTGTCCGCTTCTTCGTGTGAAGACGGTGCTATAACGGATGCCTCTTCTCTTCTTGGTATACAAATGACATTCCCTCGCTATGTTGTTACTATTTTTTTTTTTCTTGGATGTCAGTTCTTTTGCTAAGAATCGGAATACCGGTAGTTCTTTCTGGAAGTCATTTCGAGGCAACCCATGAGGCAATCTTGATGATTTTCTCAGCCATGAAAATCAAGCGTTTCCACTATCAATTTCGGGTTATGGAAGTCTTAGAGGGAACCAAATCCAACCTTATGGATGGCCTGAACAGAATTCCGAAAGTGTCACCAGCCACAGTAATCCTCGACAGTGCAGCAATTGTGCAAATGTTGAAACCAGGAGAATCTTAAACGTTCACGCAATATGCAAGGGAAGTATTTGTAGCCTATGCGAAATCGTTTCTGAATGATACAAAACGTCTCTATGTTGTTTGGGAAATGTACATAATTGAGAGCTTGGAGGCAGATGCGAGAGAAAAGCAAAGCCAAGGAAATCCCCGCATTGTTGATCATTCGTCAATTATCCCACAGAATTGGAGCAATTTTCTTAAAGTAGACAAGAACTTCAAAAAACTTCTAAAATTCTTGGCAAAAGAAGTGAAATCCAACAAAAAAAAAAATTGACGAAGAAATAGTAACAAAACATGCAAGAGAACGTCATTTTTATACCTAGAAGAGGGGACGTATCCGTCATAGCACCATCTTCACACGAAGAAGCGGATACCAGGATATTTTTGCACACACCAGATGCTGTGCAAAGAGGACGTAGACCTATTTTGATGAAAACAGTTGATACGGACGTAGATGTTATTGCTACAGCATTGTTTCACATACTACTAGGCCTACTTGATAAGCAGTACATTGCATTTGGAACAGGAGACCGTCTACGGTACATACCTGTCCACGACATTTCCAATACCCTAGATTAGGTACCACAAAGGCTCGAGGTTTGCTGTTCTTCCACGCATTTTCGGAATGCGACACGGTTTCTCCTTTAGTTTACCATGGAATAAAGCAATTCTGGGATCTTTGGATGGTTTGTCCTGAAGCGAACAATACTTTTAGGCAGTTGTCATCTGGTATTCTTGAGGTATCAGAAGAATGTGATGAGTGAATCAAAAGATTTGTTATATTAATCTATGCCAGAACATCTGATTGCAAACAATGAACATATAGATGTCACGCGCAGGCATCTATTTGCTCAGCAATCAAAACCCATCAATAGAATCCCACCGACTAAGGCTGCACTGGCGCAGAATATCAGGCGAGCCATGTACCAGGTGTACACATATGATCGAATTCGCTCACTGCCCGTCCTGAGTTGCCTTCGCCTAGGGAATGGGGATGGACGTTAAATAAAAACAGTGAATGGAAGCCATTGTGGTCGTCCATTCCAGATGCTTCTACTAATCTCATGCAAGTGCAAAAAAGGATGTAGTGGTCACTGCTCTTGCTATACTGCAGGATTTTTTTTTTTTGGTGCTTATGTGATGGCTGCTAGTGCGAACACTAGATACTGTGAAAGTAACCTTGATCTATTATCGTGGTTGGGGTAGGTCAGGGTGAATCTCTGCATGTAGCTACCTCCTCGTGGTGAGACCTGGAAACTGGTTGTGAGCTTTTATCAACATCAAAATAGAAACCAACTTGCTAAACGCTACAATATATTTCAAAACTGATTAAATTACATCACCTAATGACCTTTGGTGAACTTGAATAACCTGGAAATAACTTGTGTACTATTTTTTTTATCCTTGGCCGATTGGGGGAACTGAAGAGAGAATATTGCAAACATCGGAAATGAAATTTTTAAGGAGCGTGTTGGGTGTGAGTAAAATGGATAAAGTAAAGAGTAAAACAATAAGGAGGGAATTGGAAGTGGATGGATTGAGCTACAGAATGGGAAGGGAGAGACTACGGTGGTATGGTCTCATGCGAAGGATGGACAGTGAACGACTACCGAGGCGGGAATTTGAAAGGGGAACAGTCGGAAGAAAGAGGAGAAAAGGAAGACCAAGGATGAGGTGGGAAGAAGTGATAAGGTTAGATTTAGAAGAAAGAAGAGAATCGTGGGAGAGAGTGAAGGATGAAGAGTGGTGGAACGATAGGGGAGTATGGAGAGAGCTTGTGGAGAGAGTGGAAGATGGAGAAGATGGTGAGGGGGTGTTGTGCCTGGCGAGCACAACATCGAAGTGATTGGCCAAATTTTGGCTTGCCCCTAACCCGATTTAAGATTGGATTTGTGAAAATGAATAAAGATTTTATTATTGAATATACGGTAATATAAATATATTTCAGTCTCCACGAAGCAAGTGGATAGCTATTTTCAATTGGACTGAAAATAATTATTTTATAGAGTCCAAAAATTGATTTTATATTCATACGGTTGACCCCACGAAGAAAATAATTTATAATATCGCTTCAATACATCATCAGTTAAACGTTTGGGAACTTGTACACCATTTTTCCTCAGAAAATAATGATGAAAGAAAAAATAATAAACGAATTTTTTTACATTCTTGACCTTAAATTGACGTATTTTATCGTATATACATGGTGTTTTGAAAAATTCTCACACAATATTGTTTAAATATTAGTCAGTTACTGAAGAAGAGAAAACAAAAAACAAAAAATACATACACTACCCCCTTTATTTTCTTTTTTTAACGCCACTGGATATTTCAGCTCTCAGGGGCAAAATCTCGCTTGATATCATAGCCAAATAATTTTTAAATATCAAAAGGTACATCTCTACCAAATTTCACGCTTTAATCACTAAATGCGCAATTGTTGTGATTTTTTTATCTTAGCTGCTCTACTATATGTGGTTTTTCATAACTTCAAAATATTTTTCAAATTAAGTGGTTCGACCGATTGCGCTTCAAAACTATACAGTATAGAATTAGATGATGAGTTGATGACACATGTGCATATCCAGTGTAACAACATTATTTTTTTCGTTTCATCTGTGGAGTGCGTTTTTTTTGCTTCTCGAGTACGGTAAAATCGAGTTTTTGCTTTGCTCATCCAATAAGAGTCTTGACACTACATTACATTTGTTCCATCAGATTGAAGAGCGTGCTCTGGAAGTGTGGGGCTCTGAAGAGGAGATCCTGGAAGAGAAGGAGAGACGAGAAGGAAAAAGAGAAAAGTCAAAAGTCAAGAAGTACAACAAACAAATGAAAGGTATGTACCGAAACAGTTTGCCAAATACGTAGTGAAGTTATTAGTTGAATGAATATGGTAGGCCTACTACTCAGATAGAAATATATTATATTACTTATTTTCTAGTGTTGAGCTAATCTCATGTAATGTTCATCTTTAAAAAAATGTAGTTGAATTATTTGGGGTTGCTGGAATTTCTACCACAAGGGAACTTTGAAAAAATTAGCCGGCAAAATTCTTGTATGGTCAAATTAGTGATTTACCAACAATAAAGCCGCTGTACGTATGTTCCCATTCAATTGTGTAGCGACTATATATTAGGCTATTAGCACGTACAGTTAGATTTCAATCAACACCCGGACTCTCTTTGAGATGGATATAAACAGAGTTTCCGTGGGATTCAGTGAATATTTTTCATTATATGCATAACGACTTTCATTGACTACAAGCTGGATATTAAACGAGTTTACATAGTGTACAGTTTTATTAATTGTTTTTGAATACATAAATACCGAGGACCTGGATTCAGGTAGACCAAGTTCCCGTGGGATAGAGATTCAGAGAATATATTTCATTAAATGAAAAACGACTTTCATTTAATATGAGCTGGATATAAAATTAGTTTCCTTGGGGTAGAGATTCAGTAATCTCATTATTCATGCATCGTGCTTCTGTGTATGCTTTTCTTTAATTTTATCACAGCTTACATTTGTTCGAGTTGTTAGTTCTTGAGCTAACACCAGGTTGTTTGTGCAGCATTACGCATGTCCGTGCGCAGTAGCCTGTACGATCGCACCTCGGCCGCAGCTCATACTCACAAGTTTGGCCCAGACTCGTACAACGAAGACGATGATAATTATACCCACATTTGCGTTGAATGTGATTTCGAGGAGACCTACGAGAAGATGTGATCACAATTCACAAAAAACTACATGTTGCATATTAGTTATTAGTTACCAAATAGTATTTTAATATGTTCATATTCTAACTCAGTTTAATTATATTGATTGATAGGCCTACAATAGGTCAATCATTTTTCACATTTTATATTTTTTGTTCACATTTAATGAAATGAATTGCATGATTCATATAGGCCTAGTACATTTGAATACGTCTTATGTTATACGAGTCTCCCCTCTCCCATTCTATTTGATTGGTAGACTGTCATCTCCTGGGTGATGGTGCACGATTTTAAATTGAGTGAATAAAGACAACTTTTCAACTTTCAATGTCTTTTTTAAATAGTGTGTCAATACCTATCTATTGTTCATATAATAATTTCACCAACCAATAATTTCACAATTCATTCACACCATAGTACCTATTATTGATACGAAATTAATAAAGACAGTCCCCTAGGCTTTAGTATGCCTATACATCTGGTCTCTCCCCAGAGTCGGGTTGCTTGAGAGTGCAGCTCTAAGTGGGTGGTAATCTCCATCCAAGGCTAGAAATGAATATACACCGATGGCGAACAAGTACCGTGAGGGAAAGTTGAAAAGAACTTTGAACAGAGAGGTGGATGAATCTGCGATGAAATGATATCCATATGATATGGATGAATATATCGAGCGGTAGCTCGATGGGAGTCAAGTCCCGGAGCTCTGCCGCTACATTGCTGACATAGATTTTAGCATACTTTAGCTCCAAGACTAAACGACTCAGAATACTCGGGTTTGTTGTAATTTAACAGTCAGTTGCAAACGAAAGCCATAGCAAATTTAGTTGAAACATAACACAAATGTGGAAGTTGGTTTCTAATCATTCTTATCAGTTCCCATTCTCATTTGAAGTTTCTCATTCTAATTTTGTTCTACAATACATAGATAGTAAAGTCTGATAGTATCTACCCAATTCCCAAATACCCCCAAAAATAGTATAGGCCTACCCAAGTATCACCCCACACTAGGCAGCATTTCACATGTATTTAAATTTTAAAATTCTATATGTACAATAGTAATCGAAACAACCTTACATGATGCTTGTAACATTTGGTTTTGCTCAACAAGTAATTCTGTATTTTTTTCCTCAGTCATCACACATCAATTTTGTTTTTTCCTATTATTTCATTAATGTAAACTGTTTTTGAATAATGAACTATCATGTTATTTTCCTTAAAGTGAGAATGCACTTTTACCAGAACAGATTTCAGAACCGATGCCTATCTGAGAAACAGTAGAATTTGGCCAACACTGGATAAATAGAATCTATCAATGTGTGACCCAGAGAAGTGAGGGGCTTTACTTATGCTCAAGCCCCAGCTCAGTAAGATTGAAATCCCTCTACACATCAATGAAAAGATAAATGTGTATTAGTCGTCTCAGCTGGGTTGCTAGGCAGGGATATCGTTCTGCAGTACTATTACCAGGACGATCAAGAGTAGGATTTAGTATGAGTATGACATTAAAATCTCCACCTATTATGATGTCGGAACCACGCACATCATTCGCGTGAGCTTCGAAGATGTCGATAATTTCAAGTGCTTTTTCCAATTGATGTGACAGATATGCACAATACACGTGCAGTAACCGGTTTGTAGGTGGAATTTGTAAAATGATCTCTTATATAGGTAGCCTGGAACAATAATTGCTTGTGTGTGGAATACTAAGCATGTGCATGTGGTAAGTGGGTGTGCATGGTTGAGTGGTATTATTCAAGAATAATATCAATTTTTAAACGTACGCAGCCACCTGATGGCTCAAGTAACCAATGGTTAGAAGTAAACATCAAATGAATGAAACTAGGAAAACGCGGGATTCGCGTTGTGAGATGAGCTCAGAAGTATAGAAATGTACGATGAAAAATAATTTGTCAGCTCAGTCTACATCTAGACATTGGATCACTTCAAATATTTAAAAACCCTACTGGAATCAATTATGTCACGGCCTCCCTGTTCATTCATAACTGATTTCAATCGTTATAATTTATTGATGAAACTTGTTGCTAAAGGCCTACAATTAATTGGCTTTGTTTGAAGTGAAAATACGTTTTGAATGCGTTTTCTTCATTATTTCTCATCTGATTGTTGCATAAATCTCGGAAAAGGTGTATAAATAGTATTCTTCATATTCGTCGAAAATTTGAGAGCTTATGAAGAATTCTTGTTTTTCAAGTATTTTTCCTCCGGGTTATTCTTGAGGATTTTTCAAACTTTCCGATTTTTTCCAGAAAAACCTTCCGACCGATTTTTCTGAAAAACAATCCCAGAAATATATATAGAAAGTTTTAAGTCGATAGGTATTTTTTCCTGACCTGTATGCCGCGCACAAAATTACAAACAAACATGAAAACAAAGTCCACTTTTTTTTCAGTATGTGGAATGGACTCTTCGCTAGGTCTACGCTCATCTAAAGAACATTTGAGGGACAGGTAGTTGGAGAGAGTTTTCAAGGTGGGTAGCAGTAGGCCTACTACCCAAAGTTTTATTGGACTGAACCCTGAATGAGATTGTCTAAAAAGTCCACTATCAACCTGAATTGTAATGAACTTATAATGTTAGTAGTGGCTAGTGACCAAATTAGGAGCAAGGAAAAACAAGAAAAATCTTTAAAAATATATTTTATAATATAATAAGCTCAAATATATACAGGCTGAGGCTAAAAACAAGTTCACATGGTGGTGCCCACTTCCATTTGTTTTGGCAACTAAAATAACGAAATAATATATTAATATTACATTAAGTTATTAATTATTTTATATAACGTTGGTATCACTTGTCAGCAAAAGCTGTCTCTTTGTATTGATTGCGTCACTTGAACACTTTCAGCGTTTTACAGTTGGTTCAACCGAGTCACTGACTTGATTAGCTTGTCTAGTGTTGAACACTTGGTATTATTAGCTCACACGCTAGCACGTTTGTCCTCACAGTTGGTATCAAGTCACACGCTAGCAAGTCTTGCCTTCAGTGTTGCTCAGTCGGTAGTGCAGAGTTGGTACGACTCAACGTGTTCACAGCTACAGACGACCTAGTATCAATAGTCAAACACACAACCATTAGCACATACATATATTACAAATGTAATTGTTACACATAGATGCTGAAATAGGCCAAGTAAACAGCAGCTGTTATATGAAAGAAGATGTAGAAGTAGAACGTGTAGAAGTTCACTAATTTTCACTAAATTCTGAAATATATTCAATTTAGGCCATTTATAGGCAATTTATAAATTCAATTTTAATTTCAATTGAAGAAAATGCATGTTCACACAACAACAACTTGACATGTGTTGGTTATTTGACTTTTATTTCCTCTATGAGACAATTGCAATTAGATTGTCGCTAGATGATCTTATTAACTTATTTTTCAACAAGTTATATATGGTAAAAAACCTTTCCATACACCCTTAATGGTATATATCCTAAAGGGTTTGTGTTCATACCTTGTCATTTGTGCTCACACTGTGTCATATGTAATGTACAATTAATGGAAATAAAACTTGACTACTACTCAAACGATATTAAATTATTTTTCAAATCCGACTATCATTCAACATCACTTTAGAAGGATACAAATCAGAAGAAATGGAAATTCCCTTCCAGGCCAACTTATTTTCAAATTTGTCACACTTCCACTTGTTATTAAGTTGTAATTCTAATCCCATACAGGCCTACTCCACTGTAATACATAATCTATTCAAAAGGAATGCCTAATTCTTTACTATTGACACATTGAAACAATTATCACCTTCCAAGAGGTCAGGAAAAAACTCCATGCAGTTGAATAATCTGGAAACTGACATTTGTTAGGCTACAAGTATGAGACTTTTGAGACTTTTGGCAGGACAAAATAAACGATACAAGCAGGACGATGGATCCGGGAATGATACATCGAGGTTTCCCTGTAGTTGAGTTAAAAATTGAAGAAGTTGATCTAGTCAACCGTTATAATTAGGGGTGTTCGAGTTTGAGAATTTAAGTTCGAGTCGAGTTCGAGTTGAAAAAAAAGTGAGCCCTATTGAATATAGTTTTTTAAATTTTGGTTTTAAGTCAAGTATAGGCCCTATAAAGGCCTACATTGAACCCTCATTCATTCGAATTTCAAGGGACCTCAAAAAACATGATTCGAATTTAAAAAAATTGAATGATGAAAAAATGTTTTGTTTTTTTGTTCGTATAGTAGGGCCTATAGGCTATAGGGCCTATACGCAGTTTAGGGAAGAAGCGCACATGGTTAGTTACCTACCACTTTTCCCTTACCAACACCAAGCATTTACTGATAGTCATGTGTTTATTTTCAAGAGTCGAGTGTATTCTCAACAGTTTTACACCAAAACAAAATGTTGGATGAGCACTATCTATATATTATCATGTCACTCAGGAAATATTTATCACAGTGTTGAGGCACATGATAATCTTGTAATTTTCAAGATGAAACAAATCTACTTTCTACGATACTACTAGATGATTTAATTGAGAAAAAAATGAAAATGAATATTTTAATTTTCTCCGTTGAGGAGAATTTATAACAATGCTAATATTGCGCATAGATTCCAAACATGATAACTCATCAAATAAGTGTTCTAGCAAACTTCCAAAAAATTCAGTTTGTTCCTATAAAACCACTCTACCCAATGACATGGATGATAATTTTCGTGGAAAACTATAATTTAAATGTTCTTTTAGATTCTAATTTTTCAAAACGGAAACACTCACCAAAATATTCCTTGCAAATTCACCAGTCAACTGTCTGGCACCGTTGAACCGGTAGGTCATTATGTGCAAAATTTCATAGGCTTTTTAATACTACAAAATTTAAGTTGATACCTCAATTAGAAGTGATTATTTCCATGTTTCGAAACTTGTAAAGTGTAGTTCAGATATCATATATGAGCATTCAAAGTCAAGCAGTAGAAGTAATGATCTATTTGGATTGATGAATAAATGAAATGAAATGGTGGAGCCTATTGAATAAACTATTGAACGGTACACAATGAATGATACAATGATTTTTTTGTAATAAGTGAAGGGAATATAGCAAATACAAATTCAGGTAAATGATGAGAAGATAACAGAGAATATTCATAAGATGAAATATAAAAACATATAGGCCTACACTATATTTTCTAATTGCATGGTTCAAGGGTATGGTAGGCCTAATATACCTTAAGAGTCAAAATATTGAGGATTAAGAAGTAAAACGCAATGTAGAGACCAGGTAATAAATATAAATATTGGGGCCTAGAATGAAATGAACAAATTATCATCTCTGCATGCACTAGCTGGCTGATTTATTGTTTATTTATAGTTGACCAACTACTTACCCTCAATTGGGATAATATTCACTCTGTCAATGAAATAATTCTAATAGAGTAATAAACATGTGGTCTCAAATATATTATTTGGCAAGTCATTTTTCTTCTACAGCAACATGAAACAAAGTCAACTTTTCAACCGACAAGAGCACATCTTGACTAATGTCCTGTGTCGATGGGAAGTTCTTTGTTGTCATGTCTCAAGTAAGAATAACTCGCCCATCTCCCCCCCCCCCTACCATTAACACTCGGGTTTTAAACCACCTCATACATTTTTCAAAAGGTCTATTACCTGAAAAACAATTAAATTTTGATCAATATACGATACATCAATCTTTCAAATTTCAATGACGTTTGCAGTTTTTCTATCAAACGGCATCTCTATAAATCACCAATAAACCAGTATTATCCCAACATTGAAGGTAGAGTTAGGTTAAGTATGATCACAATAACACCCAACTTGAGACATTAACTTTAGGCCTACCTGTTATGCCGTAGGTGACTCCTGACAAGATGTCCAGCAGCCAGTGCCGACATGAGAGACAATTCTCCTGCCAACACTGTACCACAAACAACCCTAGCGAGCATGTTGGCGTTCTCCCCCGGGTGTTCTAAGTTGGCGCCCTTGACACCCAGCATCTCCAGACAGGCACTCTGCGGTGTCAATACCGTCCCCCCACCGATAGTGCCGATCTCAATAGAAGGCATCGTGCACGACACGTACAAGTCTTCACCCTCCTCTCCCCATGGCTCCATGAGGGTCATACAGTTGCTACTACCCACGTTCTGAGCAGGATCCTGAGGAAACACAATGCTCCAGATTAATAACTCTTGTTACAAGCACGCATAGCAACACATTTGTTATTACTGAGTGATTGGTTATCAACTTATTACACTTGATTACCAATCAATATCATTTAACTGTCCTATATCTCTTGTCTGCCTACTGCGATCTTCAAGACGAAAATAAAGGCAATTACAATTACTATTTTGAGCATCTTGACTTCTAATACTTTGACAAATACAGTGATATAATTTACAATGATCACGCTCGCTTCGTGTGGTCCAGGAGGTGAATGGCATACCCACAATCGTCCACCATTACAGAGGGGTCATTCTAAGAGAAATCACCCAATTTGGGTTATGCATACAACGGTTGCTGTGACATTTTAGATACTTTTTATAATTTGCATATTGATTCTTTCTTGTTTGAAGATAACAAAAACGTACGTTTCAGATTTTTAGAACTAATGGCCTTTTGTACGACGGCTGGAGAAAAGATTTTGGTATATGTAAATTGTAAAGGTTAGTGGTAGAGGCATGAAATTATAGCATTAATCATTTTGTTTTTTAGCATTGGCTATTTCAAAAATTTTATTTCATAGCATTAATCAAATTTGAAATTAGCATCAGTTTGGCATCAAAAAGCGTTTGGACAAACTTGAAGGTCCTGCGATAAAAATTGTGTACGCATATTATATAAGAAGCTATTTTCAACATATTCTCAGTTTGAGCTGTGAGCAAGTTCTGAAAAGACAGTATAGGGCCTACATACAGTGAAACCTCTATCCGTTGTTTTTCAAGGGACCAGGAAAATGAAACCATCCATTGGCCATGCAGGAAATTGATCCATCCAGGGAAATTTAGCATTGATTATATGGGGGTAGGGTGAGAAAAAATGAATGATGCAATCAGGAAAACGATGGATCCGGGAACGATGCACAGAGGTTTCACTGTATACACATTGATGTGGATATGCCCTACATTAAAACACTACTTGAACTACACAAATTGAAAGAGCACCGTGAATGACAGCCACAGGCCAACGAATGTTTGTGAATAAATATTTTATTCAAACAATTTGTAATGAAAGATTTGAGTTTTCATGGCACTTGTGAAAAATGAAGAGAAGAGTGAGTGTGAGTGAATGTGAAAAAGAGAGAGTGTAACTGACAATGTTATTAGAAAATTGACTACTTTCTTACAGATAGTGCGTATTTTGAGTGAATGTTGATTTATCGTAAAAGGCATATAGGCCCATCACTTTAAATAGTGAAAAAGAACTCGGTCTTTTTGAATGGTTTTCAACATCACAAAAAATAAAGATAACACAAACAATCAGGGTTTCAGATGACTTTCAATTAAATCACGCTTTTAGCTAAAGCGAAAATTCCATGCCTCTAGTTAGCGGAAAATGAAACTGTCAAGCTACGGGTGAATCAATTGCCATGAACCTCAACTTTTCTAGACCCAAAAAGAACGATCTTCAGATCCTTATCTTTCATATCCTTATTTTTATATCCAAGGGTGCAACCTTCAAAGTCAATGTTTACTCATTGGATCAGGAATTTTTTCCTCCTTTAAAGAGTGTAAAAATACCTAACTCCAAGGAGGTTGAAAATATCAATATATTCTCTATTGCAACCTAAGAACTGAAAAAAATCCTGATCCGACAAGTCGACTTTGACTTCAAACTTTTCACTCTTGAATACAAAAATATGAAAATTAGAATACATATTGTCAAAGATAATTTATTTTGGGTCTAAAGAAATAGAATTTCATGATAATTGATACACCCCTAGCTAGCTCGATGGTATTATTTACCGCTAATTCTTAAATACATATACCAAAATCCTTGCACCTACGTTAAAAAGGCCATAACATCTGAACCGTGCATGCCAAAGATTTAAAACAAACTTTTTTGTTATCTTGAAACATGTAGCAAAAATAATCTGAAATGTGACAGCAACAAGCTCTGGGTGATTTCTCAGGGAATGACCCAGGGTTTTTTGTGGTTTCCCTCTGTATTGTTTTTTTGTTTGCTGAACGACCCCACTAACAGCTAGGTTATAGGGGGGTTTCCCTCTGTAGTCTAGGCTAATACCAGGATGGTTCCTACTTCTTACAATATAGGCGACAACTGCTTCCTTCCCACAATTAGGCCTACTGTTTGTCAGAAACCTTCATCTCATAATTCTGTCATCTCATTAATCATTCATCTGATGGCTATATATATGATTGGTTGATAGTTATCATTATAATGTGTCGTTGGAAGATGTAAATCAGAAATAAAGTAGGAAAAAAGTTGAACAATTTAAACAATGATCAAATTTTTGTAAGTCCTAAAAGTGGATTGATTTAAAAGCATTCTATACTTGTCATATTCTCAAGACTGTTGCTAAAAACTTGGAAGGGAGAGAAAATTCTTTTAAATTCATTTCACATTTTGTCATTCACACCTGACTTGATCGAAGGCGCAAGTTCGAAGTTCACAAGCTGATTGAACATTCCTACAAATGCAATAGCGTCAAGTCAAGTAGGTATACGAGACTAAATAGAGTATTTTCGCATCTTACCTGGCCAGTGGCAATAAAGATGGCAGTGACAATATTAGCTGCGTGGGCGTTGAACCCTCCTATGCTGCCAGCCATGGCAGATCCAATCATATTCTTGCTGATGTTCACGTCTACCAACGCATGGACTGATGTTTTCAATGTGGACTTGACTATATCGGCAGGAACGACAGCCTCGCATACGACCGACTTGCCTCGACCTTCGATCCAGTTGACGGCAGCTGGTTTCTTGTCCGTACAGAAGTTGCCGCTGAGACTCAGTAGTTCCATGTCGGGGAACTCGGCTTGAACGTACTTCAACGATACTTCCGTGCCCTGCATCGAAACAATCCCGCCGATTAATCACCGTCGAAAATAATGTTACAGTAGTAGCTAATAAGTTCCTCGTTTAGACATTTAATACCTTGATCAAGTTTTTATATTTTGATCCCATCCACAATTAAGCTGCCCATGTTGAATAGTTTCATTGGTAAGTTTTTCACTTAAATGTTTTCTCAGTCTAAAAACATACTATTGAAGTTCCACTGTAATACTGAAGTTTTAATTGTTCTGAAATATACAAGTTCAATTTTTTTCTGTTCAGCAGGTCTGAAATAAGGAAGATGAAGTAACTTGGTGACAAGTAGTGCTAAATACTTATGACCCACTAAGCTCAAACCTACCCCCTTAAATCACTACACTTATACACCAGCAAATTCAAGAGATGAAGCTGTTTCATGGAAAACGCAGCTTTGGGTGGAAAAAAAAGCTACCGGGACTATAAACGGAGACTTACAGGAATACAACAGCACTGCTGTGTATAGCTTAGTAAGAAACTTGCTACAAGATACCTTAGGCCTACCTAAAGTTTTATCTCCTTTTCACCCCTGTTTGAATTGAATTGATCAAGCTCATTCAAGCTGATACTAATCAATTCCTACAACTTAAAAGACAGAGAAGAGAGGCCATACCTTTGAAAGCATGTTCATACCCATGGCGTCGCCAGTTGTGGCCACAAACCGGATGAACAAGTGGCGACCGGCGATGCGGATGTGTAGCCGAGTGAGTCGAGCAAACCGACTAGTCGAGTCAAAACTGGCCTTCATCTGTTGGTAGTTTTCGGTGGTTTGCATCCAACTCATGGCTTCGCTTGCACGACCGATGTTGGGGAACCGCACGACTGGTCCACGAGTCATACCGTCCGCTACCTGCGTTACAACACATTACTCAAACATTACATACTTGAAGAGAAAACATCAGCTTACTGAAATTGACGGTCTAGGTTGATGGCCCGCCACTGAGGTTTACGGTTTCTGGTACAATGTTTATGTACATTTTAGATATCAAGTCACGTCAGTAGAGAGAATTATTCATACATATTCGAAGATGACTAAGAGTAGTCGAAATGCTGTGTATTTTGTATAGTGTGTCACGGTTCATCATTCAAGGTAAGCTGCTGTTTTCTCATCCCTCAATAATACTGGTACATCATACAATAGAAAAGTAGGCCTTACACAACGAGACAAATCTTTGAATTTTTGAGAGCAAGCTAGCAACTAGTTTAGATCGTACGAACCAACTCCGGTGACTCACGGCGACCATATTGTTTCTCAGTACGATTTTTGAATGTGCGGATATTCATTTGCATACAAGGTACAAAATAAATACAGTACTTTGGTGGCTTATGATGCCAATGGAAATCTCTGAGGTTATTCCTGCATTGGGTCAGTCAGCCATATTTTGGAACAAGGTCTTGAACGTCATAATAAGCCATAACACGTAGATGCATCTCTCTGTGTTTGTATTACTGTGTTGTATTGTATTTTTGATCATACCAATGCAATACACTTCTGGTAACCCCTCTCCCTACTGAATAAGGAAGGCAATCATTTTACCATCACATTACATCATTTTACTATTCATTTAGATTATCATTCTATTTCAACTTATTCTTAGCTCTAGACTCGAGTATTGATATTTTCTATATATGTATGTATAATGTGCAAATCACTGAAATGAATAAATACAAATGAAAATACAAAGCTCAGGAAGCAGGGCTGTTTTACTCACCACTCGACTGTTGACACCACACCTGATCAGTGCTCTACATCCTCTGTTGGTGCTAGCTACTAGACAGCCCTCGGTGGTTGCCATGGGTACGTATACAGGCTTTCCATCCAGCTGGAGTGGTCCAGCCACTCCCACCGGCACGGGCATGTAGCCAATCACGTTCTCACAGCACGCACCAAGCACCTACAACACGGTTAATACAACATCAACACCTGTGGCCCTGACAATTTGCGAATTCAACGACAATGTAAGTGTAAGTGTAAGTTTAGTTTATGCTTAAACATACTGTAAGATACTGTAACATTAAATATGTTTCAACTAATTTCATGCGACATAAAGATGTCTAATAAAAATTTAGGAGGCACAGAATGTAGAGCAGATCATCACATACGTGTAGCATTAAAAATACTAGGCAAACGCGTTATGTGTTGCCGCGTTGATGGATGAGCTGGAACATATCAACTTATCTTTGGATTGGTTATATACACCTTGAGATCCAAACCATGACATCACTGCCATCTTATTTTTCATTATTAATTTCTATGATAACAAAGGAGGCTTTGTTTTAATCGTTTACAATTAAGTGGTGTCACCTGTAGCTTGGATTTAATAGGTAGGCCTATCTTAATAGCTTCGAATGATTTAAAAAATTACATTAAATATTTTTTACATCGAAACGGCTGATCCGATTTGAGTGGAAGTTTTGAATAATGTGTATCATAATCAGATTAAAATTACCTGAGAATTTAAATTCTCTCGGATGAAATATTTTTCCTGGATTTTTTTTTCTCTGGGTTATTCTTATGGGATTTTTGAAAACTTTGAAATGAGTTTTTTCAGAAGTGGTTCAACTGATCGTGCCTCAAAGCTATACAGTATCGAATCAGATAAAAATACTTGTGTGTGCCAAGTTTCAACTAATTTTGAATTTTTGTCTGATCTGTGGAGCGCGAACAACAAAAAAACAAAGAAAACAAGTATTTTTTTTGGGTATGGTGAAATTGAGTCTTCGCTTCGCTCATCCAATTATATGTAGGCCTATTCATACCATATTTTTTTATTCACAAAAATTACTAATGATACATATATTTTAGGAAATAGAAGTGTATTACAACTAGAGTGCCGTTTGATATGAAAATTGCTAGCAATATCAAAACTTCAATATCAAATATCGATTGGAATTCATTTCATTTTTAACTGATATCGAATCAAATACCGGATCTGATAAAAAATATCGTAAGGGTAAAAATGAGAAGCTGGAATTTATCATTTTTGATCATGTAATACCGTTCCAGTTTCTGTTCATTATCCATCAATTATCCATAATTGCTGTATTGTTAATGATTTATTATTCAATAAATAGTGTTCATTTTCATATGTTCATACTCAGTATATTTTCATATATCTTATTTTAAAAGTTTTTCCCTTGACTTGGTGTTTGCTTGACTGCTTTCCTTTCCAAAAATCTCACGGGATACCACTGGTAGGTAGTACTAGTATATACTAATGTCTTTGGAGGCGTGTGTTGTTGAGATGAAGAATGAAGAAAATGAAGCACGACTTTCCCCAATAGAAAACGGTGAATCCAGTGATGAATCTGATGATGAAGTTAATCTTTGAAAAATCATATAACGGATAAAGTGGAAATGCCCATTTGAAAAATCAAATTAATATTTGAATGAAAAAACTCGATAAGATACAGTTTTGTAAATTATTAACTGTACGGATGAAAAATGAAATACTGTTGTATCCACTCTGCACCTCACTGTATAGTTTTTCTGAATTTTTGTTTTCAGAAACTTTGTTTTTTGTTTGTATATTAAATTATTAATTCTATATAACTATTAACTAAGTATAATAATGTTCATATGTCAGGATAAACTAAAAATGCATTATCAAAGCTTGAACACAGTACGGTAATATGATTTCACTTGCGATACCGTAACTTGGAAATTGCATTGAATATTCTTTTTTGGATTATGCTCAGAAAATGCTCCAAGAGGAGAATATACTCAAAAAGAAAATGTTTGAGCATTTTACATCACCAAGTGTGGATATACATATCAAACCATCAAGTCTCATTTCTAATAATTCTCTTAGTTCTGATGGAATAAAGTGATGCACTGTGTTTGTAGACCACCATGTTCTTACCTTCGAGTAGTCATAATGCTGATATGGCAAGTCTGGCAGTGCTTGTAAGAAGTTGCCTTGTGCTCCGACAATCTGCCTCCTGATGCCGACACCTCGCTCAAGGTCGCCAACTGCCTTCTCAATCTGATACGTGGCCATGTGCTTCTCACGCACCAATAGCATCACTTCGACATCAGTCAAAGCCCTGGCGCCAATTTCAGACTTGTACACCTACAACGATAAGTCTCGATAGTCAACACATCATGTTGATATAGATTTATACCAATGGGCAACCTGCACTCCATATGCTTATTATTCAATATGATAACTGGCTAATAACAAATAACAAAATATTCAGTCATTTTATCGATACTGTTTATATAACTGGAAGTTCAACTAGAAATGCCACATGTCCAAACAATAGACCATTTTCATTATTCAATGCGCAGGCGCGTCCCGCCTCCTAGCAGCCGAGATCGCTGGTATTGCATTCTGGGAGTTTTAGTACTGTTCAAAAAGTCGGCCCTCTTATACACAGAGTTAAAGGCAAAACATTGAGATATATAACTTGCATTATCTCTCATCTTACTCACTCTGACAGTGTGTAAATCTCTTAGTATGTAGTAAACATATAAATGATGAAACTACCATCATATTATAACTTAATACGTTCACTGTAACGCACAATAATATAAATCAAACGTGCTAAATAGCATTAACTTCAAAATAACATAGCATAATAACATAATAATAGCATAGAACTTTCGACCTTGGGTAATAACATCCCGTTCTAGTTCAAACGATCGCTGCTAGATGGCTCATTCATTTCGGAAATGGTCTATTGCCAATTTTTATTTTTGCTCTAGTAACACGCAGAAGTATAATGATACCGGTAGTAGGCCTACAACTCGTAATAGTGAAACAATTTCAATATTTTGTGCATTTGAAAAATGTGAAAAAAAATAGTCCTGGTAGTCTTCAAACATAAAAATCGACCTGGAAGACTTATGGATCTAGAAGATTGTTACCAGAAAGTACCAGTTTTCCACTTACCTAGTGTTACCACTAGTAAGTAAGTGATAATGAAGTGATAATGAAGAAGTGATAATGTGACCCACAAATTGAACAGAAATCCTAAATTAGGAATCAATTTGCTACATAATACTATCTGAAATGGTAACTATGTGGTATATTTGAGTGAGACAGACCTTCAGACACTCTTCAACACTTCGTACTGGCACAACTACTGGTGGCTCTGATTTGACTCGAACGGGGCTGACATTTGTTTTCTCGACATCCTCACAACCTTCGGTCTGCACTTCCTTGTGCTCTGTGGACACATAACCTTCCTCTCTTGGACCGACCTCCACCCACCTACGAAAAGAACAAAAACACGTTGACCCCAATCCTTCTGTATTTAGATAGACCTTAATACACTAGTATTAACTACCTAGACAACATTTCAAGTAATTCTTTATGGATTCAACTACGCACTGTAGTGACAACTAAGATCAGTTCTATTGGCCTTCAAGTAATTCAACTCAAACTTGGTAAACTACATGTCTTACCACTGATATTTTTGCATACAGTGAAAAAAAGATGTTTGGGAAAATTGATAATTTCATTTTCCTTCTCCAGCTAGGTTCTTTAACCTTACAGCTGCTATGCCCACGGTAGCCTGTTAATTTTCCTCTGTCCTATGACCGAGAACGCGTTTTGATTAGGCCTACCGCACTGTGTTGTTCATTTTCTATTGGATGGCAAACTGTAGTTATTGACCTGATTTTATGTACTTTTGCGAGATCTATTTACTGCATGTACGAAACAACGTTGGCTTTTGATTTATGTGGTTTTTAGTAGCGTTTAGACAGACAAAATTTCTGTCGCAACTCAAATCTGATTCCAGCCTGAGTGAAAATAGCGAATGTTGATGGACCAACACAGCGATATAATATGCTTTCTTCAATGGATATTGATGAAGTTATCGTAATAAAATAAGTCTGGGAAGATGAAACCAGTTCTCATCACGATTCTTATATCAATAACAATAATAATGTACGGTATTTACTATTTACTAGTGAAGATGAAATCCAAGCACCTGCGGCAATGCCTACTCCACCTAAGCCTAGGCATCGAAAATGAGTAGGCCTACCTTTTTTATGAGTTTTCAATTTGCTTAGACTTAATTTACCATTCATTTTTCTGTGATTCTTTTCCTGTGGTGTGTCGAAAATATCAAGGTATATACTGTAATGATCATAAATGATGCATTTGGAACTATTGTATTTTCAGAAAAATAATTCAGCATAGGGTGTACAGCTGCTGTCAGAAAACTCAGCAGTTGAAAGGTTAAAGGAGGTTTACAAAATCTTCTATTTGGCCTGTTCATAAAGTAAACTACAGTAGGCCTAACCTACACACATCTATTCTGGTACAGCGAAATCTCGATGAATCTCGCATATATTGTTTTCCGACTTCCATCGTTCATATTTCCTACCCCAAATGCCATGTAACCAATGTTAAATTTTACTGCATGGATAGTTTTCCTGCTTGGATGTTTTTTCATGATCCCTTGGGAAGCAATAGATATAGGTTTCATTGTATACCCTCGGATGCTTCAAGAGATCTGGTCTGTCCCTTTGGTCTGTAAAACTCATTGGCGAGTACACCAATAGGATGTTGAGTTGCGTACTCACCCTTGCTCACAGCCCTTGTTCGCGTAAGTGAGCGGCGCAAACTTCCTGCGTATTCTCGTGTCTAGGTGAGGGGTGTCTTGGTCAATCGGCAGCTCCGATTGGTCGGACATGTCCTTGACCTCAAAGAAGATGAACTTAACGGCCAGAGCAAGCAACAGGATCAGGATCACAATCTGGTCAGCACTCACTGTCAGCCATCTAACAACAACAACAACATCATCATTAGTTCAGCACATTGCGACTTCAATCTACAGCTACCACACACATCCTATATAACGTCGCAAATAGTGGCCAATGATAAACAATATTGCAGTATTTAAAAATTAACTGACAGGGTATTCTATCGTATGGATTAATGTAAAGAATATAAACTCATTAATTCATACTAAAATGGAGTGCAATTATTCATCTCATGGTGTTTCTAAATTGTCTTTGTTTGTGTTGTGATTGTGGGTTGTATTAGGGATGTCGGCGGGTAGGAATAGTATTGCATATCAATATATCAATACTCTATTGATGTTGATAATAAAAGATATATATAATGTATTCAAAATTATTTTATAGCCTAGAGAGTAGATAGACATAATACAGTGATACCTCTATGCATAGTTTCTGGATCCATTGTTTTCCTGCTTGTATCATTCATTTTTCCCACCCCACTCCCATATAATCAATGTTAAATTTTCCTGAATGAATCATTTTCCTGCATGGATAGTTAAGTTTTCCTAGTCCCTTGAAAAACGATGGATAGAGGTTTCACTGTATAGTACATACTGGTACAGGTTCAAGAAGTAGTCTATGATGGAGCCACCACATTTTCTTGGCCTGTGGATCACTCCATATCACCACCTAACATCATTAATCTACTGTTAACAACATATCTTTCTACATCTTCAATAATCTGTATCATTTTGTAGATCACCAAGAGATGTAGTCATAGTTGAATTTTAAAAACTAGCCTACAAATCAACTCATGTAACGTAACAAATAACATTGAAAATCTAGTGAAATTCTATGCATAATCAACCAATCAAGATTGCACACTGAAGTTTCTTCAGCACGTCTATATATTCAAATGAGACGATACCAAAAGTGAGATCCAAGTTTACCAAGTGAGTGTGACCGATACTAAAGTTTTATTGCTGATTGGCTTGAAATGACATTGAATCCTCAGTCAAACAAATAAGCAATGATAGGCTACTATCATACTACTATACTTACTTCATAATGTATCCATGTATAGGCTTGTCATCTGTACTGTTGGAGTTCATGGTGTGGTCTGACACTAATGGTGAGGTGATTCCGTCATCTGAGCCCGGGCTGATGAACGTCCAGCGGCTAAAAATAACATAACACAACCGTTGTACGTCAGTCGTTTTAACCACGTTAAATATAGGCAGCTACAATATCGGGTGTAGAAAAACAGTTTAGCACTACTGAAAGAAAAATACCTGTTCAACTATTGAAGAAAACATACGAGACAAATAATGTTAAATCTTGGTCCGTTGAGAAGATAAGTTGATCTATTTGCATCTTTGAAAAGCAGAAAAATGTCAAGGCTAGAATTGGGAAAGAAATGAATGAGAAATAACTAGAATGGAAAGTATATAGTTATATATTTTAATTATATATTATTACTATGATGATATTCTTATAATTGAACTCGTACCGGTAGTTTACTGGCAACTGCAATTGTAGCACAACATATAAATACTCTAATATCCGTGGTAGTAGATGATTGAATAGCATCAGAGCTCCTCAACGTTTCGTTTGGCACACCTGTAACCGTGCTTAAGAGCACTTGTGTCACCTAACAACCACCCCTGACAACTGACTTGTATCAAGCTAGCAGGAGGAAGGTAACCATCAAGCGACCTCCACCCATATTGATATAGCATGACCTGGCCTAACCAACCTGAGAATAGCCAACCAAACAAAAGGTACAGTATAAGCAAACAGATCACCTAGCAACACTTGGCTTTGTGTCTCGAGAAAGTTTCAAGATTTGGGGAAGAAAATAGTTATTGTTTTAATTAAAACTGACTTCTCAATGAAACAGTATGTCATTACCATATAGAGAAAGAAAATTATTTATAATCATTTACTCATTTCAGCACAATTATTCATGAGATTATAATCTCTACAATTTTAAGATAACAATGGTTCAAATAATATGAAATAGAGGTATTCTGATCATTTTCCTACGCAAAAATGTAGGTCCACCTCACAAAATGTTTTTAGTAGGTACTCGCGCCATTTTTAACAATGAAAAATATGTTTGTCAATAATTTATTTCTTTATTTTAGGTGAAACTACGTATTGTATCAAGTGTAAAATACTCCATGAAATAAGTTCAGATACCGTAATACAATTACACAAACAAATAACCACAACACTGATTTGATAACACTGACGGATTGACGTTCAGGCCTACATTTTATATTCTCGTTTTGTTCACGTTCACATTTTATGTTTTACAAAGAGATGATCCCATAAATGCAAGTTATATCGTTTTCCAGTGAATTTTTAATTTCAAGTCAGTTGACTGTAATAAGTCAGTTACCGGCACAGTAGCTGAGTGGTTAGCTCACTTGCTTCGTGATCCGGGAGGTGAAGGGACATATCGGACCCGGTTCGATCCCCGCCACCGTCCATCTTTACAGGGGTTTTTCGTGGTTTCCCTCTGTAGTCTAGGCTAATGCCGGGATGGTTCCCACAATATAGGCCACGACCGCTTCCTTCCCACTGTCCTTCCCACTACCTATAAAAACCATCATCTCACCATCCCATCATCTCATTAATCATTCATCCGACGCCAATAGATCTTAGTAATCATTACAGTGCGTCGTTAAAACCCAATATAAAAAAAATAAAAAATAAGTCAGTTGTTACGTTAGTTTCTACACGATACGTGCTTGTATACAAATGATGCAAATACCGTAATGATCATCATATAATTTACGAAGAAACGAATATGACCCAAAAAGCTCAAACTATAGACTGATGATTTATTTATTTTGAAGCTTATATTGCCAAACCAAACATTTTCCATCAACGACCCTTGTAACTAACTACAACAATAGATTGAGATTGCTTGACATGACTGTACCGCTAAAGAAAGGTGACCTTCAATAGATGACTACAATGAAGCTATAAGCAGTGCTGATTTTATCTGTGACTTACGACCCGATACAAGACCGGATGTAAGGAGCAAACTAAGATTGTTCAAGAGACAGGAAGACTTCCTAGTTAGTGGGTCAGAAGTGTTCACTCATTAGCAAACATCACCTGTTATATCTAGCACGTAGGAAGGCACAAGATACTTATATCATCACAATAGAATTGGAAAATAAATATATATAATTTCCAATTAATATAATTGGTTCTTGTTCAAGTCTGAAACCAACGGATATTGGTACTGTACGCCCAAACAAAGAGAGTGAAAAGACAACTAAAGATGAACGTACAAACCACTATCTAAGTTTAAAACCTCAATCCAGGATCCAATCAAATTGATTGGATTTCCTTAATTGAAATTACTGTACAAAAATGATTAGTTATGCATATACTTATGAATACAAAATAAGAATGTTGTTTACCAACTAAATATCTGTAAAAACTTTTTCAGTTGCGTTTCTCATCGTAAATCTCATACTGAAAAATCATAATTCAGGTACCCTACATTGTCAGATACAACGGTGATATTTGTGTGTTTTTTTTGGTAGATGACCTTCTTCAATGGATATATACTATAAAGTATAATTAAACCTCACAGTTTTGAGTACTGATTAATTTTGTACTTTGGGATTACTCATTAATTCATGATTAATAATAATATTTTCGTGCCATATTCAGAGAATACAGTAGAATCTCTTTGATATGTCCCTTATTGCAGTGATCATCGTGATATATCGTTGTTTTTAGACAGTCCTGGCCAATTCCCATAAGACCATGTATATTTTTTCTTTGTTAATACGTCTCTTAATATAACGACCATCGCGAGAATACGACACTTTTAGGTTCCCTTCCAAGAAAAACCATCAATACTACGACGAAACGGCTAACAAATTGTAATTGTTAGTACCGTATTGTTCCGAATATAAGCCGAGGGTTTTCCTCGAAATTTCAAGCCCAAAAGTCACCATCGACTTATATGTGAATCTCGGCCTATAATTGATCCAAAATACGTTTTTTGCTCATTTGAATTAGGCGTACTACACCCGCACACTCAGAACAACGGTATCAACTTGCAACTGCGAGATATTCCACTACAAAGACGTTTCATAAATGTTTCATCATGAAGAAGAATGATTTTCCCAATTCCCACCATTTTTATTTGACGCGCAGTAATAAAAATAAGCACGTTAATCTGTTAGCTACATGGTGTGTCAGTGTGTCATCCCACTGCGTGTGGTCTGACCTTGTCTGACTTTGTGACGAGTACGAGATTGTTCAGCGTGAAAAAAATACTCGTTCGTTCGACTCGGGACGGCCAAGCGCCAATACGTGTGCACGTCAATCGAACGTCGTCGGCAATAATCGAGTATACACGATTTTTCTCACTTGTACTCCCGGCTGGTTGCCGTATTGCGCGCAATTACGAAGTTGACTGAATAGAATTTTATTGGAAGTCTTGAGACCTTGTTTTGAGTCCACTTTTTCTCGAAAAAGTGTTCTACCCCACAAAAAGAAAAAAATCCCCCAAAAGTGTGACTCTAGATTGGTCCCATATCTCAGGAGGAAAATTGTCTCTCCTGCCTACAAATGTAGATTTTTTCATCTACTTCAGCTTTATTTCAAGGCCAGTTCTCGAAAAGTCAGATAGAAAAAGCAGACAATGGATTAAATTAGATTTGAACCTACAACTTTAGACTACAAACAATATGTTTTTTAATGTAAGAAAATCATAGAGAGACTATTACCGGTATTGTATATTTGTCAACCGTGAATCAGGCTGAAGCACACAAAAAGTTACTAACAAAGAAACGATTATTTAAAAAAGTGAATAACTGTGTGATTCATGCCTTGCATATCTAGTCGAGCGGTAGCTCAACACGAGCCAAGTCACGCGCGAAGCCAGCTACACTCTACACTGTTTACATGAAGAGCTTCCAGATGGTTATGAACATAGTGAAACTCCGAAACTAATAAACTTAGATTACCATACTCTAGTTTGTTGTGATGAAATGAGGCGTCATTCACGACACGATATATCAAACTTGACTTGGAACTATATTGGACCTATATTGAACTATATTTTTATTCACGACCAATGATGATTTCAAGAAAATCAAACATCACAAGAAAAGAAGAAAAGAAGAGAAGAAGTTGAAAGAAAAAGAAGACCAACAAACACCTTTTTTTATCCATCCTGACTTGTTTTTTCGTGGTTTTCCACAGTCCTCGAAGCAAATGCTTGGATGAAGTACTAATTGTCCACGACCTTTAATTGGTAGTGATAGGTCCAATTATAACTTTTTAGGCCTATCACTTATTTTTTTTCTATTTTGTATTATGATAAACTTCACATCTGCTGTTAATGGAAAGAAGTGATCATAGCCCTAGAGCAGGGCTTTCCAAATAAATAGCTCAAAGGGACATTTTTTCACGGAAAAAGTTGAGGTGGGCCACACAATTGATTGCTGAATGATTTTTCATTCATTATCCAATTGTTTTCAATATGGTACGCTGATATACAAACAACATATTTTTTCGAGCTCTTCATATCCGTTTTTTCCCAGATCAAAATTCAATTACTTAAATCGCGCTTCTCTTCTTTATATCTTCATTCGGTCTATATTACAGATTATGGTGCAAGAGGGGAAGCTCAAATATTGTCAAATGGGTGCGCCTGCTGTCACAAGCCAAATGGTAAGACAGAATACGAATATTTTGTCAGAAATTATCAACTATGATGTCAGTTTAAACGTCGCCCCTACCCTTTGGGCTTGTTACAACAGTTCAACCCTTGCCAAATATACTCTCAATTTGACTACACAGAATGTTATAATAAATTCCAGTGATTTTACAGTGGTTCATAAGATCCTACTGTGGGCCATTTGAAAAGGTCCCGCGGGCCGGAGGTGGCCCGCGGGCCGCCAGTTGGGAAGCCCTGCCCTAGAGACTTAGTTCAAAGTGGAAGATATCAACATTAGAATAGAAAGATATCAATTCGTGTGTTTCCTTAACATCGGTATTATATCGATATTTTTTCTCCTAATCGATAATCGTATCGAATGTCAAAATATCGTATCGCATCGGAATTATTGTGTGAGAAATTGCGGTCTAAGCAGCTGTGTTGATTGGTTCATTGACAAGTGGTTGACCTTGGACTACATGTGGAGTTCAGTCCTAGCAGGGAGGGGTAGAAAGATAACGGGATAGAGGAAGAGGCAGATTTCTGAGCTGTAAAAAAAGTAGACCTACAAGTAACAACATACATCTGGAATTCATTATTTATCTATTAATAGAATACCGTATAGTCCCAAATTTAATCCGAGGGTTTTCCTCGAAATTTCAAGCCCAAAAGTCACCCTCGGCCTATATGCGAATCTCGGCCTAGGCCTATAATCGGTCAAAAATACTTTTTTTGCTCATTCTAATTGGGTGTAAGCTTACTACATCCGCACTCATAATAACGGAATCAACTAGAAACTGAGAGATATTACACTAAAAACACGTTTAATGAATGTTTCATCATGAAGAAGCATCATTTTCTCAATTTCCATCATTTTTGTATGAGGCGCAATAATAAACAGCACGCGTCAAGCTGTTTGCTGCATGCTGTGCGTTTTCCTACTCCGCGCCACCCTGACGAGCACGAGACTGTTTAGCGTGAAAAAAACACTCGAAACCGGCAATCAATTGAGGTCTCTCTCAACAGTTTGTCACAAGTCGTTTTGGCCGGAGGCAGAGGCTGGGCTTATATTTTTATTCAAGACAATACGGTACCCTTTATAGGTTAACCCAATATTATAATTATTATAATATTAAAATATTATAATATTTTAGGTATACAACCCAACCGCGCGATAGGCCCAAGTCTATGTTTTCGTCTCTTGTGCATATGATCTCTGACGTCATTGCAAACAGCGTTTCTCATTGGCTTTCGAGTGCCCAATAGAAAACAAGAACTTTTGCGCCACATACACTGATTGGAGCAATTACATAAAGGGTAAAATAGTAAGTTTGAAAAGGAAAGAATGTTCATTTCGATAATTGAAAATAATCATATTGATATTGTTTCGCCGAGGTTGAATCCATTATCATATCGTTTGAAAAAATATCGATCTAAATCGATATATCGATTATTGTTGGCAACCCTAGTAAATACATCGGTATGTTGAAGATTTCAGCTCTTCAACACAAAAATTGCAGGAAATATGTTACCCGGACAAGAAAAAGTATAGTTTTGAGGAATGTTGAACAATTATTAGCAAACAGTAAAAGGCAATGTAAAGAATGTGATTTTCAAACAATGGTGATCACTGTCTTTTCCAATGAAAACAGCAGTCTATATCAAGTTATGAAAAATGAATTACCGGTACCCAGTCTTTGCTGGATCCAAAACCAACACACAAGAACTGTATCATATAAAGTTCAGTTTTCATAGTATGTATAGTTGATAAAATATGTAAATTTGGGTAATGAATGAACACTTTAGTAAAAATATGATTTGAAGAAATGATAATTATTTTCATGGACACGTAGGCCTATACCAGATAGTAACATTGCACTTAAATATTATTTTCAGTCATAAATCTACAAAGCCTTCATTCTTGAAACAAAAGAAATAAAAATCATTTTGGAAAAAATGCTTTCTTGCCCCCCTTAAAATGAATATGAGCTTGCTAGTTTGACTACATTCTGATGAAAAGTCAACTATTTTTCCTCTCAAAAGTGAGTGTGATTCAATCTTTATCTTCGATAGAACTATTTTGTTTTATAAAATGACAGGCCTAATTGTGAATGTAGTATTCTGACCATAATTTTGAGTGTATTTTAATCGTCTTCAATAGTAAATTGAAAAACATGAAATATGGAGGTTGCATGTTGTGTTGAATGATTTCGAAATTTCATCATTTGAATTGATATATAGTTTTTTTTTTTGTCCTTTGCCCCGGGGCCCAAAATTCCCAGTTACGCCACTGTTTCTTAGTAGGCCTATTGCTATTACGTACAATTAGGAGTGGGCACTAAATTGATTTAATCGATTCTATTAATCGAATACGCAAAATATTCGATTTATCGATATTGCTATTAAATAATCAATATCTTCGATCTGTACATATTTTGAAAATGACGCTTTTCAAATTGCCTCGCGCGCGCGCAGGTTAATAGGCCTGTTGGTTAACTAGGTATTGATACTGGCCTGAAAAACGGAAGTTTGAGGCCATCAACAAAGCGATCCAACTAGTTGCAAAAGATGGCGTCTACATCTAGGAGTGAGAAGAAAACGCTGTTTACGCCTACGAAAGTGATGTGTTATTGAATTTTGAGTTTTTTGCTAAGAATCAAGATTCAACTCCACCTCAAATCTTAAAGATAACATACTGTTCTAATACATCTAACCACAAATAACATATTACGCGATGCATAACGAGAACGTTCTACAACCAATGAGAAGAAAGAATTCAAATTTAAAATCGTGAAATGAGCGGCAATCTACAGAAATACAAAAAACTAACTTTGTCGAAACTTGATGGTTTTAAATTTTAATCAATTTTTTAATCGATTTGACCATGTAAACAAAAATCAATAATCGAGTTGGAATTTTTCAATCGATGCCCATCCCTATGTACAATACTATTAGGCCAACTAATCTTGGTATAGGCCCTACATTGTTATAAATTGGTTGGAGATCTTATGGGTAGGAGCCGAATTGACTACAGTACTATCAAAACCATTCAGGGTAGTATTGATATTTATAATGAATTATTTAAATTTATAGCATTCATCTATTCAAGTCGAGTAAAATCCACCCTCGCCACACCCACCAGGATACTGGCGAGATCACGGAAGTCTAGCATCATCCATCAGTCACACCGAGAACATCAGGCTCTGATGTGAGGGATCACATCAGGCTGTGATGCAGCAGGCATCAGCTACGACTAGGCTACTGGCTCACCTGTGTGCATGCACAAGCATGAGGCCGGCAGACATGATGACCTTGACTCTCTGCACCACCGGGTTTGGCTTTTGGTCCTGCTCGTTCAGCGTGGATATGATGTGCGTCTTGTCGTACCAAGCCGGCCGGCCATCTTGCTGTTGCCGTGATAACTCGAGTATCAACGAGAGGCAGGCTGGGTAAAACGTCATGAAAACTATGTAGTTGACTAGCACGGACATGCAACCAAAGTAGCACAGCAGCTCCAGCCGACGAACACCTGCAACGGAACGAAGTGAGCTATGGGTCAAAACTTTATTTAGTGTAAAAACTATATTTACACTTGTTACATGTGTACCAAAGTGACAACAAAATAAGTCATATTTACAAGAAAAATTATAAACTGATTTACACATAACTTGAACGTAGGCCTACCACTATAATATTATGAAAAATGTCAACAAAACATGATTCACGTGTTGGTTGTACAGAAAAGACCATCAAGCATTTTGAACACAACTATAATAAGTACACCACATTCAAAGCCACATCAGGCTTGGTCCCAAGTCTGAATAAATCTATTTGAAAATTATATTAATTAGATACTCTCTAATGAAAGCATTATTTATAAAAGGATACATTGGTGAATTGATGTTATCATTCAACCCGGCCAATAACTTCCAACTCCTGATCAAGATTTTAAAATAGTTATAAATTATTTTATTTGTCTCAAGAAATTTGTTCCAAGAGAAGCCACATTGAAATATTTCAACGAACAATACTGCTAATAATCACATAGTCTGATTTGTAATTTTGTATGTAGGCCTACTAGATATCAAATAAATAGGGTACAATGAGTTGAAAAAAAACTCCTTTAGGCCTACATATTAAATTTAAATGAATCCATGCAATTTAAATACTTATTCAAAATAGGAGTAGATTAAGACCAATTTGTTTTTCAGACGTGAGAAGAACATACTTTTCATTTTTTAATGATGCTCAATGACCACACCCAGTTAAATCATATGGGGATGACCAGGAGATAATGAAATGATAAACTGTGTCAATAGGTGGAAGAACTCCACCTGATCTTGAATTGGCCAGCAAACACGCTTGAAGTTTGTGTGCTAGTGTATTTTAGTTTAATCAATGTTCTTTTGAGAACAGTTGAAGGGTATTGTGAAGAAATCAGTGTTAAAGGTTACAGTAGTGTGGTGAAGTGTTAGTGAAGAAATTCGGAAAGTTTTAGTTGTGTTTATAAGTAGTTGAAAGTTTGGCAGTGTTGTTGCTCTGTGTTAGCCTATTGTTTTTGAGGTTAAGAGCGTCTGGTTTTGTTTAGTTCTGTGTAAGCTCAGGTAGTGAAGGGCCTAGTTACTTGTTTGTAGGGTCATTATTGTCGAGGTAGTTCTAGAGGGTAACATTCTTTGTAATATCAGTCCAGCTCGTGTGAAAATGCAGGGTAGTGTAGGTGTAGAGGATTCTAGTAGTTGTAATAGGTGTAGGAAGGTTGTGAGCAGTAGGCAGAAGGCTTTGAAGTGTGGTGTGTGTGAGTCGTGGGAGCATGGTGCATGCAGTGTGCCGCGTGTCTCGGGGGAGGAATATAAGATTCTGGGGAAATGCAGTTCAGTTGTGTGGTTGTGTGGTAGCTGTGTGGGGGATTGGAAAGATAAGGTAGTAGAAAAGGAGGCAGGGAAGTGGGGAGAGTTAGAAGAGCAGTTAAGGAGTACTATTGCTAGGTTAAAGCGGAAGTTGAGGAAGGCTAAGGAGGGAAAGGATCTCGAGGGAGATAGAGTGGGTAAGGTTAGGGGATGGTATGTAGATGAAGTGAGCATGGGGAACGAGCCTAGGAGTAGTGCTGAGTATAAGGGTAAGGAGACACCTGTGGTAAAGGTAATCAGTGATAGGCAGGATGAAGCTAGGGCTAAGGTTGGGAAGGCAATGGGAAAAACCAAGGCTAAGGAAGTACTTAGGACAGAGGAAGATAGTGGTAGACTGGGACAGAGTAGGGCTGCAGAGGAGGTTGAGGTTGAGGCAGACAGGGAGGGCTTGAGAGGGGTGATGCTGCTAGGAGACTCACTCGTTCGGGGAGTAGGAGCGCAGGCCGGGGGAAAGCTGGACGTCACAGTTTTACCGGGAATAGGGGTAGTTAGGATGAAGAAAGTGTTGGAACAGGTTAGTGAGAAGGATGCTGCAGGGAAGGCGGTGATAGTTCATGTAGGGACAAATGACGTGAGTGGTAGGGATGGGTGGGGAAAGGTCAAGTTAGTACAGGAGATGGAGGGGCTAGTGAAAGTAGCTCGTGGGAGGTTTGGGGAAGGTAGGGTGGTGGTTAGTGGGATTTTATATCGTAGGGATATGCAGAGGGGGGTCATCAATGGTATGAATGACTTTCTTAGTCGTATGTGCGAAAGAATGGATGTGTGTTTTGTGGACTCCAATTGTTGGCTAAGAGGAGAAGGATTAGGTGGGGATGGACTTCATTTGTCAAAGGAAGGGCAGCGTATGTTTGGTGGGCTGTTAGGGAGGGTAGGTGATAGGCTGGGAACACAGGTTTGACTTGAGGGGGGTGCGATGAATGAAGAAAAGGGGGGGAGAGTGGGTGGGGGGGGAAATAGGTCGAGGGAAAGTAAATGCCAGGAGATTAACCTAATGGTAGTAAATTGTAGGAGTCTAGCAAATAAGGTGGATGAATTTAGAACGCTATTAGAATTGTACCAGCCAGAAGTGGTGGTGGCAGTAGAGACATGGTTGGGAGGGGGTTTTACAGAAAGTGAATTAACTATAGATCGTTACACATTGCATAGAAGAGATAGGGATAGGCATGGAGGGGGGGTAATGGTAGCAGTTAAAAGAGGTATTCAGGGGACAGTGCTCTGGAAGGAAGAGGAAGCAGAGATGATGGGAATGAAGATAACAGTAGGCAAACAGTCTCTTGAGGTAATCGCAGCATATAGGCCTCCGGGGGGGGATTTAGGACTGCTTCATTGCTTAGAGGATAGGCTTAGTGCTAGGGATAATGTAGAGAGTTTAATTATAGCGGGAGATTTGAACATGCCTAACGTAAGATGGGAGGTAGGAGGTAGAGAACAAGGGAGGGGAGTAATGCAAAACATCGTTACGGGCATATTAAACGAAGGTTTTCATCAGGTTGTGGAGGAGGGAACCAGGAGTAGAAGGTTAGGGGGTACAAATATTCTAGACGTAGTGTTAGTCAGGCCGAGTGAGTTGTGGGCAAAAACAGTGATTGTTGATGGCATTAGCGATCATCGGGTACCTATAGTCAGCTTAGCTTTAGCTCCGGTTCAAACCGATAACGTTGGGAAGAAAGTTTGGGGGTACAAAAGGGTGCAGGCAAGAGAGGTTCAAAAAGCTTTTGAGGATAGGTTTGAGAAGTGGTGTGAGATAGACAAGCGTGATGTTGAAGGTCTGTGGTTCAATTTTCGGAAAGTATATGAGGAGGTTAGAGATATGTTGGTTCCCTATAAGGTGTTGCAGGCAAATGCAGATCCTGCCTACTATAATAGTACAGTTAGGAGGCTTAAGAGAAAGGGTAGAAAGATGAGTAGGAAATTGAGGGAGTCAGGGGAGGGAAAGGAAGCGATCAGGGACCTGAGGCGGGACTTAAACAAGGCTAAGAGGGAGGCGAAAGAAAACTTCATGGGTGGTATGTTTAATGAACGTGATGTACAGGGTAGCTGGAATAGAATGTACAGGTTTGTTTCTAGTCAGAAGGGTAGTAGTAAGGAGTTGCCCACCTTAGTTGATCAGGGAGGGAATGAGTGGAAAACGGATAAGGAGAAGGCAGCAGCATTAAATAGATTCTACGGGGAAGTGTTCAATGTGACTGGATTTATAGGGGAGGGAGAAACAACACTGGAGGGGGAGGGGGAAGAAGTCCTGCTTACAGAGGGGGAAGTGTGGAATGTATTGAGGAAACTAAAAAGTGGGAAGTCACCAGGCATAGATGGGGTGCAAAGCGATCTCCTGAAATTAGCGGGTAGGGGGGTTGTAGGTTATTTGCTAAGGTTGTTCCAAGCCTCACTCACAGCAGGTATAGTACCGCAAGATTGGAAAAAAGCGGAGGTGGTTCCAATTTCAAAGGGAGGGCAAAGGGGCAGGGTAGACAACTACAGGGGAATCAGTTTAACGTCACATGTATGTAAGATGATGGAAAGGGTAGTTATAAAGAGAATAATGGAGAAAGTAGATGAACATAGGGGTATTTCGGAAGTGCAGCATGGGTTTAGGAAGGGGTATTCATGTGAGACACAGTTGTTAGGTTTTGCGGAAGAGCTGGCAGGGGTAGTAGACAAGGGGGGCTGTATTGATGCAGTGTTTTTAGATTTTGAAAAGGCTTTCGACAAGGTAGATCACTCTATACTATTAGGGAAGTTAAAACTGTCCATTGGGAATGCTGGGTTAGTTAATTGGATTGGAAACTTTCTTCAGGATAGAGTTCAAACGGTTCGAGTAGGTTCGGAGGTTTCAAGTGAGGTTAAGGTTACGTCAGGAGTTCCACAGGGTAGTGTGCTAGGTCCGTTATTATTTGATTTATATATAGATGATCTGACTAGGGTTGTTAATTCGAGAATAAGGTTATTTGCAGATGATTGTGTGGTTTATAGGGAAATCAATACAGAGGAGGATGTAGTAGCTATTCAGGCAGATTTGACGGCACTTAATTGTTGGGTTCAGTTGAACAAGATGGGGTTAAATGAAGGGAAGTGTAAGTTAGTCACCTTTGGTAGGAGGAGAGTGAGGGCTGATGTAGTGTATGATGTAGGAGGGAAGTCACTTGAGTCAGTGGAAAATTACAAGTACTTGGGGGTGGTATTTGATAGACGTCTAGGGTGGGGGAGTCAGATTGAGAGAATAGTAAAAAAGAGTATAAATGCACTAAACTTTGTAATGAGGCAGCTTAGGGGGACAAGTATGAAGATAAAGGAAAAGGCTTATTTCTCGTTAGTGCGTCCCATGGTGGAATATGCTAGTTCAGTTTGGGATCCTTATAGATTAGGTGAGATAAGGGATGTGGAAAGGGTGCAAAGGATTGCAGTTAGAAGGGTTACAGGTAGGGTTAGGAGGTGGAAATGGGGGGAGAATGAAAGGGGGGAGAGGGTGAGAATATTGGAGAGTCCATCTGAGATGATCCGAGACTTGGGATGGCGGGAATTGGAAATACGGAGAAAGGAGGATCGGATCTGTAATTTCTTCAGGGTAATGGAAGGAGAAGGGGGCTGGGGAGAGTTGAATAGGTTGATTGTAAGGAATGAGTCAGGGTATGGGGGTAGGCGAAGTCATGATAGAGCAGTAGTTATAAAGGGGGCTAGATTAGATGTCGGTAAGTTCTCTTTCTTGAATAGGACAGGTAGGGATTGGAATGGGCTTAGTAGAAGTATACTTGAGGAGGATGAAATAGGGTTGAAGCTATTCCGTCAGAAGGTTAGGGAGGCGATAGGATAGGATTGATAGGGAACTTGCCACCGCGCATTTATGTGCAACTGCAAGAGTTAATAATAATAATAATAATAACTCAAACCTACTGCCATCTGGCTTCAGATTTCACAACAGTGGCTCAATTGTTTGAGCTAAATGAATGGCAGAGAACAGAAATTGACAAGAAGAATAGTGAAGACATTTATATTTCATTGTAGGCCCTACCTGAGAGTGTTCCCACGCCTATAACCAGAGTTTCTACGATAGTGTCCAGTGTTATGGTAGGCCCTAGAAGAGCCATGCCTCTAGCAATGTTATGCTTCACTTCCTCAGGGTTACGGGAGCTCAGCGCAAACTGCGCCAGCAGCGTCGCTTTCGACAGATCAATCAGCAGCAGAAAGAAGAACAATGCATCTCTGAAAATGGCAATTGCTTATTACAAAACATTATAGGCTGGCAGTGGAGGTCACTTCACTTCAGGTTTACCATTTCTGAAAGTGTTCTATAGACCCTCACTCTTTTCTACCTTCTAGAACACTTGAATTAATTTTGATACATTATATTTTGTCAACAATCTTCTCATAAAATGTAGCATATACCAAAGCTATTGATCTGCCAAGTTTTGTGTGAGGCCCGTTATTTATTATTCGATGGAAAACCTTGCATGAAATCCATGATTTTTTCATCACATATTTTCATATTGTAGGACACAGACACTATCTGCCTCAACACTTCTGATCTAGAACAACACCTGCAATGAACAAGTCTAGAACAGGCAACTCAACTTTGAATTGCATTGAATTCAACAAACCTTAATAATTCTAGTCTGCATGTGATTGAAGTTTATAATCTTTTGGTCTGGTGATTGAAGACAAGGCCAGTAGTTGGACAAGTCATTTTATATTAGAAATGAACATTAATTTAGTACCTTTCATAAATTTAATGCACCATAAAAGATAATTTATATCTACTGAATATATAATTTATACTCAATGCTAAAGACTATCTACAACATGATTATTTATGAAAAAACAAAGTTTGAAACATACAATTTATTTAATGATTTTAAAAAGCATCAACAGCAGTAATACACAATATTTCTGGCAAACAGTCAGATACAGATCATCAACTCAAGTCAACTTGTCTAGTATTTAATTTTTCAAGTGTTTCTTCCATTGCATCTGGTGGAGGTGAATTCTACCAGAACTCAGTACAAATTATTTTAATGGATTTTCAAATCAATAAATGAATTGTTTCATGTTCAAAAGTACAGACAGTTTTTATCATTTATTTATTTGAAGATATTTTTTCAGGTCATCATTTGAAGTACCGTAATAAAGCAGTAATTGAAGCATTGGAGTACTGATTGAACATAATCATAATATGTGTTTGGGATATTGCTAACAAAATGAAGGTCTGAGAACTCACTTGAGGTCAGAGATGTCGCTCCTCAGGAAGTTGATGACGCTCGAGCTGAAAACAAAGCTGGAGAAGACGGTGAATAGACCAGCGATGCCTGCAACAATGGAGGTTACATCATGTCAGCTCTAAGTGCCTATATGCCAACATTATTATCGGCCTTCTTCATATCAACAAGTCTGTTCTTATTACCGTTTAATTTCAATATTTTAAATCAATTTGATATTTTAAGAAATCTTTCAATTATTCAAATTCGAATTGGAATATTCAATATTTGATACAAAATAATTATCAACACTGATCTAAAAAATTATAAATAAGTAAAATATTAAGCTGCTATCAGGAATTTTGTATTTCATGTGAAAAACTTGATACTCATCCACCTAGTCAGATAAAACTAAAAGACACAGAAGTGATTGTCCCTCCGGAGCAAGCTAGCTTTATTCGTATGGCATTACTCTGTTCCCTAACCATAACTGTGAGTTTTTAGTACATTCATTTATAATTTTTATATTGACTACAAACTGAAATTTTCATTTATTTGATCAATTTTTCATATTGAAATTTTGGTATTGCTTACACAGTTTATATTGAATGCATATATGGGAAGCAGATCTGTACTTATCCAAGCAACATTACAGTCTCAAGTTGCAGTCAAAGTCAGGACCTAAATATTACATCTTGAAAATGCATTCTACAACTTTAAATATGCAAGAGATGAATGAATCAATGAACAATTTAACTATGACAAAATACAGCAAAACATTGAATAACTACTTTACAGTGTCTGTATATACCACTCTACCATTATAAGCCATTTATGCACATGGAATTTGTATTACAGAAAGGGTAAAAGTACATGTTTTCTTCAGATAAATAAAAATGGTACACATTTTTGTTATTTTAAATCGTTTTGAGTTTTACATATATGATCCCATAGAAACATAAGCTATACAAACTGGAATACTCTCTACTTTGTTTCCATTTCCTTTAACACGCTTCACCCTGTAGTGTTATTTCTGACTGCTAGAGGGCGAAACACCGTGTTGAATTGTGGGTTTGAACGGCAATTGCCAGCTCTTTGGTCACACTTTCAGAAATAGGAGAGGGACACATAGGGACATAGGGAGATGTGAGTGCAGGAAGTTTCAGCTTAGTGGGGCCCTAAACCATGAAGTGTCTTGGTCTGTGCTATCAGTATCACCGTGGGAGTGCCCAACACAGGAAGATGTTTTTGTTGATGGTGTACACACAATAACTTTTGTGTTGCATTACTTA
Source organism: Brachyptera risi (assembly GCA_964007535.1). Taxonomy (NCBI): domain Eukaryota; kingdom Metazoa; phylum Arthropoda; class Insecta; order Plecoptera; family Taeniopterygidae; genus Brachyptera; species Brachyptera risi. Next base: position 44,359,821 of record OZ023326.1, read on the forward strand.
GTGAACGCTGTTATATTGTAGTGATATCCTGGTTACCACATGACTGACACTTGTGTAACCACAGTGATCTAGCAAATTAACTAATGGAAGAAAGTCAGTTGTAAGGATGAATAATTGATCACTCATAAATCACTTCCTGGAATTGCTGCATTAATGCTGGCCACATCCTTGTAAGCTTAGCAGCTTCAATAGAATAACATCACTGAGAGATAACAGATGAAAGTAATAGTATTTTTAAATAATTTTTGGTGAAACTGAAATATTAATGGAGGCATGGCCTTGATTATGATTTATTCAATATTGGGAATGTCAATGGTTTCAAGTTGTGGCAAAGATGTCTACCAGTACTAATAATACAAGCCAAGTGATACTAAGTGAACACAATTACCAACTAAAGAATATTTTCATATTCCAAATGAGCCAAACTTAACCGAATCATAATCAATTCCATTAATTAAGTAAAAATATACCCCTTTCACCAAAAATTGTTTTAAAAAATCTGTATACCTGCTACGCAAATCTCAAGTGTTGTGATGTCCGACAGGGAAGACTCACTCAGTAAGCCTATGGTCTACCTGTAGCATGAGATATGATATAATTTACCTCGCTTAAAATGCATGATATGATTTTTGTAATAACTGTACATTATTGTTATTTAATGCCCCAAAAACTACAAGTTGAACAAACTACACTACATAGATGATAGAATTAGCTGTTTGCTTAAAATAGGCTAGGCCTACACATATAATTATAGTGACAGTGACAGTCACCACTTCACATTTTTATTAGAAAGATGAACAGTTACCTTGAAATACAATAAATGAACATTGCATAAATTCAAACTATTTTTAGAAATTTGTATATATATAGGCCTACAATATTCCTCAAGAACAAAGACTCAATGAGTTCAATTTAAGAGTAACAAACAAAGTAAAAATGTTGGTAAAATATATAATGACCCCAAATGATCATAATTAAGCGCATGAAAACTTGTTTTAAAGATTGAGGGAAATAAGTTGAGAATAGGTTTTTTGAAACAACATTATTTAAAATAAAGTAGAAAATTGTATGAATAAATATGAAAACAGGTGATTAATAGGATATGAAACATGTTTTATAAGCCTACAGCAGTGTGAAACCTGTTGATTCAACAGCAAGTAGAACTGGTTATGTTAAATAATTTGGTAGTTTCACTTTCGACCAACCAAAGTCAGAACCCACAAGATGAGTCTTGTGATGGGTCACTTTCATCTATTGGTTTCCCAACACTGGCTATACCCTCTGGCATTTCACATGTCACCTCATACAAATACTATAGATTCATTTTCACAATTGCAAAAAATACAATTCATTATTTAAATATTGACAGATCAAACATGGATAAAATTCACAAAAAATCATGTAGGCCCTATTCATTTCATCATCACTTTCACTATCTTTGTAAATAAAACGAAATATTCTTTTAAAAAGGCTATGTGAAGTGTATTTCACTGACCAGATTCAGTTAAAAAATATGTTCCACATTCAGCGGCATTTCCTCCATAAGGGCAGGTAGGGCTGAGCCCCACCAATAATTCCAGTTTGATTACATCAATCTATTTTGAATTGAAAAGAACGACAATGTATTTAAACTGTTCCCGCTAATTTATCGCGAGATTGTTCAAAGTACACGTAGTTCATACGAAATGTGCAAGGTGTCGTAGCGTGGGCGGCTTGGCGCAAATTGACATTTTGACTAGATTCTTATTTCATGTAGGTAACATTCCGATTGAGCCCTTCTATCGGGCCCGTATTTACTATGACGATCGACAATATTGTGGGCAGAGCTAATTGATGCGAGCTGTATGCTTGCAGGAGGGGCAGATTCGAAAATCACTACTTGATAGAAGTATGATTTTAATGAACTCACGCAACGCAGCTTAGGCGTTAGGCCCTACTTCATGCTACTGTCAGCATGGTAAAGGTTAGGTGTGGCTAGTAACATGCTGTAATAAGCAGACGCAAATATCAATATTTATGAGTTATAATTTTTTTTTTTTTCAAACAATGGGGTAATTCATTAATTGTCTTGAGATGAAGCAAATCAAAGTTTCATTAATTCATTCAGTTGAATTCTTTTTCATTTGGAACTATTGAAACGTATTTCAATAGGCACCCAGCCCATACACATAAGTGAGTGACTATGTTATTACTATGTTATTACTATGTAATATATTTACTGATGGAATAAAATGTTACGACTTGAAAGTCATTCCAAAAACTCAATAAGATTGTTTCAGTTAAATTGAAAATATGAAACTCAAAATTTCCTCCCTGCACAGTTGACTATGGGGCCCCCATTGTGATGTGTCTGAATACTTTTCCAAATAATGTTGTTGCCCCACCTACTTTTAAACTCAGGAAACGCCACTGTCCACATTTAAACAAATTCTATCAAGCCATTCTTCATTTACAAGAATTGACGACGAGTGGTAGATCTGCCCATGAATGTCACTAAACACAACATCCTATCATGGAGTTGTTCGTTATGAGGGGTCACGAAGTTTCCAAAGGTACGTTCACTCTTCTGCTTTCTGCGTCATTTGGTTTGAGCAATATTGACCAATCAGAATACGAGCTTCACCAAGTTGTACAAACACACAAGATCCTTCTCAAGCACAATGCACGGCCAGTTTTGTATAGTTGCAGGACTGTAAGCATGAATTCCCACCTTGAATACACAACCTGCTCCACGGAAGATAATATATCAGCTTTCAATACTGTTATTTTAATGATTAATGGTTCAACAAAGTAAAGAAGCTCATAAAGTTTGGTAGTAGAGATTTGTTAGAAGTTTTGCGCCGTCAAAGCGCGCTTAAAAGTGAACGGATTTGTGCGCTGAGCGCATGTTGCTCAATTTATGTTGCACGGTGCTCAAGCAGAAAAGAAAATGTGCCTTAAATGCCCACGTAACATTCGGATCTGGATGGCCAAATAACATACCACGTCTGTAACTCATCGTTAATTATACATGCATTTTATGGCAAACTCGGCCGACTAGTGTCTTCATGAGGGACTTGAAATATTATGGGCCTACATTTCTATAATAAACAAATTGAATTTTATGTATCAATTTTCAGACAGTTTTCTCAAGAGATGAAATTACACCTTCAATTCAAAACAAGTCACCAAACGAGACTCGGAAAATAAGCACCAGTACATTGATTTGTTGAATTTATCTAGTGATATTTTGTTGTACGAATATAAGTAACCTCAACACATATATTTATTCTCGTGGACCTATCACACTCTATATTTTAGAAGCTGTTGGGTAATTTAACACTAAAAAACGTACTAATGTAAGCAAATGTGGACTTGACCTGAAGAATGGGACAGGTTTTTCAGCAACCAATGAACATAAAATAATTAAAATTGTGGCTCAACTAAACACGCCCTCAGTAGGAACAACCAATCGGTTGAAAATTTACCATTCACTTTCCAACTGAATATATTTACATAACTTGACCACGATCAACTTATTGCAATAACACTCTATAATTGACTTATTAAAAGTGAATTTACTATTAAATAATAACTCATTTTAATTTTATAGATCACAACTGGCAAGCTAATTTTGAGAGGTGAAAAGGTATCATTGATTTCATCTTGTTTACCTCAACTGCAATGAAACAATAAATGAAATTTCTCAGAAAAGTTGAAGCTTTAAAATGATGAATGATTGGAAGATAGATGAAATGATGCTTGCAAAAAGTAAAAACCCATGCCTTGTGTGCAGGAGTCGACACCTGACTTGAGTTCAGTTCCTAAAGCAGTGCCTTGGCTGACTTGAGCCAGGAGGGGAAGGGGCAGTAAAAAAATGTATATCAATAGAAGGGCCTACTTTGGTGAACATTTTCATTTCGAACTGTTTTATTAAATAAATGATTTCATAAATTATGATCAACTCGACTAATTCATATTTTCAAAGTTCATGTACCGGTAACTTCAATAATAATGGTATGCAAGTGACAAGTGCAGTGCATGCTGATTATGCAACAGGCTATTACCAGCAGGCGGAGGATGTTTCACGGCCAGTGGAAGGTCAACCATAGCTAACTTTCTACTAGGGCTCATCTGATTTGAGGAGGGAAAGCAACCGAGAGAGAAAGTCAACACATTCCAAGGCCTTGAATAATAACATCTGTTAGCACACTAATTGTTCTCGTCACCATCAGAACACCCTAGTGTGCTATTCAAATGTGTTTGTTATTGTTTATTGTTGCAATAACTGATGAGCATGCATTACCTACGGCCATAATAACATTTTTTTTTTTTTTAGTTGCATAGCTTCACTAAAACGAATACATACTAGGGAAAAAATTGTGGTATCGTAATACTAGGTGCTAATCAAGTATAACAACTTGCGGCGCGCCTTAATACCTGTGTCGCAACTTTGAGATACACGCTTTATCTGTTTTATAATTCAGGTTTCAAAGACACTTTTTCACGCATCATAAGTATTTGATCTACAATCTCTGATCTATGGGTTATACCTTCATTTTCACAGTGCTCACACAGTCCATGCTACAAACCGATTTCTAGAAAACATCGACATACTTCTGGTCCACGCTATCTACCCACAAACACCTGACATAATCCCACCTCCTTCACTTACTACATGTACTACATGACATTTCCGCTAATTGTTTTCTACATTTCTTATTCATGGTCATTGATCAACTCACTACAGTGGAACCTCTTTTATATGTTTTTCAGGGCACCAGGCTAAAAAAGTGTAATAACTTGAAAAACTTATTAATGAAACTATTTAACATGTAGAGCATACGGGTTGGATCAAAAAATAAAACTTATAAATGTAATAAATGTATAAACGAGAAACTTATAACAGAGGCTCTACTGTATTCAATTTATAATATACAGTACATATAATTCACTTCGTACTTTACATTATCTTGGTTATGTTGTAGGCTACGGTACCCTAGGCAATTATTGTATGTAATTAGTTGTACATAGTACAATATCAATTATATTTTCCACAATATTCCTTTCCTTATTATATTTAGTATCAGTGTGTATACATTTCACAGCTCTTTTAGGGTTTCGTGGACATTACGTGGACTACCGTTGATAATTGTTGTGACACATTTTTTTGGTTCAATAATGAAAATAAATGAATACAAAGTACCATCTACAGGTGTAAATTCTCGTTCTCATAAATGGGTCACTTTATTTACTAGCAAGTTTGAAAACATATCATTTATCAGTGTAATAACTCGTACACACAAATTTATTATTATTATTATTATTATTATAACACTCACAGTTGCACATGAATGCACGTGTCAAGTTCCCTATTCTTGGTTACAACTGTTTGACCACCTCCCTAACCTTCTTACGGAACTGTTTTACCCTCTTTTCATCCCCCTCAAATACACTTCTACTAAGCCCATTCCAGTCCCCACCTGTCCTATTTAAGAAAGAAAATTTGCCCACATCTAATCTAGCACCCTTTATAACTACAGCTCTATCATGTCTTTGCCTTCCCCCATACCCCTACTCATTCCTTTCAATCAACCATATTCAACTTCCTTCAACCCCCTTGTCCACCCATTGCCCTGAAAAAATTACATATCTGATCCAATTTTTTCGGTTTTCCAAATCCTGCCAGCTCAAGTCGTGCATCATCTCAGGCGGACTCTCTAACATTCTTACCCTTTCATTCTCTACCCACTTTCATCTCCTAACCCTACCTGTAACTCCTCTGACTACTATCCTCTGCAGGGCTGGCTCGTGATGTTTTTGCGCCCTGGGCGACATATGAGTAAATTTTATAAATCCTAGGGTAAGTTTGAGATGATACGCGATCGTAGTCTTCCACTCACTTTACTCAAATTCCACTCAATATATGATTTGTAATGATTTGGGGAGTTTTCATGTAGGTTCAGTCAACTTCAGTGCTGAGACGTCGATAGGATTTGTGTATTGGGGGGGGGCGGGGGGGGGGGGGCGCACAGGTTACACAAACAAAATGACCGCCCAGCTGGATACAGGCCACACGCGAAAAGGGGGTCTGGGAGGACGAAAAGGCCTCAGCAGAGAATTTTTGAATATGTGGACATTTTTTCAAGTGAATTTTGCGATTCACAAGTGGTTTTGGAGTCTTATAATTGAATCACCATGGACATTTTCGAAGTTATGCTTTTGCGATTTCTCTAAGCAAAGGGCCCGCAGGGAATTTTTTAAATGGGCCCATGTCATTTTCCAAGTGATTTTTGATATTTACAAGCAGTTTTGGAATCCAATAATTGAATCACCACATGGACTTTACCAAAGTTATTTTTAATAGTATAATCAATTGACATTTTCGAGGTTATTTTTGCGATTTCTCCCAGGAAAATCCCCAGCAGTGATTTTTTGGAATATGGTCATTTTTCAAGTGATTTTGCAATTCACGAGCAGTTTTGGAATCTAATAATTGAATCATTATCAAAAAAAAAGAAGTGTGAAGTAATCGAGTCTACTGATACAATTCATAATAATGAGTAATAATATTTTATTTTATTCCGTTTTATCTTATTTTCAATTATTCTTTGGGGTGGTAAGATTGCCCTTGTGGTGCCCTGTTTAAACAATCCTATTTTTCATCCCTTGCCTTAATTGGGGAACAATGATTTTGTATCAAGTTTCGATGTTATTAAAAAACGAAAAATAAATTGTGTGTTTATTCGTAGGTCAACATCATATAATTTTAAAGGAGGATAAATTATTGGGGGGTGCAAATGTCGATTAGTGAGCCCCCCCCCCACCCATCTTGGACCTCCTAACGACGTCCCTGCTTCAGTGTGGTTGAAATGTGTTTTCAATCATCGAAATCGTTCTGACCTAGAGCGTACTTTTGTCAAAAATCTTGCAGCAAAGGCAAAAAACCCTGTCTAATTTCTCTGAATAGATTACCCAACAGCAATGGTAAGTTTCATCATTTGTCAAACGCCTCTTGCAGTGAAATAAAGAAAAACTACAAAAAACCACTAGTTTTTGCGCTCCTGGAAATGTTGCGCCCTGGGCGTCGCCCAGCCCACGGACCGGCCCTGATCCTCTGCACCGTTTCTACATCCCTTATCTCATCCACCCTAGATCCCATACAAATAGGATATGCATATTCCCGCAGAGGACACACCAACGAAAAGTATGCTTTTTCCTTGATCTTTATACCTGTCCCCCTAAGCTGTCTCATTACAAAGTTTAATATAAAAATGAAAATATAAAAATATTTTCTCCATAAAATCTTTCCAACACATTACTGAATTATTATAGGCCCACTTCACTTAATTAGACTTACTAGATAAAGAGAAAATGGCAGACCCACCTATTCCTAATACTAATGTCGGTACACACTTTCCTGCTAACCCGTCAACTCGTCTGACCTTGGCAATGACAGTGACATCATAAATTATAGGCTTCTTTCAAGTAACAAATGGCAAACAATAGTTACCATAGCATTAAAGCAAACTGGTGGACTACCAAACATTCTGATTGGTCAATTCCAACTGACGAACATTGTTGTTTGTCTCTTTCAACAATGAGTGACGTCACTTGACAAGCCTACAAGATGGTCAGATTACAAGCTGGTGCTGCAATACATGTTAGATGTTTTGAATATTTTAAACAGCAGTTTGAAGTTCATCCCATAAACTTAATTATTAAACTTTTTCAACTGCTGCAATACAAAACCAATTGAAAATACATTTCTCTGATCTAGTTTAAAGTTGAACCTTAAAAATGAATCTGAAATGCGTGTACGTTGCCAAGTAAATACTTTTGAGTAATTACAATTTGCAGGAGTTTACGCATTATATATTGAGATATATTGGGCAAATAGGCCCTATACATATCTATTATTTGAAGTTGCAATTTACTCATTTGGTGGAAATGTACACAGTAAATGGAATGTTCACGTGACAACATATGCAACAATCATTGGTAGCAATGCAATACAATTAAACAGTTCAACATATGCTTCCTTTGAACAACATATTGACAAAACAGGCAACATGTAAGAAAAAATGAAAAATGTATGTAAATAATGTTCAAAAATAAGAATAATGATTTAAAAATGAACGAAAATGAAAATACTGTCACACATGCGTAACAAGTAACGTAAACTCTCCATGTGAAGTCAACATATTATGGAAACAACAGAGACGGGTGGATCAGTACAGCTAGCGCGCTGTACAACCATTCAGGAGACCGGGGTTTGAATTTCACTATGTCCAATATTGTGGTCTCCCTTGGTTGTAAAAGTGAATACTTAAAATTGTGAATACCCATTAACTCATTTTATCATTGACTGAGGAGACCTTTGACATCAGTTCAGTGGATTGTTAAACCAAATATAAATGGGTCTGAAAAAAAAGTATGTGAAAATATTTCTACTGAGACCTGCAATTGAAAACCTGTTTGAGATGAAAGAAATGCAGTGAGCGTCAAGGCTGTGCAAACGTACCTAGAATGTACTTGGAGCCCATCTTGTGCAGCTGACAGAACTGATAGTAGCTGTACAGCACAGCAACACATCTTATTATAGTCATGACAATCATATCAACAGCTTCAGTGTTGTACTCGGGCTCCAGCCCCATCGTGTGGCGTGACCATCCTCGAGGGCGAGTGGCGGGCAGGTCGCTGGGGGGCGGGGACTGCTCTACGGTCAACATGCATGCCGTCAGAGTCAAGGTAGCCACAATCACCTCCCACGGGTGAGAGGCGCAGAACTCCCCGTGAGCCCCGTACAGTTGGCTTCCCATCCTACAAGCTGGAACATATTAATTATGGTGGATTAGTTTTAAATGATGTGATGAGGTTTCTTGAAACGTAAGGATCCCCATGTCGGGGAGAATGATTCTGAAGTTTGAATGTAATCTTTCTAGAGACACGTCTCATCTTTTATTAGAGCAACTGGCAAACTTGGACCTAATAACAATACCATAATAACGCAACGTCGAGTTTGCAACAAAATGTAACTGCATCGTTCATACAAATTGCATCCGATCAGTTACAGCACCATTTTCTCATAAGCCCACGTTACAGAAATAAATAAATGTATATAATTATTACAAAATTCTCACTGGCTCATGTTAGGTGGTTGATCAATCAACACCTGACCACCCTAAAATATATGTAAAATTTAAACCATACTTAATTTTAATTGTATAGTACTGTATTAGTAATTATACATATGAGTATAAATGATTGCCACATCGAGTGCAAATTCCTTAACAAATCACAAGAACCAGCCCAGAGCCTGATTGCATTTTTGAACTGAAACTATTTATGTAAAACCACTTGTAATATGTTATATTCCTTGTCAAAAGTAGGCTGTTAAATTACATTCTAATAGAATAATGAAACTAAATTAGCCGTGGCCCGCGGGTCAACAAAACATATGCAATCAAATTGTTTGCTCAGTGGAATATAAATCACTCAGAGAAAATCCTAATTATTGTCTCATTACAACAGATCGGCTCCAGGCCTCAACATAATCGAGTATAACATTTGACTTGTTCTTTATTAATAAATAAACATGGACAACCTTTCACAAAAAAGGTTGTTTAGAAGACACAGACACAACTACACTTAATTATTACCAACTATTAACTAACGTTTGAATATTGAATTTCAATTTCTGCAAACACGACAAGAGTATACATGATACAGAATAAAGCGATCCAACTATATCTGAAGCAACAGAGATCAGAAGCTCTATCTTAGATCTATACATATATTAATTGTAGATTGATTAGTGATCCTTGATACTTTATTATAGTATAAATTCACAACTGCTGTTTTAATTTTACACTACTTGATGTAATTGACTTATGTACAGTTGTGGTCACATGAAGTGGTCGATCAAGCTACATTAAAACGCATCCTGAATAAAATATACTGATATTATACACACTGAAACTAGAAGACAATGTACATACGCACGCCACAAATAGTCTATGAAACAATTAGTGGTCAAATATACGTAGATTTTATTTGTTGTTTTGTGTAATTTTAGCGCCTCGGGCAAGCACTCAATTGTGCGCCCCGAAAACGGAGTGCGCAAATTGAAGGTGAGAGCGAGGGGGGCAGCAACCATGCCCTGCAAGGAAATTTCTGAAAATGTTCTTTTCAATATGATTCTACATGTTTTAGGAACTACACAAAACTTCTGGAATACATACATGGATTCTCTAGAGTTTAGTGTGATAAGAAGTCTAATTTTACTTAATGGCTGTTCCAAGAAAATAAAATGCTGAATTAATCTAGCATTCGATAACAATATTTGAATAAGAACGTTTACTCCATCCAGTGATGGAAACAGAATGAAATTCATAGAATATCATTACTGATAGAATGTCACTAATGGGCGCCGATAGCTCGATTTGAATTTGGCCACCGGCAACCGCCCTTTTTGCTCAACCCTAGAAATGACCCTCATCGTTATTGTCATAGTTATTTATAAAAATCGTTTCACATAATTTACATATGAAAGAAGAACGGTTGTGTTGTTTGTTGATTCTTGCTAACTAAACTCCATACCAGATCCAACATTTTGAAATAGTTCGTCAAATTCATTTGCCATGCAGTCACGCAAAGTATGAAAGCGTAATATAGCTTTATAGAACACTTATTTCCTTATATATAAGTATATATATATATATATATATATATATATATATATATAATTTTTTTTTTTTTTATTGACAAAAAAGAACATAGACATACATATAAATAAATGAATCGTCACGTGATGTCCATAAAGCCCTAGAGAGCTTGACTGTGGATTAAATACACGAAAATAATAGAAAGAATATTGTGTAATGTGATGGTTGAAGAAAAAGTAACATAACAAGGTTGAATAATTACAAATTAAATTAAATGTGTTGAAAAATGAACAAGGTGGAGTTGAACAGTGAAAGTGAATAATAGATATGGATATAATAAACAATAAGTGAATAATGCAAACACTATGAAACACGTTTTATACCACACAATTTACAGCTGAGTTAAATAACCACTTAATTTCTAATTTGATTGCCTTATATTTGTCCATATTTCTCAAATTCACTGGCATTCCATTGAATATAACCGGTACAGTGTATTCAAGTCGTCTTTGTCCATATTTATTATTGTAATCAGGAGTTCTAAAATTGTTCAGGAGTCTTAATCTGGTGTTTAAAGGGTGATCATTTATAATTTTGAACCTGTCTTCAAAATAGAACTTCAAAATGAATTTAAATTCAAATAATTTATCAACAGGTAAAACATTGCACTATTCATAAATGGAATTTATATCATCTTTATTGGTTATCTTGAATTGAGTAGGAGTTATTATTTTTAAAATTTTACTTTGAAGTAAAAACATTTGGTGTGAGTGAGTGTCAGTTGCATTTCCCCATGCTATCAATCAATAAGAAATAATAGATTCTACCAATGCTATGAAAACAGTGCGCAATAAAGTGAAAGGTAGAATGTTTTCAAGAGTATATAGTTGAAAAGCGCAAGATCTTAAGTTTACTACACAAACGGTCACTATGAGGTCGCCATGTTAAATTTGTATCTATGGTTACATCCAAATAAACATGTTTTGAAACAACTTCAATATTAAATATGCACCCTTCGCAACCAAGACCGCGGTTCATTTGGTGTAAGCATTTATAAGAATGATGCACAATTTTAATATCATTTACTTTATCTTTGTTGTATGGGGAACATATGCATGACTTTACTTTTTTCAGGATTTATAACTAAATTTTTGTCGTGGGTATATTTCAAAATATTTAAAAATGCTAACTGTAATTTATCTGCTGCTACATTTAAATCTCGATGTGAAGAAATCAAAATCGTATTGTTGGCGTACATATACATCTGACAATTTGAAACATATCCGCCATATCATTTACGTACCGGTATAGCAAATGCAACATGGGACCCAAATTGACCCTTGTGGCACACCGGTGAAAACTTGGCTCAACTTACAAAAATTTCTGCCAATTTGAGTTACAATATATCTTTTTTCCAAATAACTTTTAAATCATCCATGCAAAGGACCACCTATTCCAACCTTTTCCAAAGCATTCAATAATTTATCGTGGTTAATCGTATCAAACGCTTTGGAAAAATCAATGAAAAGTTCAAGTGTGTGGAGGTTATAATTTAATCTTGCATTAACATGGTCTGAAAATAAGGTTAGTAAATCAGAAGTGATTTTAGCCTTTTGAAAACCAAATTGAAGAGGGTGTATAATTTTATAATGTTTTAGATATTCAGTTAATTTCATGGAAATGCAGAGTTTAAATATTTTTTCAATGACAGGCAATATGGCTATGGATCTGTAATTACCTAGTTGTAAATGGTCCTCTCCTTTTTTGTATATGGGTTCAATAATGGAAATTTTATTCCAATATAATATTTATTTAGCAATTTTGCTATATTTTTACACTACATACATAAAAAAAAACATAAAACATACTTAACATGATGTCCAATACAATTTACAATATAACAATGATGATAAAAATGATAATCCTTCTCTCTTTATATTTTCTTACTTTCTTTCTGCTTTTTTTCATCACTTCTAAATCATGGGAGATCACACCTATCGACCCCTCCCCCCCCCTTTCCACCCTGTATCTGCCACAGCACAGCTTCGAAAGAGTAGGGGCCAAGTCTTTGCTATCGCTCATCCAAATGAGTCAAGGTGTGTCAAGTTTTCGATTATACTTCATGTAAATATCCCGCTCATCTTACAACTCATATGCTGCCTTTGCCTAGTGATGATAACTACTTGTGCAACATGGATTATCAAGGTCGTAACTTGGTTCTCTGATCTTCATACACATCATATCTTCAGTGACGCAGTGTACAATAAACACCTTCCCACCTGACTTGAAGCTCTAAAATCAACCAACTCGCTGCTAAAATCATTCTGTCTCAGACTCGAAGTCCCTGTGTTCACAGCACATTCATGCCAACGTGTGTGTACGGTACCTGTTTTTATATCGCAATCCCAGTCCAGCCCAGCGATCTAGAGATGCGTATACACATGTGATCTGATCTATCAATGTTCAATCCGTGTCCAACACAAACAATACTCTAAGTAAGGTTAGGTTACTGTTTGTGAATGACTGACAGACTGACAGTTGAGTTCTACAGCTGATACATGCAAGCTAGTGCGCACGCGTGCACCCACGTGTTTCAAGCACGTTGATCTTGAAAATGAGAAAGTTGCCACACCATGTTGACCTACTGTGCGATCATCGCGTCATAATAAGAGAGAGACAGAGAGAAGGTTAATGACCTGGAGTGTAGGTCTAGGTTCGAACCTACGTCCATGCAATTAAAATGTGTTTTTTTAAATAACGTTTGAATGGAATTAGATATCAAAATCATTCTTATAGGTAGAAACGCTGCTCTTTCAAATATCTAGAAAACTGAATGTATTGGTAAAATTTACGTATGTCCTATCCTATAGACTGTACATTTGAGAAGTGAATAATAAAAAAACGTACTTATTTACCCTTCCTAACAGTGGAAACGTCACTTTACGAGTTGATTTTTTTTAAGAAAGAGGTATGAATGAATAAATTAATATGGGGTTTTACGGGCTATACGGCGCGTCAAAGACATGGTATTGGTGTATCGTCACGGAGAAGGATTTGTTTTTACGAAATTAAAATTTTGTCATTTTACCAAAGTGATCCAAAAAACTATGTTCCCATACAACTAACGTCCACTACTCCACATGGTCAGTCGCGTGGGTCAATGGGATGTCGGAATGGCTTGAACCAAAAGTAAAAGTCCTTTTCCTACCTGGCTACACCAGTCAACCTTGTGATACTGCGTTGATAGCTATCAGACGAACAGAAAACGAAATTTTAATCTTGGTTTAAGCTCTACCAGTGTCCAGTGTTTAGACCAGCAACCAATGTATTCTTGGTCTAGACGTACGGTACGTGTTGATAGTGAAGACAGATCAGCGAGTTACAAGATTTTCCTGAAAGTTTTATCAACATTCGAAAGTCGGATGTTCTCTCTCTATATATCTTTCTATAAACGACATCAGTAATCGCAGTTAATGACGAACAAACAATTCTTAATATTGTCGAGGTCGCTGTTTCTAGATCAATCGATAATCGATCGATATTTCATGTCTCCCTACCAAATTTCATGCGTGGATCTCGGTGTGACGCTGTGCTCTGTTCCTGACGTCTGTCCCAACACATGCAAATAATCTGCTATATACACCGCGTTGTTTTACAACTTACAAGTCCAACAAACAACAGAGTAGGCCTACAGACGCCAGACGGCGTGCAAAGAGAGCGAGTGAAAGAGAAAGTATGAGATGACGATGGCTGTCATGAAGACCTTGACTGAGTTACCATCGTTCTCTCTCTTCTGTGGGAGTATCCGATTTACAATTAGGAGGAAACTTCGCGCGGCGTGTGGTCGAGTATAACGTCTCGGCGAACGCTACTAAAGATGATCGAATCGGTTGGCGAATTAAGAGGTATGTTTGATGAATGTGATGTGGTTTGGACAATGGAAAGAAAGGATACGATAGTGGTTTGATATTCAAGAAGTAGGAACAATCCCAATTCCCAGTGGGCCTATTCACCTTATAACAACAGTACAACCACAACAAACCTCATCAGGATGGTAGACAATAGTGGAAATCGAACCCCGGTCTTCAGGGTGACGGTTTACCACTCAGAAACCTGTCTCGGCCTCCCCAGCTAAAAAAGGCATTCTGTAGACTCAAGTACGTTGCCCGCTGTTTCTACAGGATAGAGTGCTACTGCTGTGGTTGTCCCTAGAAATCTTAGTCAATTCAGTTCACTTTTTGTAACGAAGCAGGACGATAAATAATGCTATATTTGAGTAAACTATTATCTATGCTATGACTCATTCCTCTAACTGTCATCTGAGCGGTCAATCTGCACTCTTCAGCTACTTCACAGCCATGCCATATAACTGGAATACGAATATCAATTATCAAGTCACCTGTATTAACGGCGTATTCATTTTCTGTTTGAGCAAGTAATTATGTATAATAGTTATGTTATTACGTAAGTGTGTGCTTCACACAGTTCGGTAAACTCTCTCACTAGCGACCTCAATACACCGGCTGCAAGATCGACACCCGCAGGCGGTAATGCTGGGGTATGGGGCGCGACACCCGCTCGTTCCTTCGTCGTGTTCAACGTCCTTGAGATGGTCATTAAGGGTAGAGCAGCAATTGTACTTACTGAGCTTACATTACATCACCCTTTTCAATTTAAAATATCTAATAAGAAGAGAGACCTCGATTTGAGCGAATGGTTTTTAAATTTTAACCCTTTCACGAGAAACCCAAGGTTGAATTAAACTCAATTATATGAACAAAATTAACCTATAGCGCTATTAATTATGTACATTAATTATGTACACATTGTTTCTCAATTAAGAGTTGAACTTTCGCATCTATATATTGAGGAGTTTTTGGAAATATAGTCGATCTGTTAAGAACGAGGAGCTTTTGAAGGAAATGCACGTTTGCTAAACACAGGTACCTAACACAGTTCGTAGCTTACTTCACCTATGATTGCTGATAGTAGGCCTATAGTGACTTAAACGAAAGTCGAGGACAAGGGCATAACGTGTGGACAGGAAGTTACCAACAGGGAACGACAGGAAGATATCCAGCTCGCTGATCGGAGTTGACCTCGTGTGTACTTCAAGCCCCACTGACCTTGCAGGGAAGCCAGGGGAGCCAACTGATAACTGATAGGCTAGGTCAAGTGCTGGGTGTCAACAGCTGATTGATATAATCCTACAAATACAAGCAGCGTTCGATATGAAGGGAGGCTGTGAGGAAATGCCCCCAAGGAAAAATAATTTGTTTAATAATATTTCCCCCCCCCCCCCCCCAAAAGAAAATGTTGGTTTACCATTCCCCCAATAAGAAACTTACCATTTTTCATAAATATAATAAACGAGTCATCACAAAATACTATACATACCCCAATATAATTATAGTTTCCCACTTGGATAAATAGACTAGGCATCGATTTAGCTATCGAAATATTATACACAACTTCAGTTTAAAAAAAGTAGCCTGCAAGATTTAAATCCCGGATCAACAGTAGACGAGATAGACGATTTACCCGTTCGGCCATTATGAATTAAAATCATTGTATCGTAGTGTCTCAAATCTGAATCCTTTGCAGACACGATTCTCGCAGCCGAGCTGCGATTTATGTTTTGTTTGAGAGAAACTTCAAGCCAAAGAACGTGATGCCAGATATGCCCGATAAAGAATAAATGCAACTTTCTGCCCGTATTCGGCCGCTGAGGCCTATACTTCAAATAGATGATGGGATAGACGTGCGATCGAGTCACGGTCATTCTCACCATATCTAGCTAGACTCTAGCGTTATCACAAGTCAGTGCGATAAGTGATAAATTATTTATTAAATAGTATTTATTTATTTTCATTTAATAGTATTACTTAAATATCAATATTCAATATGAGTAGGCCTATATACAGCCGATATAAATCAATATAGGCCCAACCATTTAAAAATGTGTGACGGCACCCTTTATGTCTCTGTTCTTGATGATGTTGATTATTTGCTTATGAACCCCCAAACAGCTGGGTTACGGGGGGAGAAGGGTATGAGCGGAGACAGATATAGGCCTATATAATAAACTAGTCAAACGCGAAATATGCGTTGTAAGATGAGCGAGATATCCTAATAAGGTATAAAAGTCGTTGAAGTAGTTCTACCCTTGCTACTTTATCGACTCTGGTATTCTACACACCTTGATATCTGAATAAGCTATAAAAGTCGTTAAAGTAGTTACGGTATAATCTTGCCACCTTATTGACTCTGGAAATCTACACACCTTGACGCATATAAAAAATACTTCATAGTTGGTCAACTCTTGAATCTAGAAAGCAGTGAATCTCAACAACTTAATTCTGTAACAATTTGTATGATATATTTGATGAATATTATCAGTTATTTTTATTTTTTTCTTCAAAACGACTGATCAGAATTGCTTAAAAAATCGTAATAATGTGTAAAATCCATGTTTACACATTTAGAGAAAATTTCATCCTATTTGGAGAGATTTTATTTTTCAACATTTTCTGCCCAGCCAAATCTTATGGGGTTTTTAGAAACTTTGGGATGATTTTTCTCAAAATCGGTCTGACCGATTCATTCCAAAAACTAAACAGTTCTAAGTTGGATGAGTTTGCGTGTACAAAAAAAGTTTCATGTTGATCAGTCAACCCTTGCGACCTGTGGAGTGCTTACAAAAAATTAAAAAAAAAAAAAAACACACAGACAAAGCCCTATAAGAGTGGGATGGAGACTTCGCTACGCTCATCAATAAATGGAAACAGAAAACTTGTAAAAAATTATAAAAAATTATATAAAATTATATACTTGAATCTAAGAAAAATGAAGGTTGCCTCCCAATTACCAACCTAACATTATACAGAAAATAATATCACCGTTATATTTAATTATTTATAATACAAGTACAGTAATACAGGTGGGGTATTTGAAAGAAAACTTTCATACCTACCATTTACTCTACAATTCTGTATGTAATTGAAAATTCCCATTTGGTCTCGAACAGTGAAACTATCCACGATTACAATACACGTAACAAAACGAACATAAGATTGGAACGCTTCAAAAATAATATTATATCTGAAAGATCCCGTTCACATGGGCTCAATATTTTCAAATGCACTTCCGCTTTTCTTAAAAAAAAAAGGTGATGAGTTCAGAAAATGCCTCAAGACATACTCAATAGACAAGTGTTTTTACTCATTTAGAGATTATTGTCTGTATAATCAGTGTTTGTATTTTTCCCATATATAATGATCGATCATCATTATGAGTGTACTTCAACTGTTTTCTTTTCAATGTTATTTTAAATGTTATTTTTGATGTTAATATGTATTCAAAAAAAAAAATATATATATATATATGTGCATGTAATAACTGTATATAATAACATCATGACTGTCTGTATATCCTTGGGATCTTTGGGACAGTAAAAAGAATTATTATTATTATTGTTATTATTATTATTATTATTATATAACTTACCTTATACCAAAAATACTAGTAGGCCAAACACCTAATATTTTTTTTAAATACGAACAAATTCAAATTTTCACGGCATTCAATTAAGTATACGAATTATATGAATATAATTCCCAAGTTTTACCTATATCGGATGAACCGTATTAAAATTGAAAATGTATACCGGTACGTCTGTTTTTTTTTACATAAAAAATAAAAGTCATTAGGAAACTATCAAGGGATCAACAAGTACAAGTCCAATTAGATCATAAAACGATTGATATAACCAATAGGTGAATCAATAGACTCAATAGGCCTGAATCAATAGCCTGTAGATAGATTAAAAATCAAAGTGTTTATAGAGCTTTCCATTTAATTTCATTTAAAATCTCGCTCATCTTACAACGCATATGCTGCGTTTTCCTAGTAAATATAAGAAGAGGTATGTAAATTGTACCATGAGCGAAGCTGAGACCCAATTTTGCCGCATTAAAAATAACGATAATTTTTCTTCTTTGTTTGCACTCCACAGGTCGAACGAAAAAACATTTTTTGATGGAACTTGGCATGCACATATGACCTAAGATGTCATCATCTAACTCGAATCTGCATGGATTTGAGGCGCAATCGGTTGAATCATTAACGAGAAAAATAATTTTCTAATATTGAAAAAACAAAAACCCATAACTGGAGTATAGCTCAGGAGGAAAAATATAGAAAAAAAAATATTTCTCCGAATGAATTCAAATTTCTATGGAATTCAAGTAAGTTATCCATATAATTCCGAATCCTGCATAAAACGGGTAAGTCGTATTGAATATATAAAAATTATCATGTCTGTTTCTTTTCTTTTCACATTAATTAATAAAAACCAGGTCTATATATTCATAAAATGATAATTCATTATTATACTTATATAATTATATAATATAATATACATAATATCTAGCTATATATATATATATATATATATATATATATATATATATATATATATATATATATATATATATATATATATATATATATATATATATAGCTAGATATTATGTATATTATATTATATAATATAATATATATAATATATATAATTATGTATATATATATATGTATATATATATATATATGTATATATATATATATATATGTATATATATATATATATATATATGTATATATATATATATATATGTATATATATATATATATATGTATATATATATATATATATGTATATATATATATATATATGTATATATATATATATATATGTATATATATATATATATATGTATATATATATATATATATGTATATATATATATATATATGTATATATATATATATATATGTATATATATATATATATAT
>OZ023326.1:44379519-44430157 GCA_964007535.1 Brachyptera risi
TCCAACACAACTTTTTAACTCTCACTATCAGTACTGCATATAAACACTCCTCCGAGGACACTTGTTGAATACTACTAAACTGTAGTGGTCGTCGCGGGAGAAATGGTATTCGACCTACACTCTCAACTCTCTCCCACTAATCGGTCATCATCGCTCAACATCGGACGGTCTCGGCTTCACAAACGAATCAAGAACAAACAGATCTTACTCTACGGCACAGCTCTAAGGTGATACATAAATCGCCCCCCCCCCCCCCCCACCCCTCCACCCTACGCCGTCGTTGTATGACATCGTTTTGTGCCTTGCTCGGAGATTCAACCGCAGCACGTCTAAAAACAGGCTGTGTGCCTCGTCATTCGTGGTACGACAGAAAGGAGACCATGCAGTCAGTCTTTTCAGAAAGATAAACTTGAAGAAAATGATTCTCTGGAAATGGTTGATTTTTTCGTTTCATTTATTGTAATTACATTATTCAAATGACTTCTACGTACAGCTGTCATCGGAATCCTTACCTAATAAACTACGTGCTACGACTATAGCTACATAGCTCCGAGAGACTATGGACTTTGATTCGTTAATGTTTACTAGTAGAGCTGAGAGCTACCTACTATGGGAACATGTTTAGTCAATGCGTATTTTCTTTGTCGTTAGACGTTAGCACAAAATCTCAGCCCTACTTATGAGGTGCATGGGCTATGAAATATCATGAATTATTGCAGTTCAAGAGACAGTGAATTTATTATTATATTATGTTGTCATAAGTAGGTATAGTTCTGATAGTATCTTGGAGCCATAGATAACCATAGCATGTCATTTCAAGTGGGTTTAGGTGGTGGGTTAGGGTGGGGTTAGTGGGTTTGGGTTTAGTGGGAGGGTTTAGGGAGGTTTAGGTGGCTCGCGGAAGGGCGTCCGCGGGCTCTGCAGCAGAGTAAGATAATTACCAAATGACTGGCTGTTTACAGGGTGGAGGAGCCAGGTTCATCATGCACACATACGGTACATGTATATATATATTATATTATATATATATGGTTATATATATGGTATATTAAATATATATATATATATATATATATATATATAAATATATATTAATATATATATATATATATATATATATATATATATATATATATATATATATATATATATATATATGTATATATAAATATATTTATATATATATATAAAATAAATAAATATATATATATATATATTAAATATATATATAATTCCCTTATAGCCTAGCTGTTGGTGGGGTCGTTAGGAAAAAAACATAATTATGATGATTAATGTTGGCTGAACGACCCCACCAACAGCTAGGTTATACCGGGGTACGAATGAGCAGGTGATTTGAGACTATGAAGTGATGATAAGTGAAAGGACGTTTACAAAAACTCATGCCTTATGCGGGACTCGAACCCACGTCAACGGTGACTTCTGTTTCTGAAGCGGTACCTCAGCTTACACCAAGCTATCGAGGGTGGTAATATATATATATATATATATATATATATATATATATATATATATATATATATATATATATATATATAAAGCTCATATATATATATATATATATATATATATATATATATATATATATATATATATAATTTTCGAGTGTTCAAGTGCTTGCAAATATATGTCTTCTTGGTAACTTTGGTACACACAAAATATGAATATATATATATATATATATATATATATATATATATATATATATATATATATATATATATATATAAATATATATATATATACCGGTATCTTTACTATTGAAATCATGGGAGGAAGAATATGTTCGTAGCGTGCGTACTTGTGTTCGTACCTGTGTTAATGCCTGTGTACGTTCGCTCCATGAAATGCCTGGTAGAGCGGGGGTTTCGGGTGCTGTGAACGGGCGGTAGTGTTGGACAGGGGCAAACGAGATGGTGGGGAGTAGAAGTGAGGTTATATTCATCTGATTCGGTTGTTACTTTGTCTCAACTCTTAAAAGCACTATAAGCAGTGTGTTCAAGTACATAGGCCTATGGGAAGTTAATCAAGTAGGCCTACTTCACTGCATCTTGTTTTACCTGGTTGGCCTAGCTACTACAAAAGTCATCAAGTTTTACATTAGCTCCATCAATAAAACCATCATGAAACTATGAAAATGCAACATATAGGTAACATATAGCTAACATAGGTATAGGCGTTATAAGACGAGCGAAACTGGTTGAATGTAAGAACGGCTCTGCCGAATTTCGCCAGCCTTGAAGATCTTATAATTAGACGAGCTTTAGCGAGGATTCAATTTGACATACTGAAAAAAATTGGTGTTCGTTTTTATGTTTTTTTTTTTTTTTTTTTTTTTTTTTTATGTTTTTTTGTCGGTTCTCCACAGGTCAAACGGCTACAGCTATCAACTTCAAACTTTTTTTCGTCATGGTTCCTCATCTAACTTAGATCTGTATAGTTTTGTGGCATTATCGGGTGGTAACTTTTTTTTTATGAATTTTAGAAATTTCAAAAATCCCCATTAGAATAACCCGGAGGAAAATACTTGAAAAATCAAAATTTTTCAAGACCTCTCAAATTTTCGCTGAATATAAAGGAAACTATTAAGCACATTTTGAGAGATTTTTCGCATCAATCGGATGAGAAATAACGAAGAAAACGCATTTATAAAGCATTTTCCCATCAATTTAGGCTATTACGGGAACCAATTAAATCTATAGCAACAAGTCACCAATTAATTCAAAACGATTGAAATGAATGAAGAGGAAGGCCGTGACATAACTGATTCTCGTAAGGTTTTTGAACGTTTGGAGTGATCCAAGGTCTGTAGATGTAGATTGGGTTGACAAATTATTTTTCATTCTAGATTTCTATACCCCTAAGCTCGTCTAACAACGCGCATCCCGCGTTTTCCTAGTAATAGTAACTTAATAATAATAATAAAGGCAGGCACATTCATTCATAGGAAATATAATGGAAAGTTGGAAACCTTTACACACACACACCTTAATTTTGGAACTATACTATTTCACAGTCTCAACCTGTTTTATTCATTGCATATTGTAATCGTTTTATAATTCAATTGATCGAACCTGTTGCTATTCTCAATAGTGATAGCTATAATTGATGTAAACAAAACATATTACAATATTTTTCTTCAAAATGACCATGATCCGATATATGTGAAACTTCAGAATAAAGTGGATAATATATTCGGGTTCTTAAATTCCGTAAAAATTTGAATACATTCTACGAGAATATTTTTTTCAAATTCTTTCCTCTGGATTATTCTACTTTTGAAGTAATTTTGAATGCTCCTTCTCAAAAGTGGTGCATTCGATTGCGCCTACCATGTATACAGTATCGACTTAGATAAGTAAGTATACATATGTGTATAGCAAGTTTCTAAAACATCTGTGCTTGCGTTTGACCTGTGGAGCGCCAACAAAAAAAACATTTTCGCATTTTCAAGGACGGTAAAAATAAAATCGAGTCTTCGCTTCGCTCATCCAATAAATTTCAACAATTTCTTAAATTTAAGCTCAATCATAAAGTCTTCAAACTTCGGATACTTTGAATACGGGACGTTTCAACCAGCATCACTATATACCACTAGCAAACGACGAACTATATAAAGCCACTCGACTCGACTGGACATCATACGCATCAACAGTATAGCTGTAACACACGGGTGGAGGCGCCAATTGTGTTATACAACACAGCTGCGTGGTCTATTTCAAGTGTTGTCGTACAAGCATAACATCACATTACACAACATTACGTCATACCTTTCATCAGACACACAATATAGGATGAAAACAATTCAAGAGAGGCGGTTGTAGTGTATTTTGACCATCAAAACGATCCAAGCGTCGAGAACTTACATTATACAGTCAAGTTATTGATGATCCAACTTTCAAAAACTCCGCAATTACACATCACATTAATTGAGTGGAAGGCACTTCCCGTCACAGTCCAGCTTCACTGGAAAATCTGGGAAACCCCATGACAGCCAGAAAGACGTGCACACTCTTCGTAAGTGTCCACATTCGACGCTGGCGGGTTACGACCTATGACTATCCCTACATACATCTAATGAAAATGCACCACACCACCCGTGTTTTCAGCTCGTATATCATGTGCTCCGTTAATTGTGTATTCATGAGTCACGCGCTTAATATACTCGGTATAAACTAAAAAGTAAGGCACACTAAATGCCTTCGTGTTATTTACAAGTATATATAAACACAGAATAACCGTTTACATAATGGAATAGTTATTACCCGAGCAACTCGCGCTGAAAATAACCCGGTTAAACTTGTATAACTTAGCAAGTTCAGCTAAGAACTGTTCCGCACTGACATCGCAACAAAACGTTGCATCAGCTTCACACGAGATGACACGAGCTTCAATCCGTTGTCGCGCGAAATTACTCGAACAAAATATATTCAGTCAACGTCACAACTTTGCATTGTAGACTTGATGGTTATACACAAATTCACGCACCTATATAGCTGCCTTTCCATAAACATGTTTGCGAAGCGAAACGAAACGAAAAAAATCAGTCGATAGCCAATCACAGGCCCGAAGACCACTAGGAGTCCATGTTGGAATTTCGCAATATGGCGGCCAATACAAGTTGGGCCAAACTCAACTTTTTTCGTTTTTGATTTTAAAAAATCAAAAGTAAAAATCGCTAAAAAATATCGCTATTGCGCAATCGCTAGTGTCTACTTCCGTTTACGGCACATCGAGTGCTACTCAGTTCAAAATGAAATCACTAGGATGCGCTAGAATCGCGAAATTATTTCGCACATCATGGAAACAGCTATGCGAATTCGTCACGCAAAGTTTGGCAGTCATTTTTTTTATGGAAAGGCAGCTTAACTCGACCCTAATGTCATACTGACTGACCTGACGTGACGGAACATCGTTTTCCGCCACCCGACATTCCCAACCATTCGAGTCCAGCGCCTGAATGCAGTATCATACCGCCATGCAGGATAGACAGAGGGCAGTGTAACGGAGCGGAAAACCAGGCACTTCGAAATTTCTACTGTAGGCCTATATGTATATAATTGCATCTGTGCCATCATTAGTTGCAACAGCAATTGGCACGTGACGACATTGATTGGTTTAGAACAATCTTGGTCTTTAACATGGCGAAAGGGAGTCAATTTAGCGACGTATCAGTTGAATGCATCAGTTGAAACTTGAATGTTGACTACATTGGAACCGTGGAACGATCGGTATAAGTGATGGAGATTCTAATAATATCACAGATGCCGCACACAAATCTTTTTAATACCTTGAATACCTTCACGAAACTACCAACTCGACTTGAAAGTTGAAACGTTTAATTTGTATACATATCCACCTGGAAAAACATAATTAATAAATATCTGTGAGAAATTCCAAAGTTGACAATTTTGAAATTTGATGCATATCCTTTTGAAAATATTAACGATCTGTGCTTGTATATACACAATATCAAGAATTGTAGTATTTCGTGACATTCGAAAGTGATCACCAAAAGTGATATTTCGCTAAATCAAGCGAGATAGAACCGAAACAGAAACTGTTTTTTTTTTCATTGTCAGGTCTGTATACACTGGGAAGAGTTCAGAAGTGTGATTAGAAAGTTGACCACATCCCCCCTCGAATCACTGTATGGCCAAGAAAACAAGAGGTCAACCACACACACATACACATACATGCACGCATCTATCTTGGAGGACCACAGACGATACTGTCAGCAGTTCAGTCTTGGTACGCAGAATGAATCTAGGTGCACTAATTAACACTCTGTCACGTTGTGGGAAGAGAAGAGGTCGTCTACCAGCATCGCAAACACAAACATAACCGATATTTGTCTACTTGTATCGGTCCGTTTGGCTCAAGACAACCGAAGCACTGATTTTAAATCTGAGTTTCGAATGTCGCTGTGTAAAGGCATGGGTTTTTGTAAACGTCCTTTCACCTATAATTATCACTTCATGTTTCTACAAACAATCGCTCATTCGTATAGCCCCATATAATCTAGGTGTTGGTGGGGTCATTAAGTACCACTAAAAATAAGGTATAAGGAGCGAACCACTCGTGCACTATAGTGGTGTGGGATAAGGAGCGGCGGTCGGTCGGAGCCTTCTTCACATTCGAAACACGTAGGTCTACATATTATCTAATGGGCCTATAGATGTGATATTTTGAGGGTCAACAAGTTTCCAGAATGAGATTTACGGCTATAAACACAAAAACATTTGTCAAACGCGCTAAATGTTCACAGCTGCTCAATATTTTTAGCCATAGTTTCGTCTTTTGTCGATGTAACTATATACAAGTGTATAGGCCCTAGTTGTGTTCTGCAGTTTTGCACCAACATAGCGATTATATCAGTGATGTACAACTCACGGCCCACGGGCCGCATGCGGCCCGCTATGCCATTTTATGTGACCCACAAATCGAATGAAAAATCCACAGAATTTTCATAGCATATCTCAATAATTTCACAAGGAATTCTATTACCATTTTTACTCGCTTTTAATATTTATTTTTAATTAGAGATTAGAAATAAAATAGGGCATTGCGCACATCTTTCTCCAGAAGGCTCATCAGTGCATGTGACTATATCGCGTGCCCTGTGACAGTATCAAGTTGTGTCAACTGTCACAATGACTGATCCTGACTTGGGGGACATTCATGTACGTTTAGCAAAGATGCTATAGTGGTCGCAACTTGCGATCATCAAAAACCTCCCCGCAAAGTTGATAGCAAATTGCATGCAATTTGAAACCTGTTGTCAAACAGCTGAGGGGGGGCATTCATGTACGTCTAGCAAGGATGCTAGCGGTCGCAACTTGCGATCATCGAAAACTACCCCGCAAAGTTGATAGCAAATTGCCGTCATGACAGTAATTAAACAGGTTTCATGCCTTGCTAGAGCTTGCTAGGCGTACATGAATGCCCCCGTGCCCCGTTGGTTTTCAGTTTAGATTAGTAAAGCGTTATGTTGACTTGAACATTTCTTTTGGCAATATATTTCGCGAAGACAAAATGGCCGTTATACACCGATTGGCAGGACGTACCCAATATTTCTAGTCGTCTCGAATCACCGTATTCGGAAATTGACAATTTAATATGCGATAATTCATAAATGTACTCCATTTGAGAATGTTGAACTTTCTTGATTTACAATGTCGTATTACGTGATAACAACGTGATTATTAAACATGAAGCAAGCAAGTCAAGGAGTGGCTTCCAGTTTTCAGACTGCATGGCGATCTCTGGTCGTAAACTGTCAGTACCAGTACAACTGAGAAGAACCATGCTTACACCGCAGCATACACGCTCATTATCAAAAGTAGTACCAATGTATCTTACGCGACACGCGTTTTTGTGGTCACATAAAACGGTTCATTCCGAAATTATAATATTCAAATTTAAATAAAATCTATGCGCATTCAACTGCTTGCATTTTCACAAGACTAAGCATGGAATGTGTATGCACATTGTTTTCTTGTTCTGGTGCGAATCAGTATATTTTATTCAGAATGCATTTTAATGAAGCATATCGACAATTTTATGTGATCGCAAGTGTGCACTTGTGTCTTTCCAAGAAGTCTTGAGAATGTCAGACCGAAACTACCACACAGCAGTGAAAAAGAAGAGACGGCAGTCGTCTGGATCTTAACCTTGCCTTTGTTGTAGGCTACGTGACGAACGTGTACGATTGCGGACACAAATAATGTTATTTTTAGAACTAAAATTAATAATTATCATTTAAATTAAATCCACTCTTTTACTGCTAATTTCTTCACACACCCATACGTCGAATGCGTATGTAGACTGCTAGTTTAAGTGCGTATATAGGTTAATACATTTTCTCCAGGATGAATATTATATCACTGATCGACCATGCACTTTATGTTTTGGTGCTACATTCATAAACTCGCTCAAAGCCATGTACAACAATGAACGTGTTTTGTACGAGTTGGTCTCATTTGACAGCACCTTTCCTGTTCGGTCGTGGTATCAGGCGAGGTTGCCCATTGTCTGCCCTACTCTTCTCTTTATCAATTGAGACCTTTCTTCTTGTGTCGCAGAAGACTCAGCGGCTTGAATCTGTCATGTACTGAAGAGTCTAAGAGCGTCAGCCTACGCCGACGATGTATCTGCATTCGTAGCCGAAGAAGATTTCGACAGCCTTCATACTACATATACTGTTTACTCGGCACAGTCTGGAGCTATAGACTCAACAAACACTGGATTAGGCGTGATGACGAACCTCTTGGCTTCTCCAGGTCGTCGGAAGGTGCACAGCTTCTTGGAGTTATGCTAGGCAATGACCCAAATTTCACTTATCGAGGTTTTGTCAAGCTTCAGGAAACTTTCACCGAAGTCATAGCACGTTGGCGGCATCGAGCATCAGCTATGTCCCTTCGTGGTCGTGTACTTGTCGTAAACCAGTTCATTGCTCCTCGCTTGTGGTATGCCTTCCAGGTTATTCCTCCAGGTTACGCAATCTCTGCGCTCCCGTACTACTCGGTCTCGTGCACTTATAGCCTCCAAAATATGACTGTTTCGAGTATTGTTCGCTCATCGTTTCATCTCCAGTTTGGAAGACCTCCCTTGCCATGTCATGACCAGGCATTTCTTGAGGAGATATCGCGGCCTTGGTCTTGACTGGCAAGTGTTTTCCTGCCCTCGGGTCAGTGGCCTTGCAGCTCGCCAAACTACGGATTTCCTTCATACAGTGCTGCGTGCATGGGCATCTCTTCACCCTCGACCACAATCGTAAGCGTCATGCGTACGCGGCCTTCGTGGTATACCATTGACATTGACCTCACTCATCCCGTCTTCAACCTTCCCATTCATCCCCTCTTGCATGGTTGTCACTGCAATGCAGGACCATTGGTGACGGAAACGAGTGGCGGCTGCAGGAGGGAATAAAAGTTTGGTAACCTCCCACCGCGACTCAGACAAGCGCTTGTGATCAACTACAGCCATATCCAAGCATATTGTCTCTTGCGTTTTCGTGCATTGTCCTGAGCCGTGGCCTCCTCCTTGCGTGTAGGCCCTAATATCTGGCTCTTGAGAATAAAGATGTTTCTCTCGAACCCAAGTCGAACAGGCGTGCAATCCATAATGGCATAGGTGCTTGGTCTAGAATCTATAGATGGTTCGCTAAAAGGCCACTGGTTTGCCTCAGTTTACTGGTCAGCACTATTACACTGGGATGACGATTAGTATCCCAATATAAAGAGCAATACGCCATAAAACAAACAGACTATACGCAGCCGAAACATGACTTCAGGTTAAAGTTTTACAACAATGGTTATAAGAGCATTTGAAAGATATCGTTTGTTGCTTCATCGCTGTGAAGCCGCTTTTTGCATGGGGTAGCAGTGTTTCCGGAGCAGTAATGCCTGCAAGTTGCGTGCAGATGATAGTTGGCCCCATGGCCAACCACCACCATTATAACGTTGGAGTAAACAAAAAGTTGAAAAAGCAATAACAATTGTTGTCAACAATGTAAACAACCCAGTGGAATATTGAATTGTAATTTGCTTGGAGCAATCATGTTGATTTATTAGACACAATTATGTTGACAGGAGGTTAATATTTATGATATGGTTCATGGTAGTTTTGTTTTATACAAAACAAGACACGAACAACAAGGCAAAATAAGAAAATTATCTGTTTTTTGAATAGTGCATATTCCGTCTAATGTATTTCCGTAAGTATATACATTGCTTGTAATAAGACTAAAGATGCGCATATTGTTCACATTATTAGAGAACTTTGAGCATCTACATTACAATATAAGGAACTGCTAGACAGAGACAATTAATTGATCTGTTGACATAACATTATAATAATGTACATTGCAGGCCTGCTTATTCAAGAAGACAGACTTGGTGCTTCTAGAACATTTTAGTTTGATAGACAAAATTCAAAACCGTATTCATCATTCAACACGAAAAAAAAACGCGTTTTCAAATTTATCTAGTGGCAAAGTAAGTATGGTATATAGGGTCTTTAATATTATTTACGTAGTAGTGTTGAGCAGACACTTTCCTAATAATAAATAACGAAGTAGTGTACCACGAGAACTGTATTAGACCCTAACTGTTGGACGTGTACGTGGTACTTGTCAATGAAATAGAATAAAACAGACTAAAAATATTAACAATATTTCCAGAGCACTTCAGCTCTCGTCCTCAGGTTGTTGAATAATGACAACCGGCAGGCTAGTCACCGGCCAAGGAACCTCGGGAGACGCCCCCCAAAACAACGTGGGAACAACCTAGTTTCTCACGTGGCACGGGTGAGTAAACCAATCGACCGAAAAAACAACATCAACCAATGACTAGCTAGCCTAAAGACAGGGATTTAATGTAAATGACGCATAAAACAAAAGAAATTAAACATTGTGATGACGTACAAGTATATTTTTCACGACAGGTTGTAAAAAAGTGCGCCAAGCCTCAGCAAAGCTCAGACTACTTTGACTTGAATTATTAGAGGCGCAGGCAATGAAAATAGACTCCACGTATTTCCTTTTCATCAAGTTGCTCTCTTTATATATCCCCTTCGCTAAATGCCATTGGAAATGGTGACATTTCTCCCATGCATGTTCAGCGACCAAAGATCTTCCGATATCCATTTGTTTCACTTTGTTGCGGTGTTCCTCCATTCTGACAGAGATTGGCCTGCCTGTTTCACCGATATAAAATTGGTCACATTGGCAAGGGAGGAGATATACGGAGTTTTTAGAATCCTGTTCTTCGTCTAATGGCTTGGTTTTGCAGAGGAGGGTTCTGAGGGTATTGGATGATTTAAAAACAGTTCTAATATTTGCACTGGATAAAATACGTTTAAGCTTTTCTGAAAAGTTTGGGACATATTCCAATGTAATGGTAGCTATAGGTTTCCCCTGGGTGTTGCTACCATCCAGATTTACATTGGAAGAAGAAAACACAGAGGAGGTGGAGGTTTGTTTCTTTCCAAAGCTAGAAAATATGGTGTTTAGTATAGAACTGGGGTAACCATTCCTCAAGAAGGCCTGGTGCAAAGACTTGCGTTCCTTAACAAACTCTTCGGTATTCGATGACACTTCCTTAGCTCTAGCCAGAAGACAAGTAACTATATATACCCTTCTTTACATAGAGCGGGTGGTTCGATTCAAAGCCCATATATTGGTTAGTGTGGGTGGGTTTCCGGTAAACCGACGTTTTGAGACCCTGGCCGCACCTCTAAACTCGAACGTCAAGGAAAGGGAGACAGCCATCGTTCTCTTTCTCCACCGTGAACTGCACGTCTTTGTGATAAGAGTTAAGATCCGTCAGTAGATCTTCCAAAATGGAGTCCCCGTAGTCCGGTATCACAGCAAACACATCGTCAACGTAGCGCTTCCAAATAGTGGGCCTATGGTTGGACCTGTTAAGAACTGTTTCTTCAAGCTCAGCCATGAAAATATTGGCTAAAAGTGGAGAAAGGCAACTTCCCATCGCCAGACCTTCGGTCTGCATATAGAAATTCTCGCCAAACCGGAAATAGCTCGAGCCAACGCAGATAGACAAGAGCTCCATTATAGCCTCAATGGAAAGAGATGTTCTGTCAACAAGGAAAAGGTCATCCTCCAACTTCTTCCTGATTATGATCAGAGTGTCATTGACCGGGACGCTAGGAAAGAGGTTGACCACATCAAAACTTACTAACCTATCCGACGGTTTTATGACAATGTCTTTCAGAACCCCCACAAACTCAGTGGAGTTTAAAACAGATGAACGGCAGTCAAGGCCCAAAGGTTTTAAGAGATCTAGCAAGAAACTAGACAGCTTGGCACAGGGGGAGTCTCTGCCACTCACAATCGGACGAAGTGGCCACTCAACCTTATGTATTTTAGGCACGCCATAGATATGAGGAGGTTTCGAGTGATGTGGAGTAAGCCAAGACCTCGTTCTACTTTGAAAAGCCGACTCGTGTTTCTTCAAAGTTCTGTAGACCTTAGATTCGATGGCCGTCGTAGGGTTCTTGTCTAGCAGTTTGTATTGCGAAGAAGACAGAATGATATTCATCTTCTCCTCGTATTCAGCTCTGTTGACCACCACGCTAGCTTTACCCTTGTCCGCTGGTAAAATAGTTATGGTCTTGTCCCTCCTAAGTTCCTTGATAGCCACCATGTCATTCTTGGAGAGGTTCTGCTTGATGCGAGGAGGTACTATCACCGCATTCTTAATCTTATGCCTTAAATCTTCCTTTAATGAGGGAGGTAGGCGGAAGATACCGGTCTCCACTGAGGCGATTACGTCGAGAACATCAATACCTTTAGGAGTAACAGCAAACCCCAAGCCTTTAGCCAGAACATCTTGCTCAGCGTTGTTGAGAATGCGACTCGAAAGATTGACCACCGTTTTCGATCCATCAAGACCTCTGTTTTGACTCCAATCACATTGTGCGTTCCGGCGACAAACTCGTTCCCCCAATAATCGTGAGAACTTATCTCTGTGGACAGACCTCACTTTCGAGAAAACATTATCGTAACGTCTTTGAATAGAGGCCAAAATGGACTGGAACCTGGATGAATTAGGGGAGACAATGTTGGCAAATACTCTGTCAATGTCACGATTAACAAGAAACAGGCGATGACGGTGGAAACCAATCCTATCCCTAATCAATTCCAGAGAAGCACGCTGAACCGCTAACATACTTTTTCGAGTAGAAGTCTAAGGTATCTTCAGCCTTAGACCAAACGGTACCAAGCCATAAGCTTTGCACTTGCAAAGGAACGTCAAATCATTGCTATGTTTAGCAAGATCCACAAATAACTTTTCTAAGGAACGACAATCACGAATAAATACCTGGTGAATATGTACGTCAGATGGAGTAAAGACCCTGTCTCCGTCAAATAAAACTTCGTTGAAATGCAGGTCCATGCTGATATAGATAATAAATAACGAAGTAGTGTACCACGAGAACTGTATTAGACCCTAACTGTTGGACGTGTACGTGGTACTTGTCAATGAAATAGAATAAAACAGACTAAAAATATTAACAATATTTCCAGAGCACTTCAGCTCTCGTCCTCAGGTTGTTGAATAATGACAACCGGCAGGCTAGTCACCGGCCAAGTAACCTCGGGAAACGCCCCCCAAAACAACGTGGGAACAACCTAGTTTCTCACGTGGCACGGGTGAGTAAACCAATCGACCGAAAAACCAACATCAACCAATGACTAGCTAGCCTAAAGACAGGGATTTAATGTAAATGACGCATAAAACAAAAGAAATTAAACATTGTGATGACGTACAAGTATATTTTTCACGACAGGTTGTAAAAAAGTGCGCCAAGCCTCAGCAAAGCTCAGACTACTTTGACTTGAATTATTAGAGGCGCAGGCAATGAAAATAGACTCCACGTATTTCCTTTTCATCAAGTTGCTCTCTTTATATATCCCCTTCGTTAAATGCCATTGGAAATGGTGACATTTCTCCCATGCATGTTCAGCGACCAAAGATCTTCCGATATCCATTTGTTTCACTTTGTTGCGGTGTTCCTCCATTCTGACAGAGATTGGCCTGCCTGTTTCACCGATATAAAATTGGTCACATTGGCAAGGGAGGAGATATACGGAGTTTTTAGAATCCTGTTCTTCGTCTAATGGCTTGGTTTTGCAGAGGAGGGTTCTGAGGGTATTGGATGATTTAAAAACAGTTCTAATATTTGCACTGGATAAAATACGTTTAAGCTTTTCTGAAAAGTTTGGGACATATTCCAATGTAATGGTAGCTATAGGTTTCCCCTGGGTGTTGCTACCATCCAGATTTACATTGGAAGAAGAAAACACAGAGGAGGTGGAGGTTTGTTTCTTTCCAAAGCTAGAAAATATGGTGTTTAGTATAGAACTGGGGTAACCATTCCTCAAGAAGGCCTGGTGCAAAGACTTGCGTTCCTTAACAAACTCTTCGGTATTCGATGACACTTCCTTAGCTCTAGCCAGAAGACAAGTAACTATACCCTTCTTTACATAGAGCGGGTGGTTCGATTCAAAGCCCATATATTGGTTAGTGTGGGTGGGTTTCCGGTAAACCGACGTTTTGAGACCCTGGCCGCACCTCTAAACTCGAACGTCAAGGAAAGGGAGACAGCCATCGTTCTCTTTCTCCACCGTGAACTGCACGTCTTTGTGATAAGAGTTAAGATCCGTCAGTAGATCTTCCAAAATGGAATCCCCGTAGTCCGGTATCACAGCAATCACATCGTCAACGTAGCGCTTCCAAATAGTGGGCCTATGGTTGGACCTGTTAAGAACTGTTTCTTCAAGCTCAGCCATGAAAATATTGACTAAAAGTGGAGAAAGGCAACTTCCCATCGCCAGACCTTCGGTCTGCATATAGAAATTCTCGCCAAACCGGAAATAGCTCGAGCCAACGCAGATAGACAAGAGCTCCATTATAGCCTCAATGGAAAGAGGTGTTCTGTCAACAAGGAAAAGGTCATCCTCCAACTTCTTCCTGATTATGATCAGAGTGTCATTGACCGCGACGCTAGGAAAGAGGTTGACCACATCAAAACTTATTAACCTATCCGACGGTTTTATGACAATGTCTTTCAGAACCCCCACAAACTCAGTGGAGTTTAAAACAGATGAACGGCAGTCAAGGCCCAAAGGTTTCAAGAGATATAGCAAGAAACTAGACAGCTTGGCACAGGGGGAGGCAGGGGGATATTGGGGGATATTGGGGGATATTGGTTAATATTGTTAATATTTTTAGTCTGTTTTATTCTATTTCATTGACAAGTACCACTTACACGTCCAACAGTTAGGGTCTAATAGACACTTTCCTGTTCGGAACATTCCACAATTCTCAGAGTTTCGGAGGCTGTGCGATATCAGCCTGGGTCTGGACAATTTGGCCACTAGTTGAGTGAGGCTATTGAAATGTTGGTAAGTGATTTGTCGTTGGTGTGATTGTGATTGGTAAGTCACAGTAAATTCAAATTCGTGGTGTTTACTTGCCATAAACTCATAAACTTGCCCACGTATGTCCTATGTCTAGGCCTCCATGATCATTAATTCAGGTGGGCCTACCTATTTCACCTGTTGAGACATTGATAAGGTTCAGGTCCTCAATCACATTATGATTGGCTTAGTCAACGTCACTTACTCACTTACTCACAGTGAAATCAGAAATAGAATGTTGCGTTTTTACCTTGGGGCTCCCACCAATGTTTAGAAGATCAAATAGCATCCTGCCCCCATGGCAATCAGTGCTGCAAACAAAACGGACATCAATTTGCTAGTTGTATCAAGCAGCTGCCTATATACACATACATAATATATATATATATATATATATATATATATATATATATATATATATATATATATATATATATATATATATATATATATAAATATATATAAATGAGACTACATGACTTTCTGTTGAAACGTACAGCACGAGATGTTGATATGATGGATATTATTATCACTGAAAATTACTACGAGAAAATTTTTCCATTCGAGAGAATTTCTACGAATTTGCAACGGTATCATTGGAAAATCATTACGTACATGTATATATTATGTGTACGTCTCTGATAGCAACATTATACCGACTGAAAGAATGGATCATCTCGTTTGAGAACTGTATGTAAGCCAACACAATAAAATTTAATGATATTAAAATTTAAAAATGATGATATTCATGAGTTTAAGCTGATAGGGTTCAGTTCTGAAAACTGGCATAAGAAGCTTAAGCATGCTATGTGATGCGCACTGACATGTTTCTAAAATTAAGGGAAAAAGTTGTCTCGATTCTCTCAATCGTAGAATTTGGAAAAAATATATTGGTGAAACTATACATGTTTTGTGATAGGCCTATAGGCCTATATACCATTTTCTCATTAGAGTCTACACTTCGTCAGAAAATTTATAGAAAAAAAGTTGTATTGCATTATATTAAATACATTACTTCCTGAAGATTTTTACATGACACACACATACAAAATGTCAAGATTCAAGCCTAACGCTAAAAATAACATGTAATGATGAAATAATTTGGAACTGAAAAGTAATGTGAATGTAATCCTGCAGGTCTACTGCATAACATCAAACTTGTAGCTAGATCAGCATTAATAGGTTTCAATGGCAGGCCTCTTGAGCTTGTAATAGGATTCAAGGTCAACTGACCATGACCAATAAAAAACTAACTCTACCCTTAATAATTTTGACTCTGACCTAATTTCAGAGACTTCAAGGTTAGCCATTAATTGATCACAATCAGACCTGTTATATATAGATTTACTTATTTACATCGAATAGATTTATTCAAGGAGGTGGATTTGGGCCAAGTCCGATTAAGGCTTCAATTTGTACGCATATGGATCTTGATAAGAATTATTGGTCCCAACTTCAATCTGTCAATATGAAACTGCTCTTCATGCAGACAACATTCAATAGGTTTAGGTCTGAACATTTTTTTGAAAATCCAATACCGGAAACAAAATTTTGAGATATATACAATAATCTATTAATTATCCATTGAAGTGAAGTTCTTCGAATCCAATATGGCCTATATAAAATTATTACTATAGGCCTACTATTGAATTGAAAAAACTCCGCAAATGCTATTTCACTGCTGAAAACAATTTTGTGAGAATAATGAACACCAGTTCACCCTTCTTAGGTACGATACCGGTATTTGAAAACGAAAACTGGAATTTCAGTTCAATGATATACCTGAGGAGTTACAACTGAAAAAATTAGGTGTACACTTTGAAAGAAATAAAAAAAAATCACGAAAAATGGAAAAAAAATTAGAAAAACGAAAAAATTGAGAAAAATAATAAAAATCACGAAAAATCAGAGAAAAACAATTTAAAAAAAATGTTGATAGATGTGAGTGGTCAATACTATTCCAGTATGTCTGAACGACAGAGGGAAACCACGAAAAAACCCCGTCAGGATGGTCGACCATGGCGGGAATCGAACCCTGGTCTCCTGAACGACGGTTCAGTGTGTTACCACTCGTCTCAGTAGTTTGTGTTCAAAGTAGAGCAGAATTTTGATAATAGGCCCAAGTTTTTCCCATCTATGAACAAAAGTAGAATAATACTATGACACCGGCAGTGTTCAGGTCGTGAGGTACGGTGGTCAAAGATGGGGGTGGCCGACTGAATAATTTTTCATCATTTTGCCGGCTGGCCGGCCAGTTGGACACAGTGTAAAATTATACGATCCATATCTCAAGAGTTGGCCACAGTAGAGTAGCCCCTAGACCTCCGCATTAAGCAGCCTTGGCGTGGCCCAAGGACATCAAACGAGCCTTGATCCTAGGCCTAGGCATAGACCTAGGACCAAGGCCCTATGGGCCTACCATAGGCCTGGGCCATTGAATTTGTAGTGCCTAGGCCTAGACCCTTAAGACCTAGGCCTACTCAATGCCTAGGCTAGGGCCTTGGACTAGCTAATCCTAGGCTAGGGCCTAGGCCTAGTCATGGCCTGGCTCAATGCCTAGGGCCGGGCCTACCAGATCATTTATTAGGGGACTGTAAGTTTGGCAAGCATTAAAAATTAATTGAAAGGTTAAGAAGGTCTCTAGTAAATATGTGTGCGCAAATTGAATTATCCACTCACGTTTGCTTTCAATATCCATTAGGCCTACTTCAAAATCTTCAATCCAGAACTTTCATTTTCACAACAACCATCTTCTTTCCGAGACTCGACTTGAGTACCGCACTGGTGGCGACCTCCATTGAGTAATTTTACAATGTGCAACGCAGTCAAAGGACCTTGCTTGCAAAGTAGATTTCAGATTTCTAACCTAACCTGAAAAAACATTAAAGGGGCGTCATCAGAAGGTTAGAATATTGTGCTTGTGGTTCTTTCCAATTATAATAGGCCTATAACTATAAATGAGCAGTATTTTCTGCAGCACAAATCAATGGAAACCATCAATTCAAGACATGATGCATCACATGGAAAAGTGGTTCTAGTCGGAAGATTAGTACACAGTGTGAATGAAATAGTTGATATGCCTAGTTCTCCTACTATGCACGAGAGTACAGGCTTTGGACTGGACGTTTCTCAGGAGTTCATAGTTGACGGTCAGAAGGTGGACCTTTACGTTGGAACTGACAGCAAGAAGCCTGCATATAGGCCTATAAAACAAGAACCACAGGTACCATGTCGGACGGATTGCGAGTTGGAAGTGCATTGCGAAAACAACAAGCCACAAAAAACAAAATACCTGATCAAGTGTGTATATTGCGTGCGAGAGTTCGTAAATCGTGCCAATCTGTTCCGTCATATTCGAGGCTCTCATAACGGAGAACGACCGTTCTCGTGTTCCGAGTGCGACTTCTCCTGTGCCCAGCACTCCAATCTTCTGAAACATCAACTAACTCACGCTGGCATAAGACCATATATTTGTGTGTACTGTACTCGAAGTTTCTCCCAAAAGGCAAACCTTAAAAAGCACGAACTAACTCATACAGGAGTACATCCATTCACTTGCGAACTGTGTTTGAAGAAGTTTACACAGAAAAGTAATTTAACAAAGCATATTTTGGGAGTTCATGAGGCCAAAAAAATGCACACATGTCACAACTGTAGCAAGTCTTTCACTCAGAAAACTAATTTGCTCAAACATCAAAAGAACTGTATTCAAATAACTGTTGTCATATAAAGTAAAGTATAGGAGGATGCCAAGTCCAACAAAAAATATGGCTCCCATAATTTAGATCTAAAACTTGGTATCATGATCCTTATGTACCATTGAAAGCAACTCGACACACCAATTCCGTGTCATAATAAAAATGTCCGTTAGCGTACGCTCCAGTAAGAGTCGGTAAATCGTACCTACAATTATTCATTGATTCAAATTATTCTGAGTAAATATTACCCTTAATTAAGAGATCCTATTCATTTCCTGCACAACAAAATTGATATTCTGTGAGAAAATTTTGTATCTAAGGTTAAACATTCAATCTTATTGTGCCTATATCTAAATTGTTATGTTTCTTCAGACAATGAAGTACTGGTACTTGGGCTGTATTCCAATAATAATAAATTCGGTCACTCCCTGTAATTTGTTGGATACTTATAATTTTATATTTATTTATTTTATGCAAGGTTCATTAGGTTAAGTCCATAGTACAGGTATTCTATAATTTAGCTCATGGTCTCTTCTTCCCTAAACACGGGCAGTCCCGAGGTGCTCTTCAGGCGCGCAGAATGCCCTATGTTACAAGTGACTCAGTACCTCTTCAGGAATTCTAGTTTTTCATTTTCATATTGGGTTTTAACGACGCACTGTAATGAAATTCTAGTTTTATTAGGATTGGTGTTTCTTTTTCAGTACTTACATATTTTTGTATATATATATATATAGGCCCTATATATATATATATATATATATATATATATATATATATATATATATATATATATATATATATATATATATATATATATATATATAATATATGTATAAATATATATATATATATATAAATATATCTATACCGGTGTATATATATATATATATATATATATATATATATATATATATATATATATATATATATATATATATATATATATATATATATATATATATATATATATATATATATATATATATATATATATATATATATATATATATATATATATATATATATATATATATACACATATATACACATATATATATATATATATATATATATATATATATATATATATATATATATATATATATATATATATATATATACATATATATACATATATATATATATATATATATACATATATTTCATTTATGTCACCTGTGCGCCCCCCAAAACAAAAATCCTAACGACGTCCCTGCAAAGAAGTTGACTGAACGTACATGGAAACTCCCCAAATCATTACAAATCATATCTTGAGTAGAATTTGGGTGAAGCGACTGGAAAACTATTGGATCACGTATTATCTCAAGCTTTGCCCTCGAATTGATAAAATCTACTCATATGTCGCCCAGGGCGCAAGAACATCACGAGCCGGCCCTGTATATATATATATATATATATATATATATATATATATATATATATATATATATATATATATATATATATATATATATATATATATATATACATATACACTGGCGTCGGAACCGGGGGGGCAGGGAGGGCATTACTTTTGGCGAAGGGGGGGCAAGAGAAAGGTCTTGCAAGACTCAATGTGTCTTGTTGTTTCCTGTTGAATCCCACTTAGTTAAAATTGGCTGTCATTTTTTTTGTCATTTTATTTTTTTTATATATATATATATGATGGCAGAAACTTTGGTTGACTTGATATGTGATGTCAATAGTTTTTACGGTTTTTACGCTTACTTGATTTGCTCTACTATAGTGCCGTTTCAGGAAGATTATACTCCCCATTATCAGGCTCTCGAACCGATCACAGTGACTCACCGACTTTCAATGTTGCCTTCACCGCAGTTTTTGGTCTAGTAGTGTCTAGTTTGCTACAAACTCAATAGCATACAATTGAATTGAATTATAATTCAATTGAATTGAATTTTAATTCAATTGAATTGAATTTTAATTCAATTGAATTGAATTATATAATGAGGATACTGTCATGTGAGGATTTAGAATAGTTGTGCAGATTTTATTACTTGTGCTAGTTTTTTACTGAAACAAATTTCACGAGAAGCTTAATATAATTGTATTGCCTGAATTGTGGAAGTAGCTCTGACTGGTATAGTTCTAAGTTCTTATCACCATGGTTACCCATGCTACTTATTTTCTTTTTCACCAACTGTCATATATATCCCAACTGGACTTGGTAATAATAAGAGTTAGCTGATCAGGAAGATGATCTTTTTCACAAAAATTGAATGGGTTCAACATATTTTCATCACATGTATTTGGTGTCAATTCAGTGAAATTACTCATTCAAGTCTCCAGCTTCACATACGTTTATTCCTATTTCCCAAGTTTATTATGACCCTTAAAAGTTGAGATCATAATAAGGTGACCGCTATCATAATCCACTCAATATTTTCCTCACAAATCTACAAAAATATCTCCTCTTAAATCCATTCTGTAGGATCAATGTATTTATCAAAAGTCCTTAATTTGCTAGCTTCAATCTACAATCCCTTCTCTCTACTATTTATAATAGTATCACCTGAAATAATACTTGAATTCTAATTCTAGTGTAGCCTTAGCCTAGTTTATGTCAAATTCTATGCAGAGGAACCTCTTTTATACGTTTTTTAGGGGACCAGACTAAAAAAAATATATTGACGTGAAAAAATCATTAATGAAACTATTTAACATGAGGAGCGTATGGGTTGGATCAAAAAATAAAACTTATGAATGTAATAACTAATAAATGTATAAGCAAGAAACTTATAACAAAGGTTCTACTGTATTACCATAGTTCATTGTATTAATCAAATGGAGAATAGATGAAATAATTGATAATTTGTTTGACTGTAGGCTAAGCATGAAAAATGTACAGTGTCAATAAACCTTCGATGATTGTAAATAATAAATATTATAATTTGGATATTTTGTAAAATAAAATGTGTTTTTATTTGGTGAAATGCCTCCATACGAACACAGAATGTCATTTTAATAGTGGGAAACCACAGGTTCTTTACAATAAATATTCAAGAATTTAACAAAATTGAACTTTCCTTGTGGCAATTTTTTATCAATAACATTTTCCATAGGCCTTACTAGGAAAACGCAGTATATGCATTGTGAGATGAGCTTAGAAGTATGGAAATCTAGAATGAAAAATATTGTGAACAATATTGAGCTATAGTATGGAAAAGATGATATTGTAATTGATGTGCATCTAGAAGAAGTGGAAAAATATTGATATTAAAAAAAGAGGACAATATTTTCAAAAATGCATAAATAATAATAATCCGTCCCTGGTTCCAACTAAAACATTAGGCCAGGGGGTGGGTATTTCCACCATCACTAGGGCCGCAGGACTCCTGGAAACCGGTTGGCCACGCCTGGCATTTCCTCCTCTTCTTCCACTTCCAATTGTTCCACCAATTCCTTCCATATTATTCTGTCCTCCCACTGACGTTCTGCCTCTAACTCCTTCCACCTTCCTCCTCTCATCAGTACATCCTCCTTAATCAGCCCAATCCACCTCTCTCTCGGTCGTCCCACTCTCCGTGTTCCCACTGTAGCCGCCTCGAATACCCGCTTTGGTATTCTCTCGGTTCCCATCATCTTCTTATGACCGAACCACCTAAGCCTATCTCTTCCCAATTTGAACCCTAATCTCTCTACTCCTAGCTTACTTCTTATCTGCTTACTTCGAACTTTATCCATTCTCGTAATCCCCTTCACACTCCTCAAGAACTTCATCTCAGCTGCCTGTAGCTGGTTCAATTCCATAATACCCGCCGACCACGTTACTGCCCCGTACGTTAGAATTGGCAGGAAATACATCTTGTACATCATCAATTTACAGACTTTTGGAAATCTTTCATTCCACAACAACTTCCTCACTGCCTGATAAAATGACTCTGCTGTCTTTCTCCTTTCCTGCACTTCTCTATCTACTTTGGTCTTATTGGTGAGTAGGCTTCCGAGGTACTTGAACTCTTCCACCTCTTTCAACCATCCGTCTCTAAGCTTTATCCGAGCATTACCGTGTCTATTCTTCTTCCTTTCCATTATCATTGCTTCACTCTTCTCTTCACTAATCTTCAAACCCATCCTCTCCGTCTCTTCACTCCACTTATCAATCTTGCACTGCACTTCCTCTCTCGTTTCTCCCCAAACCACCACATCATCATAAAAATGCATATAATATTAATTAAGTGATACATCTAGACCTATAACACTTGATTCGATCAAACTATATTGAATGGTTAAATTGATATAAATTGATCTTTTCAAGGTTAGGAGAACTATACAATGAATGAAAATATTGCTAAGGTTAAATCATTTACAAAATTCAACAGAGAAGTGAGGAATTGTACCTCTTGCTCCAACCTCAAGTCCAATCACTTTTATGTCTACCAGATTGTATAACGATATAAAATATAGTATGGTTGGTCCATAATTCGATTTTTTCTTCACACCTACCTCATCTGCTTCATTGGAAGTTGTCTTGAAACAAATGGTGCCTCGTACGTACATGTCACTTCCTTGTATACCAGTACAGTACCAATATTTTGTACTGTGAATTTAATTGGATGAGTGAAGCGAAGACTCAATTTTACCATACCCGAAAAAAAAGTGCCTGTTTTTTTGTTTTTTTGTTTTTTGATTTTTGTTTGCGCTCCACAGGTCGGACGAAAATTCAAAATCAGTTGAAACTTGGCACACACAAGTATCCTTATCCAATTCGATACTGTATAGTTTTGAGGCGTGATCGGTTGAACCACTTATGAGAAAACTCATTCCAAAGTTTGCAAAAATCCCATTAGAATAACCCAGAGGGAAAAATTCCTGAAGAATCTTATGTTATCAATCATGATTCAGATTCAGATTCAGTTATGAATCTGAGAGGATTCAAATTCTCAGGGAATTTCAATCTAATAATGATACACATTATTTCGAACTTTCATTTAAATCGGATCAGTCGTTTCGATATAAAAAAATATATAATGTAATTTGTGTTAATTATTCAAAGCTATTAAGATACCTATTAAATCAAAGCAACAAGTGTCACCACTTGATTGTAAACGATTAAAACAAAGCCTTCTTTATTATCATATACAATAATAATGGAAAATAAGATGGCAGTGATGTAATGGTTTGGATCTCAAGGTGTATATATATATATATATATATATATATATATATATATATATATATATATATATATAATAACCAATCCAAAGATAAGTTGATATGTTCCAGCTCATCCATCAACGCGGAAACACATAACGCGTTCGCCTAGTTATGTAAATAGCTTACTGCTTATAAAGATATATATTACATTCTTTCGAAGTTCAAATGCCAGAGCGGAGCAAATACTGTGATGACGTGTGTTGTGTGTTCCTGAAAAGCTATCAATGACTTCCATGACTACTTCAGACGTTTATAAACCCTACTGGTTGCCTGATGATATATGCACCTTGAGTGACACTATTATGTGAGTGACACAGCACACACCTTGAGTGACACAGTAGTCATGAAAGTCATGGAGAGCTTCTCACACAGCACCCGTCATCACTCGTCCCAGTATTCACTCCGCTCTGGCAGTCAAACTTCGAAACTTCTAACCCTTAATGCATCTTGGGCCTAATCAATGCTGAAGGCTGTGAAGGTGATGTCTTGAAATTTGTATAGATCGTCGAAAGGCCATGAAAACAATGTTATATATAAATTTGTTCCAACTTCTTACAAGGCTGGACAAGGACTTTGCCAATGGTGCCCCAAGCACCCACCACTAGCAATTACTTGTATTTTTTCAGATTGTGGGCTTCCTGAAATAAATTATTATTAGATAATATGCAAACATGGCGAGTTTAGTTGGAATAAACATAATATAATTAAAATGTAGTATTAGTACATTAATAAAACATTAATTAGTTCTGAAATTAAGTGACGCTTTTTT
Source organism: Brachyptera risi (assembly GCA_964007535.1). Lineage (NCBI taxonomy): Eukaryota > Metazoa > Arthropoda > Insecta > Plecoptera > Taeniopterygidae > Brachyptera > Brachyptera risi. The sequence goes on from OZ023326.1 coordinate 44,404,130, forward strand.
GAAGAATCGATATTAATATTAGTAGAAATAGATATTTTATATTGTTTTAGAAAAATGCATGAAAAATGAAGGTTATAGAAGGCTATATGTATCAAAGTTCATTCGAACAAAAATCAAAATAACGTGTTCCTCCTACACGAAGCGTTAAATAAATTGTATGGCCCAATAATAAGCTTTCTGGTATGGCCGCTTCGGCCGCTTAAAATATCATCATAAATTATCCAATGGTGATTGGCGTTCGCTGGCGAATCAGAATGCCGCAGTCAATGTGTCTGTACCAGCTGATCAATCAAAACAAAGTCGACTCAGCTGGTTGTCACTTGTCGAGTGAATGAACAAAGGATTGTAACGTCACCAACGAACTCGTGTAATCATGGTGTATTAAACTATCAAATGACTAGCTTATATTAATTAGGTGGATTGTGAACGAGGAAAGATTGACTTCATTTGCCAAGAGCTAACGTAGAGTTCACGGCTAGTGAATAGTAAATTGTTAGAGGTCTAACAAGTTTACCAATGACACTAGAGGATAGGTCTTGTGACGTTTAGCTTTGTTACTGTAGGCCTACGCGGACGCCTAGGACTGATTATTCACAATATTATTTGATTAAAAAACCTGTTTAATTATTGGTGACATGTGGAAGCATTTGGAGCCAGGAAGCTCGCCTGTTGACTGGTGTGAGGGCAACTACTTAATTTCACCTGTTATTGCAGAGTTTGTGAATACAGTAAGTTAACACACAGCACCCATTTAACTTGTTGCTCCACAAAATCTTATTTTATTTTGTATAGGCCTAGCCCATAATGGAGGTGTACATTTCTATTCTGCTCAGTTCCATAGTAATGTTTGTTTCTCTATCTCTAGGTCAGCAATGTGTTGTTCTTCCTCTTGCCACCAGTGCTCATGCACCTATTTCGAGAGTATGGCAGGTTTGTGAACCCTGCTATCCACATTATTTGGCTGCTATTGATGGTAGTTGGATTTAGTTCTGCATACTTCCATGCTACTCTCTCTCTGATTGGTCAACTACTCGATGAGCTGGCGATCCTATGGGTGTTCATGACAGCATTTTCAATGTTTTTCCCGAGGCGCTTCTTTCCGTACATCTTCCACAATGACAGGTATAATGGAAAAATCAGACTAAAAAAATCATCAATAGAAATAATTAGTAGATTAGCGAATGGTGGGATGGTACCTTGAACCCAATAGCCCCAAAAAGTTGATGAAAGAAGTACTGGTAAAATCATTTTATCTCATTTTCCCATCTATTCATTCTTCACAAATCTGTGGGTGTAAATTTTAGTTATCATTACCGGAGTGTGTACTTAAATACAACATAAAGTCACCCCTATGCCTCAATTAGCTAATGCACTGCTTGAAAAACTATTACCGTTACGGTAGTCAAGTAAAACGTGGGCTAGATTCTCGCATAAGGCATTTGTTTTTGTTATCATCATTCATCTATTTATTTATTTACTTATTCTCCACTCGATCAATACAATATATCAATATAGAATTCGTTATCGTGGATTCGATGATTTGTAGGGTTCGATTCGTGCCCCCATACCCTCACTGATTGAAATTGGAATGAGTCAGGGTATGGGGATAGGTGAAGTCATGATAGAGAGTAGTTATAAAGGGTGCTAGATTAGATGTGGGCAAATTTTCTTGCTGAAATAGGACAGGTAGGGACTGGAATGAGCTCAGTAGAAGTGTATTTGAGGAGGATGAAAAAAGGATAGAACAATTCTGTAAGAAAGTTAGGGAGGCAGTCAAACAGCCGTGACCAACTTGCCACCGTACATTTATGCCCAACTGTAAGAGTTATAATAAATAATAAATTATAATAATCCATCATGATATGCTCATTCTCACCCACAATAACTTAGATGTTGAGGGGGTCACTAAGCAAACAATGATCGTGCATCCAAAATAAATAAAGTTAACATATTGAATGTATTGGGTAGACTGGAGAATGTCTAATGCTCATGTCGGTGTTATTTTGCAGGAAGTTGTTTAGCATTGCCATCTTGTTTGTCTCTCTCATTGCAACTGGAATGTCGGTATTGTACCCGGTAGTCAACGCGTTCGCTCTGATGGCCCTTAGCCTCCCGGCCGTCATCCTGCTCATCAATGAACTGAAACGTGTAAAATGCGGTCGAACATACCGCTTGGGCATTCGTTGCGCTGCGATGTGGCTCCTGGCTGTCACTTGCTGGATCAATGACCGACTCTTCTGTCAGACATGGTCAGATCTTAACTTCCCGTACTTACACGGTCTGTGGCATGTGTTCATATTTATAGCCTCGTACACAGCATGCGTTCTGTTTGCATACTTCTCCGTGAAAGATGAGAGGCCAGAACAAACTCCGGTGTTGAAATATTGGCCACGGGATGACTTTGAGTTAGGCATCCCTTACGTCACAATTCGCTGTTATTATAAGTCTGATAGCAACCAGATATAAGACACATAATCTTGTATCAATATTTGTCCTAGTACCTAAACATTTACCAGTGATAATCTCTTCATTTTAGGCATAATCTCTCTATATAACAATCTCTTTATTCAATAATTTATCCCCTGTAGGCCTAGGGTTGCAATCAGTTACCAGATTTTATTTAATTCTTGTTTCTTAAGAATCAAGAATTGATTCTTGATTCTTGAAGGAATGCCCTTCCTTATTAAATCACAGTAACATAATCATTTGAAGCCCCTTATTATCAGTGTAGGCCTAATCAAATATAGCCTATTAGTAACGAGAATGTATATGAAACAAGTGGCAATATATGATAGGCCTGAACCTGGTGGCAACGCGTGCAACTACTAGAGCATATAAGGTCATGAAACAAGCCCGCAGCAGAAACGCAGAAACGTTTCTATCTGGTGTAAAAAGAATGTTTGTTATTTGTATTAAAATATTCAGCCTCCTAGATGATGAAATATTTATATTTTTAGTTCTTATTTTAAGTTTATGTGCACATCTTTATACACGCAGTTGATTCAGTACCGGTCATCATTTCTTTCTTCAAATCTGTAATTCACGCTTTGCCACTAGATTGTGAAGATGGTGGTTTTTAAGAGCCTACTAATATATTTGGTGCAATGCTAAGCAATATTGTATGCAATGTTTTAATTATTTGTGTGACAACCAGCAACTAAACATTAACAAAACCATTTTAGTAGTGATGAAAAGTAATTGTTCTGAAAATAAATACCCTCTTGTCAACATAAAATTGTATACCACCATGTGTCTCATTGTTTGATCAAATGACGATGATGATGCATTTGTTTCAATTGAATCAACACATTGTACATTATTATTCTAAATTTATTGTTACCTAATCTATTTTTTTACTGTCATTATTAAATCTTGTGAAAAATGAAATAATTTGAGTACCAGTGGATGAAATTAAATCTAAAATGGATGTGACGGTACCCAATAGTGCCATAGGGAAGCATTTCCTTCTTTCTTAAATCAAGTCAAAGCATGATATTCAATTTGCTAATTGATATTCAATGTACCGGCATTAGAAAACGAATATTGAAAGGAGCCCGTGAAGTGTGTATGTTAATAAGAGAAATACAAAATTTAAATAATTTCAAGTTTTTACCAAATGATTCAAGGTGAATTCTGAACCATCAAAATCATGTCCAGACTTACAACATTGAACTGATAATTTGCTATCTCTCTATGAAATCTTTTTGTCACTCCGTTCAGTTCAGTTCAGTTCAAAATTCTTTATTAATATTTAAATATAATTGTAATTTACTACAAACTATGCGCCATAGCCAATTGGCTAGTCTGAGGCAATACACTAGAAAAATAATACATAATTAGTTCATGGAATACAAATACTCATTAGTCATTAGATTGGCATAATGGAAGAACATACCAGCAGTATAAACATGGTAAATTATTCATGAGGGATTTTTATTTTTATTTCTGAGAGATTGTTAAGTGAAAATTTTCTTGGGAAGGATGGGATCCCCTTGTAACTACATCTCCCCTATTCAGGTCACCTACTTTGTGTGTTTGTGTGTGTTTGGGGGGGGGGGGGGGGGGAGAAGGGGCAAGTGATGATTTTCTTTTGGAGGGGTTACATCCAGCTTCATCCCCTTCTCTTCCTTTCAATTCAAACACTACAAATATATTAAGGATTCTATAACAGTTTTTTATTCAGAGTTATACATTGCCATTTGACAGAAAACTACTGGTTATTGAGTATTATTAAATATGTAATTGGAAGGAAAATTGTTTCAGGAAGATTATTAGATTTTTTGAATTTCATGTTTGTAATATCGACAAAGCTAAGAATATCCACAGTTTTACTATATAGACCTAACGTATTTATCGAGAGTACGGTTAGAGATGATGAAAAAATTCAAAAGCGATGACCTCAATTCAATAATTTCCAGCCAGGAAATTGCTAGATAATATGGTACAACCCACGAAACATGTTTAAAGCAAAGTGTCAATTCTCATGATTTTTTGCGTGTCACTTGCCATCCATGATCTGTGCGCTGTTGTATTTTGTGGCGATCATTCACACCATTTCAACTTTGTCAAAAGAGTACCGGTAGCTAGCTTGCTTACAACTATCTCTCCATAGGCCAACCATAAACTGAACAATGCAAAGAAAAATACTTGTTCCGATGTGGATTTTAAACAAAATCTTTCTTGAAATCACTCAAGAATCAGCTGAAACCCCTCATTATTATGTTACGTCCAATGTTGGAATGTTCACACAGTTTATTAAATTTCTCGAGTTCATTCATATTTAATATTCATCGAACATTCCATTCATCATTCCATTCATTCGAGATATTCATCATCATATGCTTTAGATAAATGGACTTCCTATGCAATATTTTTGTTTTCATAATACATATAGGCCTACAGTATTAGTTATGAAATATTATAATAGTTCAAAAAGTGTCAGGATCTTTTGTTTTGGAAAGTTGATTTCGTTTTTGATGAGCGTAGCGAAGTCTCCATCCCACTCTTATAGGGCTTTGTCTGTGTGTTTTTTTTTTTTTTTTTTTTGTAAGCACTCCACAGGTCGCAAGGGTTGACTGATCAACATGAAACTTTTTTTGTACACGCAAACTCATCCAACTTAGAACTGTATAGTTTTGGAATGAATCGGTCAGACCGATTTTGAGAAAAATCATCTCAAAGTTTCTAAAAACCCCATAAGATTTGGCTGGGCGGAAAATGTTGAAAAATAAAATCTCTCCAAATGGGATGAAATTTTCTCTAAATGTGTAAACATGGATTTTACACATTACGATTTTGGAAGCAATTCTGATCAGTCGTTTTGAAGAAAAAAATAAAAATAACTGATAATATTCATCAAATATATCATACAAATTGTGACAGAATTAAGTTGTTGAGATTCACTGCTTTCTAGATTCAAGAGTTGACCAACAATGAAGTATTTTTTATATGCGTCAAGGTGTGTAGAATACCAGAGTCAATAAAGTGGCAAGATTAGAACTACTTTAACGACTTTCATAGCTTATTCAGATATCAAGGTGTGTAGAATACCAGAGTCGATAAAGTAGCAAGGGTAGAACTACTTCAACGACTTTTATACCTTATTAGGATATCTCGCTCATCTTACAACGCATATTTCGCGTTTGACTAGTTGTAAATATCATTTATCATTACTCCATAGTCTCAGTATCATCTGTTAGTCCATAGTCCTCCATAGTCCACCTCCATAGTCTCATTATCATCTGTTAGTCCATAGTCCTCCATAGTCCACCTCCATAGTCTCATTATCATCTGTTAGTCCATAGTCCTCCATAGTCCACCTCCATAGTCTCATTATCATCTGTTAGTCCATAGTCCTCCATAGTCCACCTCCAAAGTCTCATTATCACCAGTTCAGTCATAGTTCTTCTGACACATTTACTGTTGTGCTTGTATCCTCGAAAAAAAAAGGCTTCAGAGCGACCGTTCCCCATATGCCACACCGCTATCGTACTTACTTGGCTCGCGCTTTCTTCTCTTTCAGATACAATTATAGACAAAAAACTAGACAGCAAACAATTTTGCTTCTATTGTGTATGGTTTGAGTATTGTGCTTAAAGATAGGGTATTTAGCACCATGTGTTGACTATAATTTAAAGATGCAACTCTACACTAGCACCTTCTGAGCAGCAGTTGAAGAAACCACGCGAGCTGTATTGAGTCCTTAAACTTAACAAGCAATCTCTTGACAATCTCATCATTTTATAAATTGTAACACATTAATTAGTTACTTATAGTCTTATAGAATGTCTACTATATTTGCTACAAAATATTATTGTGTTCTCTTAGAGATACGTGTTTGTGTTTGAATTTTGCACATAAACTGTCTTTCCTTGTAAACCAATCTTGTTCTCAAATAGCAAATACCCACCTCATATGAAAGTATTGATCAATTTGATAAATATTGCTATAAATAGCAAGTAATAGTTTTTTCATTTTGAAGATGCCACATTTGTGTAACCATTTCTTATTTGATGCTGACGGATCAAATTATTGTTGATGTTCCAGTGGACAATTTAAAAAAGTCAAGAGCTAATGGCATTGTCGATGACTTAAGTATAGGCTTCTTTCACGTAACAAATGACAAACAATCGTTACCATAGCAACACAACGAATTGGTGGACTACCAAATATTCTGATTGGTCAATTCTAACTGGTGGACATTGTTGTCTGTCACTTTCAACAATGGGTGACGTCACTTGACAGAAGTCTAATGCATGTTGGGTAGACTTGGCTAGCAGAAGGCGCAGTCGTGAGAGCTTCTCAAAAGCTCATTCTCTCCACAAATGATTTTATCTATTCTATCTTCAGTCGTGATATGCCGGATATTAAAAGTCGAAAATGTTTCTAGAATACAGTAACATACATTCTGCGCTAAACTGTCTATTCAAAATCTGTATTTTTACGTATACGTGCACTTTTCCATATAAAATATAAATGAATATTTTCAAAGTGCCACGTCTTCCATAAAAGCCCATGTATTAGCATTGGTCAACTGATTGCTTAACCTGTCTGCCCAGCCTGCAATCTGGTACTTTCAAAAATTGTACGAGATAAGCAAAATGTTGGTTTTCAATAAATATGTATTATTATTAATTATACATAGACCTACTGATATTTTAGTGTAAGTCATATCATATTGTAATCTCATGAGAATGTACTTGATATATAATAATGTTTTCATCTGAGTTGGCACTGGCTGTCTCTCAAGTATTACACAATTTGATCCAATAGTTATGACATAATGGTGTACCCTTACCTGTAATACATTAGCAACTAGTGATAAGAGAGGCTTATGACACGATCACTAGATTCATACAATTTAAGATATCCTGATTGGTAAAATTAAAATCTTCCGTAATTTGAAATAAACAACTCTCTTAATTGTACGTTATGTTTTGTGACGTCACGTCAAGGGCACGGATAAACCAAAGTGGTTAGTTTGTAAATGAGTTTGAAGTGAAATACAGTACTTCAATAAATCTTGAAATGGTAGTTAAAATTTAGAAAATTGAATGTGAGGTTGATTTTCAATCACTCGATATCATTAGCTATTATTAACTGTTCTGAAATCTGTTTGGTTTCAAGTAATTTGCAAGGTGAATGAAAAGAATTATTATAGTAGATGAATCAGCATGAATTCAGCATACAATATTTAGAAGATTTTGGTATTGTTATACGCCCAGTTTTTCAATAGTTCATTGAAAGTCGATCCAGTAGCAACTGTTGACTCCGTATGTAACCTGTGTTATTTTATTGCCTCATCAGTAGATTAGCCCATCAAACTATTTGAAATCCTCGCATTTGTTTGTTTGTTTGTATGCACTGCACAGGTCGTATGGTTTAACTGATCGACATGAATTTTTTCTGGACACGCAGACTCATCCAACTTGGTACTGTATAGTTTTGGGGCCAAATCGGTTGAACAACTTCTGAGAAAAACAATCATGAAAATTTGAAACACGTCATAGGATTAGGCTGGACAAGAAAATTTGAAAAATGAAATCCCTCCAAAAAAATTCAAGTCTTCATTGAATGTAAACAGATGAAAAAATGAAATACACATTACAGTGAAACCTCTATGCATTGTTCCCAGATCCATCGTTTTCCTGCTTGTAAAACGATGTACAGAGGTTTCACTGTATCGATTTTTTTTATTTAAATGAGAAAATAATGTAATGAATGTTTTTTATTCATCAAATTGATGGAAATAATAGCAGAACCATGTTGCCAAGATACACAGCTTTCTAGGTTTGATAGTTACCAAGTGAAGGAGTTATTGTGTTATATTTTACATGGGTCAAGGGGTGTAGAGTGTTTCATTACACCTCATATAAATATCTCGCTCATCATACAATGCATATGCTGCATTTGCCCAGTGTAATAAATTGAAGAAAGAAATTTTACTCTCTTTTCCTTTGTAAATGTAGTTTTCAACTTTGGCTATAAATTATAATTTATTTGGTTTTTGGAGTTGGTTGACAGGAATAAAGTAAGTCATATACAATTCAAAAATGTCATATCTCAAAGTATTTCCCCAAAAAAATTCATGACATCTATAGCAACGCTACATGTAATGAAACAGCTTGCAAATCTTTATTACGTACCGTAATACGTATATGTTATCCTGTACTGCTAGCTATGAGTAACCATATATCTCCTACAGAAATATTGAAAATGTGCACTCAATTCATAGTTTTACACTGTTAATTTATTGGATGAGCGAAGCGAAGACTCAATTACACTATACCGAAAAAAAAGTGTCTGTTTTTTTTTTTTTTTTTTTTTTTTTTTTTTTTTGTTCGCGCTCCACAGGTCAGACAAAAATTCAAAATCAGTTGAAACTTGGCACACACATGAACCCCTATCTGACTTGATGCTGTATAGTTTTGAGGCACGATCGGTTGAACAACTTCTGAGAAAACTCATTCCAAAGTTTTCAAAAATCCCATTAGAATAAGCCAGAGGAAAACATTCGTGAAAAATATTTCATCTGAGAGGATTCAAATTTCCAGAGAATTTTAATCTGATAATGATACACATTATTCCGAACTTTTACTCAAATCGGATCAGCCGTTTCGATGTAAAAAAATATATAATGTTATTTGTGTCAATTATTCAAAGCTATTAAGATACCTATTAAATCAAAGCAACAAGTGTCACCACTTGATTGTAAACGATTAAAACAAAGCCTTCTTTATTATTATATGGATTATTAATGTAAAATGAGATGGCAGTGATGTAATGGTTTGGATCTCAAGGTGTATATATATATAATAACCAATCCAAAGATAAGTTGATATGTTCCAGCTCATCCATCAACGCGGAAACACATAACGCGTTTGCCTAGTATTAATTGATGATATGAATTTAAAGAATTAAAAATTTTGAAGAATATTTTCATGGCCAAAGAATGTTACTAAATCGTATCGTACGGTAACTCATATTTTATACCAATTAAGGAACATATATTTCTACCTACAGCAGCTCACAATTCTTACATTAAATTTTGCAACCTGTGTAAATAATTAAATATGTATTATGATGATGTATTCTTGGATGTATTTTATTAGTATAATTGTATTACATGAAATAATATTCATGAAAATAAAGTATGTTGGTACACTTGTACATGCTATTTGTTAATTGCTGTAATCTCCTCTGAATATCACAATGTTCTTCTCCGTCTCGAAGATCTTGACTTCATATAGTATTTCTGAGTGTGGAATCAGTGCCTTGAGATTGTTCCAAATGAAGATGGCCACATTCTCTGTGGTGCTAACGAGATTATGGAAGTGTGGAACATCTTTATCGAGGTTCTTATGATCCATTGTATCCATGATAGCCGAGTTCATGTACTTCTTAAGGTCGTTAATATTCATTACCATACCAGTAGCTCCATCTACTGGGCCTTTCAGTGTTACTTCAACTATAACGACAAGACGATGACACAAATTTAATCGAATTAACATTTTTATTTTTACTATGATTGAATAAAGAATAATTTGTATAGATCGCTCAAATTGATCAGATTAAATATAATTATTATAACAGGGAAAAGGAAAAATCCTATATTCCACTAGACACTTTGGAGTACACTACCACTACTGTATTGGTGTGTTTAGGAAAATGGGAAAAAATCAGCCTCTAATCAGGTCCAAAAGCATTATATACGAATGAAATTCAACTTTGAAAAATCAGTATGATATATTCATAACTTTATTATCAATTGTAGCCAATAGATTTTGAAATAATAGCTGGAAGCTAACTACATCAATTAGGTAAAGTAACTGAAGTGAGGGAAGTGTATTAAAAATTAAAGTTATGCCAGGAAGAAGTGTTCAAATAATTTCAATAGTTTGCCCTTCCAATAAATCCAATGATAGAAAGTAATACTGTACTGGGAAATAAAAGCTAGTGAATAAGTTCAAAGATTGGTTGCAAGGATAGTGACTGGATGAGTAGGGTAATGATGATTACCTGTATTACTATAATTGTTGAATGGGTTTTGTAATTAATCAATTTTAATAAAGTGTTCACACATGTATTACATATTGCATTAAAATCTAATTTTTGGAGTTGGTGCTGTTGTTTAGAGGTAAGCTGTTGGTTTGTAAACTATTTTTTTTAATTTGCATAGCTGATGCTATATAACAGGGGTGCCCAGACTTTCTGGAGGAAAGATCTACTTCTCCATCAAAAAAATATTCATGATCGACCAAGCTAAATTTTTGTTTTCCTCAAAACTAAGGGGTGAGTGTGCAAAAGACCACATATAAAAAATTCACCTTAACAAATAAGACACATACGAAATTAATCGATATAGCTTTTCAATTAGATTTGTGGTTAATAGTATTTACGATTTGTACTGCATTATCTCTTAATTTGGGATAATCTGGCGAATATATCACACTCCACAGAACGAAAACACAACCACTACTGTACTGAAAACACAACCATTCTTGAAAAATAAGCTGGGCTAATAGTAGATGGAAAGAGGGTCAAGTTCTTGTAAAGTTGACATTCGACACTCAAAGCAGAGCAAGTGTATTTTCTCAGTACTAGCGAACGAAGAGTAGCCCTACTATTTTCTGAGAACTTATCACCCACAACGATAAGAATTAGTATAAGTTCCATCAATATTTGGTCAAAAATCAACATTTCGAAAACTAAAGGTTTCAAAGATTTTCCAGTGAAATATATATTGATATTCCAATAATTTCCAATACGAAATTGTATAATGGATAGACTGGATCGACTAGAAAAGATTGACCAGTCGATCGTGATCGACGTACTGGGCACCCCTGCTATATAACTATACGGCCTTATAGTTTGGCTTACCAATGTAATTGTGTCCATGTCCATTCGGATTGTTGCATTTCCCGTATGTTAGCAGATTATCAGCATCATTCAGTTGAGGACTAGAATCAAGGTCAAACACATTGACATTTACACATTGTTTCTTACAAGAATGTAAAAATCAGTAAAATACTTGTAAAAAACACGTGGAGGCCCTAACAAGATGCACATAGGCCTATCTCTTATTTATTTAATTTATGAAATCATAAAGCATTTAACAAGAGCCAGTTTTATGAACTCTCAGTTACTCATTAATTATGAAACTATTAGTCAAGGTATGAAAATAACATACGTAACTAAGGGTGATGACAAGGTTAATCCGCTAACTAGTAGTAACTATTACTTAATCTATCAACTGTGAGTTTGTAAAATCAGACCTGCCATAAATCAAATTACTATTCTTTCAAAATTTTTCATTTATATTTGTCTACGAGTCCATTCATACTAAAACGAATAATTTCAAGTGCATACTTTGATTTCAAACCAGTTTGATTATTATTTATTATATTATGTTTAATTTAATTAAATGATTAATTTGCACAAATGGGCGGCACAATGTTGCAATATTGTATATGTATATATTGGGTTTTAACGACGCACTATACTGATGGCTACGATCTATTGGCGTCGGTGGATGATGAATGAAATGATGAGATGACAGGTCATTTTATTAGGTGTCTTGGATGGTGGGAAGGAGTCCGTCGTGGCCTGTTCTTAAGGAACCATCCCAGTATCAACCTATTCGACAGAGAGAAACCACGAAAAACCCCTGTCAGGATGGTCGACCACGGCGGGAATCGAACCTCGGTCCCCCGAATGACAGTTCAGTGTGTTACCACTCGGCCACGCATCTCGGTTGCAATATTCTGAATTGGAGTTAACCTTGATTATTGAAAAATGGATCACAATGTTTTGAGCAGAGTTGTTTGTTCAAATAATTCTCTGCTCAGAACGTTGGGATGTTTTTATGAAACAATTTCATTTCACTTTAATTTGAAAACTCCACACCACGATGCATTGAGGGTTGCGTTTGGCGGTTTGAGATGGTCACTTCACTTCCTATCCCTCTCATGTTAAAAATATGTTCCAATTCACCGGACACATCTTCAGAACTATTGATCGTGCGTAGTGTAGTAGTGATAAAAGAAACTAACTTTACGTTCACTTCGGCTCAGCTAATGACAGCTGTCAACAAGTTTGTCAGCCTATGTCAGCCGTTTCTACAAAACAACACTAGATAGAGCAGCGATCTTTGGTTCTGAGAAAAGTACTCAGGATATGGAACGTGTTTTAGAATTGAGTGAAGTCACCATCTCAAACCGGCAAACGCAACCCCCAATGCATCTTGCTCCACAGTATGTGATATCCCTAAAGGAAATTAAATAATTGATAGCAAAATGCTCTCACATTATTAAATTTTTTACTGGAATTCATAGCAACATGATGCATGCTATTAGAAGTTTTTGTATCCAATGGATAAAAATAATTGAAAGTATAATATTTTTAGCAATTTAATGTACAATTTTCCATTCAAAATTAAAATGCTCAACAGGTGAAATAGTTATGATTGAGAGGTACAAGAACGATATATATTTTATAATTTGCTTCACTCTACATATATATGAAACACATAGGTCTACATATGAATCTCTCGCTCATTTAGCAACGCAAATGCTATTTTTTTCCGGGAAATGTTATATACATAAATGAATTTCATGGAAATATTTTCATTACACCATTGCAAAGATGTGTGAATGTATTTGAGCACACTTGGTCTTGTAAGGAAGGGAATTTTAAGTTCTTTTTTATATGTGAAGTATGCAATTTATTTTCTCCAGTTATATTCTCAATTTTTATTAATAGTTCAATTTTTTAAGCATAATGTTATTATTACTTATTACAATTTTCAATTTTTCACTTTTTTCAATTATTCAACTATATTTCATTTCCATATATATTGATATCAAAATTGTATTTTATACTGATTGTTATTCTGTAAACTTTTTATAAGCCAGGGACCAATAAAGGTTGTTCATATGGTGTAGTATGCATTATGCTTTACTTCATATATGGTACTTGAATCATATGAATTGTAGAATATAAAGTGACATCCAGAGCACAAACTGTACAACATTATTTATGTTGTTTTTTGTCGTAAATATAATAAGAAGTGTTAGCTGGTGGTCCGTCACTCTAGTCAATAAGTACAGTAATAACCAAAAGGTGAAACCCCTATTATATAATAGCATTATAGTCAACAAGTGATTGTACCCTAGTGCAAATTACTATTGAAACCTGTAAGACCACTTTAATAGGTTTCTACAAGATATATCCGTTTCCAATATGCATCAACAGGAGACCAACAGGTGAAACAGAGCAACTGTAGAAACCTATACACCACAGGATTCTACAGTAAGAGTTATCAATAAGTTTGAGCAGGATTGAACCGTACAAGTTACCCTCAGATAAGGGATTTGTATAGTTTTAATCAGTTTTGTACTGTAATTTGAAGGGTTTAAACATTTCACAAGTCTAAGCAATTTTCTATAATTACAGGTCCAAACAGGTTCGAACAAAAACCAACATGTTTTTTCACCCTATATGTTTGAACAGTTGAAATAATGATCACGATCCTTTAGGTTCTTACAATTATTTATAGATTAATTTATCTTACATGTTTAAACATGTTGCTAAACTTTTTTGTTCTTATAGGTATTAACACAAATATACAGGTTTTTCAATCTTATATATTTAAACAGGTTAAAATAATTCAGGATCCTAAAGTGTTTTACACTACTGTATAGATTTATTGATGCTATATGTTTGAACATGTTGCTTAAGTTCTATATTCTTATAGGTATTAACAGAAATCTATAGGTTCCTCATATTATATGTTTTGACAGGTTGCAATAGGATCACGATCCTACAGGGTTTTACGATTATTTATAGATTTATGAGCCATAAATGTTTGATCAGGTTGCTATACTTATATATTCTTACACGATTTAACAAAAATCTATAGGTTTTTCGTATTATATGTTTCGACAGGTTGCAATAGGATCACGATCCTACAAGGTTTTACGATTATTTATGGATTTATAAAGCATACATGTTTGATCAGGTTTCTATACTTACATATTCTTAAACGATTTGACAAGAATCTACAGGTTTATCGTATTATATGTTTTGACAGGTTGCAATATGGTCACGATCCTACAGGGTCTTACAATTATTCATAGATTAATTTATCTTACATTTTTAAACATGTTGCTAAACTTTTTTATTCTTATAGGTATTAACACAAATATACAGGTTTTTCAATCTCACATATATTTAAACAGGTTAAAATAATTCACGATCCTAAAGTGTTCTACACTACTGTATAGATTTATTGATGCTATATGTTTGAACATGTTGCTCAAGTTCTATATTCTTATAGGTATTCACAGAAATCTATAGGTTCCTCATATTATATGTTTTGACAGGTTGCAATAGGATCACGATCTTACAGGGTTTTACGATCATTTATAGATTTATGAGGCATACATGTTTGATCAGGTTGCTATACTTATATATTCTTACACGATTGAACAAAAATCTATAGGTTTTTCATATTATATATTTCGACAGGTTGCAATATGGTCAGGGTCTTACAGGGTCTTACGATTATTTATGGATTTATAAAGCATAAATGTCTGATGAGGTTTCTATAGTTACATATTCTTACACGATTTAACCAACATCTACAGGTTTATTGTATTATATGTTTTGACAGGTTGCAATAGGATCACGATCCTACAGGGTCTTACGATTATTTATAGATTTATGAGGCATAAATGTTTGATCAGGTTGCTATAGTAAAATATTCTTACACATTCTAACCAAAATCTATACAGTTTCGTCCTATTATATGTTTTGACAGGTTGCAATATGGTCACGGTCCTACAGGGTTTTATGATTATTCATAGATTTATAAAGCATACATGTTTGATTAGGTTTCTATACTTACATATTCTTAAACGATTTAACAAGAATCTACAGGTTTATCGTATTATATGTTTTGACAGGTTGCAATATGGTCACGATCCTACAGGGTTTTATGATTATTTATAGATTTATAAGGCATACATGTTTGATCAGGTTTCTATACTTACATATTCTTAAACGATTTAACAAGAATCTACAGGTTTATCGTATTATATGTTTTGACAGGTTGCAATATGGTCACGATCCTACAGGGTTTTATGATTATTTATAGATTTATAAGGCATACATGTTTGATCAGGTTTCTATACTTACATATTCTTAAACGATTTAACAAAAATCTGTAGGTTTATCGTATTATATGTTTTGTCAATGGTCACGGTCCATTTGAATTTTTGGATTTGGAATTTGGATTTGAATTTTTGACGGCAATTTTTTTTCGTGTCTGATGAACGAAATTTCTACCTAATATGGATACACATTGAAAAAGAACAAATCTGAAGTTAAATCCAGATCGGATGGATGGTTGTTCAAATATTTTTTTTATGTTTGATAAACAGGCGCCAAAATACGCAAAAAAAAATCTTCAGCGGGTATAAGAAAACGAGCCAAAGAAAGTGGAAGTAGGCATATGCACATTTATAATCTCTTTCTGAATTAAATAAATCCCAGTTAATTCAATGTAAAACTCATCCACATTTTATTTTCATCAATAATTGCAAAAACTCCAATTATTCTTCAGGAAATAAGTTGTAATTGATTGTTTGCTTCCACTATTGCAGTCAATATCTTCCTCTCTGACAGAAAAAGAACATAGATATCTTCCTCTCTGACAGCAAAAGAACATAGATGAAAACACAAAACAAAAACTTGAATTTTGTTCATGCTAGTTTCTCATATTTTCATATTTTGTTGTTTCTCAGTTTCAAATTCAAATATCATCCACTCACTACTAGCGCGCCCCTCGTTAAACACTCGAACGAACGCTCTTCAAAACATTCAAGTCTTAAATTGTCAGTTAATTGACGCTTCGTAAATTGGTGATGTTGAAGTGTTAAAAGTGGTAGGCAGGCTTACTTGTGGGTTGTATACCAAAATTGGGTTCCACAGTAATACTTTCGTTTGGTTTCATAGTTGTTATATGTAGATGCTCAGTTGCGTCAGAATGAACGAAGCAATATTGATACGCATGACTGCGCCAATTCGTTTTGAGGTTATATTGTTGACTGTTGTCTGTGGGAGTTATAGGCCTGCCTAGGCCTAGTCCTGGGATAAGGTTTGAACCTTAAAATCACAGTGTTGATATCCATACCCTTTTTAACCCAAACCGTCATGTAAAACCCAAAAAATACAAAAAAGGTTGACCTAGACCCTACACAATCATAACCCTAAACAGATCGACGCGGCTTATCTCTGCATGGGTATAGGCCTAGGCCCAGGCCTATTCACCTTTTTTCAGTGGTGTAAGGCTCGGGCCTTTTGCTGCTGTGTGTTAGGGCCTATGAACAAACTGAAGTGACGGGCTCTATTATTCGTCATGTTGTCGTCGCACTCAACCGTATGTAGGCCTATACGCTAACATGGCTAGAAGTTCAACATTCATATCGGCATTGAGTATACTCATTATGATGTCGGCTCCATTGATGCAAAATGAATTCTATGAAGTGAAGTGAGTCTATTACCGGTATAGAGGTCATCGCAACGTAGATCAACAAGGTGTACCGGTAACTGAAAATTGGTTTATAACCGTTGAAAAACTAATAGAAACAGTTCGTGAACTGCCGCTAGAGATCACCGGAGTTCCATGGCAGTTTCATCAGCATTGGATACAAACTTCCCAACATACCGATGGCTGCACAAGGTAATTATAAGATATATGTTCTAGGGCTAGTCAAGTTACAAATTCAATGCCTAGGGTTAAATATAGTTAGGCCTATTAGGCTCTACTTCTTACAAGACAAGTACCGGTAGATCTATAGGCCTACCGTACAGTATCCGCAGCCGATTGTTTTTAGTGTTATGTTTTGTAGATTTCTAGTGGTGGTTAGGTTAGTTAGGAAATTGAGTTTAAACCCAATGGTTAAGGAGAGGTTTGTGTTGGTCAACGATACAGTATGCGCACTTTAATTTTTCGATGCAAACTTTACCCGACGGTCCATTGATTTTGTGACTGTTGATTTTGTGAAAACACTTGGTTAACACACCTACAGCATAATCACCTGTCATAGATATAGGCCTAAGCTTAACTTGTACAAAGTTGTGAGTTCATCACAAGATTTTGTGTCTATTAAATCTTACATTGAAAAATTAAATACCAGTAGGGCCTACTGGTATGACAAACTCATAAGTTGAATAAGCCCCCTAATGTGCCAATTACCAGTAATTGAATCTGAAAGTAATACTGAGGTACCAATTTTATGTTTTCCAGTTACCGGTATCAAAGACAACATTCAATCAGTAGCAATTATTGTCGCTCAGGAGGAACATCAAGTAAGAATCCAACTCTTCAGCCCATGGCTCCTAGGTCTACACCCCAGCTCTGAAGATCAAATTAGATCAAGGTAAGATTAATTTTGCCAATTATTGTCTGTACCCACAAACAAAGTTTCGGACAAAGACCGTGGGAGGGCAGTGCTGGCACTGTTATTTCCACGGCCTTCATGTCTGTTCGTTTGACTAGGCCTTGTGAATTTGGTGTATTCTAGTCTTATTGGCACAAACGGGTTGTAGGTGTTGCACATGTGAACGTACATTTACAGTTCAGCGTTAAACAACTTCTAACAGCAACATGCAACTTACAATATGTATTGGCCAATTCTCAAGCGAGTTACATGATGGCATCTCAGCATTGTGTCGTGACATTGAAAAATAAATTTGGTCCATCTATTCTAGTTGCAAGGACTTGAGCGTTGAAAGCGCCAGCTAGAAGTTTGTTTTTCAAGTAAACAGACACAGCTTATTACAGTTAGAACATGTAATTGTATGTCTCAGGCCTATCGTAACGATAGCAAAATTTAACTCACCTAAAGACAATCATTCATTAGAACTCTCATTTTTCGTTAAATATTCTATAAAGGTTATGTTTGATGATGATAAAAGATATAACATCAATGTCTGCATAGCTCTGTATAGCTACGGTGCCTGAATCATATCCAGGAAGTCGATGGTACGAATCACAGTGAGAGTACCTCTTTTTTATTTCTTCAATAATTCTTCATTTTTCAGGACCCAGAGTAGGCCTACGTTCGTCGAGACCCAGCAATTCTTCCGAGTCCAACACGAGGCCCGTACGACAAATGTTGGAAGATTCATCTTATACAAAGTACCACAGCAACCGGCCGATATTCACTTCTGATGGGTAAGTGCCGGCACAACATAGCAGTATCTCTCTTGCTCTCTTTCTATTTCCCTCTTCCCCCCCCCCCCCCCTTCTCTTACTCTTTCACTCTGTCTTTCTCACTCTCTTACTCTGTCTCACTCTCACTCTACATTTCTCTCTCTCTGTCTCTCTCTCTCTCTCTCCCCCCTTCCTCTCTCTTACTCTTTTACTCTTTCTCACTCTCCTACTCTGTCTCACTCTATATTTTTTTCTCTCTGATCTCTCACCCCCCCCTCTCTCTCTCTCTCTTACCCCCCTCCTCAATCTTACTCTTTTACTCTTTCTCTCTCTCTTACTCTGTCTCTCTCTGTCTCACTATCTATATTTTTCTCTATCACTCTACATTTCTCTCTCTCTATCCATCTCTGACCGGCACATGTAGCTGAGTGGTAAACGCACGAGTTCGCTCCATGTGATCTGGGAGGTGAAGGGGAATATTGGACCCGATTCGATCCCTGCCACTGCCCATCTTTACAGGGTTTTTCGTGGTTTCCCTCTGTAGTCTAGGCTAATGCCAGGATGGTTTCCACGATATAGGCCACGACCGCTTCCTTCCCACTATCCTTCCCGATACCTAAGAAACCTTCATCTCATCATCCCATCATCTCATCAATCATTCATTCGACGCCAATAGATCTTAGTTTAACATTATAGTGCGTCGTTGAAACCCAATCTATCCATCTCTGTCGATCTCTCTGTGTCTCTGTCTCTCTCCTCTCTCTTACTCTCACTCTATATTTTTCTCTCTCACTCTCTATATTTCTCTCTCTCTTTCTCGCTCTCTTAAAGCCACTTCACACGATCGATTAATTTCAGAAAAGAAGAATACCTACGTTCCTATATTGCCACTACACGAGAACGGAAATATTGCAATTTCATGCACTAATTTCACAAAGTTGAAATACGCTCACCTTTTCTGCAATCTTTCACCTAGCCAAGCAATGAGTAAAGAGCCTACTGTCACGTGCTTTTCCGTTGACTCCGTATGGGTCTACAAACCGTGAGCTACGTCGTTATCCAACATTGAACGAAAAAAAAAAGATAGATCGCCAATTTGACATTGGCTTTTTAATTTTCATGTCATGTTATATCGATTCTGTATGAGCAAGCACTTATCTGGGTGCAACAAAACTGGAAAACGGCACATCACAATTGTTGTGGTTGAGTTTGGTCAAGTGGTAAAGTTCAACGCGTTGGTAAAGTTAGGTTACATGTATATTCCTAGTTGCGGTACCTTGACACTGGAAGCGCGCAGGAAAGTAGAAACTCCAAAAGTCGATCGATCTGAATTCTAAAATCTAAAAAAGTTCTCAAATGTTGCCCACAAATGTCGCTACTGAAATTGAAATTTCGCAACAGAAATTTTGAGCGCCATTACACCATTAAAAATGATTATTCTTTGCAATTATTGAAATTTTATGTACAACGAAAATTGATCGTTTGAAGAGTGTTTTACTCAGGTCCGTTTCGCTGGCACCCCTAAATCGAAAAAGTCGAATTATTTTTTCGCCATTCATTTGTGCTTCGTTTGTGCTTGAAACCGCATCGTTTGTGCTCAACTTGCTCGCCTACTAATTAGAATTTAATTTGGGGGTGCCAACAAAACGACAGCACCCCCAAATAAAAAGATCTGTTTTTTTGCGCCAATCGTTTGTGCTCGTTTGTGCTCGAAACCGCATCGTTTGTGATCAACTCGTACGCCCGCTAATTAGAATTTAATTCGGGGGTGCCAGCAAAACGCCAGCACCCACAATCAAAAAGTCGACTTTTTTCTCGCCAATCGTTCGTGCACGTTTGTGCTTAAAACCGCATCGTTTATGCTCAATTTGTTCGCTCGCTAATCGAGGATCAATTTGGGGGTGCCAGTAAAACGACAGCACCCCCAAATCGAAAACGGCCAAATTGCACCTCCCGAAAGACAGAATGGATTTTTTTGTCAATCGTTTCATGCTTCGTTTGTGCTTGTTTGTGCTCGAAACCGTATCGTTTGTGCTCAACTCGTTCGCCCGCTAATTGGAATTCAATTTGGGGTGCCAGCAAAACGACAGCCCCCCCAAATCGAAAAATCCATATTTTTTACCCCGACAATCGTTTGTGCTTCGTTTGTACTCTAAACCGCATCGTTTGTGCTCAACTCGTTTGCCCGCTAATTAGGGATTAATTTGGGGTGCCAGTGAAACGACAGCACCACCAAAACGAATTGCACCCCCAAAATGGAAGGAACAAAATTATTTTTTTGTCAATCGTTTATGCTTCGTTCGTGCTTGTTTGTGCTTGAAATTTCATTGTTTGTGCTCAACTCGTTCGCCCGCTATTCAGAATTTGATTTGGGTGCTAATTCTAATTAATTCTGATTAGCGGGCGAACGAGTTGAGCACAAACGATGCGGTTTCGAGCACAAACGAAACAAACGATTGGCGAGAAAAAAAGTCAACTTTTTGATTTGGGGGTGCTGTCGTTTCGCTGGCACCCCCAAATTAAATTCTAATTAGCGAGCGTACGAGTTGAGCACAAATGATGCGGTTTCGAGCACAAATTAGGCACAAACAACTGGTGAAAAAATAAACGACTTTTTCGATTTGGGGATGCCAGCGAAATGGACCTGTTTTACTATGTCTCTCTCTGTCTCACTCTCACTCTATATTTCTCTCTCTCTCTCTCTCTTCCTCCCATTCTATTTATCTCTATACTCTCTTTCTATTTCTCTCTCTCTTTCCCCCCTCTCTTTTACTCGGTCTCTCTCTGTCACTGTCTCTCTGAATCTCTCTCTCTGTCTCTCTACCACTCTGTCTTTCTCTTTCTTTAACTCTCCCCTCGTTATTTATCTCTCTCTGTCTTTCTTTCTCTTTCTCTCTCACTCTCTCTCTTTTTATTTATGTATGATTTTTACAACTAACTGTACTGATTACTAAGATCTATTGGCATCGGTGGATGTTGAATTAGATGATTCAAAAGGTTATTAAATTGGATGATTCTGGGTTGTGAGAGGGAGTATGCCAGGACTTGTTTAGAAACCATCCCAGTATCAACCTGAATGACAGTGGGAAACCACGATGCATCTGTCCGGAGGGTCGACTGCGGAGGGAATTGAACCCCGGTCCCATGAATGGCGGTTCAGTGTGCTAGCCATTCTTATTTCTCCATCTCTCTCTTGTACCCTTTTGCCCTCTCCATCTCTCAGTTGCTCATCCACCAGTACAATGAGTTTAATTTGTGGTTTTAAGCTGGCCTTCCATGAATGCGATTTGCTCAACAGCTTAACAATCGGAAATCGCGTCGCTCACGTCACTGATTGGTTATATATTATATGATTGGCATGTCCTTCACACGTCCTTTTTTACTATTTATGTATTTATAAATGTTTCCCCAGCTTTTGTTCTAATCACGTTTGTCAAACATACCTACAAAAAAATTTCCTTCACCTTCTTCTCTTCCATGTTTAGTTCTGCTCTAAGCCTGTTCATTTCTACTTCCCCTCTTTCTCCTCGATATTATATTATTATGTAATTTCCTACACTTCTTCTTCAGTGCTCTGATTTTTTGGTTATAATAGATGGGATCTGGATTGCTCTGTGATATAATTCTATTAGGTACATACTTCTCTGTTGCCTCAATACAAATGTTTTCAAAACTTTCCCATTTATTGCCCCCTATTTCCGTTTCCTAGAACCTACTTTTTTTCTGATGAAAATTCTTTAATATAATTCATTTTGGCTTTTTGTAGATCCAAATCTTCTTTTCCCCCCTTTCTTCATCATTTTTATTAAAGATATTAAACAGTTCTACGGTAGGAATTTTGTGGTCACTTATGCCAATGTTTACCCTTGTCATACCCAGTTTTCTGGTGGCCTTACCAAGATAACATCCAGAAGATTGCTGCCTCCTGTTCTCGTTTCTCTTGTCCCCTCCCTAACTGTTTGTATAAAACCCTCATTCATTATTTCAGTTATTAAATCTTGCCTCTTGCTTACCCCCACTCCAACACTTCCCTCTTCCCAAATTATCCCTGGTATAGATTAAAATCCCCTGCCACAATTAGGTTTCGTTTGTTATGATTTTCTAATATCCTATTCCTAATTCGTTCTAATATAAATTCCGTTGTATTGGGGGGCCTGTATCCCACAATTATCACAGATCCTATAGTCCCAATCGTAACTTCTATTCCCATCAATTCTGCTTCTTTTTCTGTTCATACTACTCTCCCTGATAATTCATTTCTACACCCCACCAATACCCCCCCCCCCCCATTTTTATTCCTGTCTCTTCTAAATATACCGTAACCCTCCACCTCTATTTCTTCATCTGTGAATCATCCATTGAAATTTAATGTACTTCAAAATTTGTTGTATCCTTTTTTCCCCTTTTTTTGTATCCTTTTTTTTCCTTGCCCCGTTTCATCTGTCCTTCATCAACCCTGTTACTAGCGAGTCTCTCTTTCGGTACACAGTCACCTCTTGTCTCCAATCATCATTCTTTCTGCCACTCTTCCCAACAGTTCCCGTATCTTTTTAGTCCCCCAATGATTTAGATGAACATCGTCCTCTTTCAGGACAGTGTCCTTGATCCAACAGTTTGTTTCTACGTACAACACTTTCTCTTCTTCACACATTCTTTCTGTTATTCTGTTTACTTCGTCTACTGTTTCTTTCTTTTCACTCTTTCTATGTACAATTCCACTAACAGCGACTCTTCCTTCCCCAATTTTTTTCTTTGCAGCAACTATCAATTCTTTCATTCCTTTCTTCATAATATTCTGACGATCTTGTCCCCTTCCCATCTCTTCTAGGTCGTTTCCTCCAACATGCAAGATTACTTCCTTTCCTTCTACTTCCCTTTCCTGCATCGCATCCACTACTCTCTTCATCATAAATATTCCAATACCCGGTATCACGTCAACGACTGTGTTTTCTCCCGAACTTATGCTTTCTTCCCGCACCAACGAGCTCCATATTATCACTACTTTTTTAAATTTGCTTCCCATTTGCAATTTGTCTATTCTTTTCCTCTCTTCTCTCTTCTTCATAGCTAAAGCTTCTCTCTTCTTTAAAACCTCATCTTCTCTCTTCTTTGTAGCTTCATCCTCTCTCTTCTTTGTAGCTGCATCCTCTTCTTTGTAGCTGCATCCTCTCTCTTCTTTGTAGCTGCATCCTCTCTCTTCTTTGCAGCTTCAGCATCCCTCATCTTATACCCTTCCTCCCTGTACTCTTCACAACTCCTTTTTAGGCCTGGCACCTCCCCAACTACTTTGTACTGTGCTACAGTAATATTTTCACAGGCCAAATGCCACTTTTGTGTACAATTGGCTTCGCAGCATTCAACAACCTTGTCGTCCTTACAATTACCAAGCTCACACTTTGCACCACAGTTAATAGAGTTGGGCCTAGCCTATTCCACTGTGCTTTTCTTCACTCTTCTTCCACTCTTCTTCTTGTCCTTGACAAGAAGAAGTTCAGTGGTAACCTTGTCCTCGTCCGCCCTACCCTCACTTTTGCACCACACTCCACTCTTAACTCCACTCGTACATACTATACACACCCATTTCCTTTTTCCCTCTTCTGTTTTTCTACTACATCTGTACTAGACGCCATCTTCACCGACCTAACTGATTGGCTATGTTCCTCCGACCATCCTAATAAAGATTCCATAGTAGTTTTTAATTCTTCTATATTCACACGCATCTTCTTCTCTGCATTAAACCTCTCCATCTGCGACTCCACTTTGTCTTGCTCCAATTCATTTACCTTCTTTACTAAAGTAATTACTTTTATTTCCATGTCCATCTCCCACATAAATCTATCCGCTAATGCATCATATAAATCTTTTTTATTTTTCTTGTCCTTCAACTTCATTTCTTTGACCTCTTCCATAAGTTCCATCACTAATTTCACCATTCTTACCGCACAGTTGACTTCATTCTCTTCCTGTTCTTCTTTCCACATCTACACACATAAGACATTTTTCACAATCCCATTTTCTATTCTTCAACTTCTTAAATTCTTTCAGTACCATCCCAGCACATTTATAATGTCTCCAGCTTCCACACTTATCACACTCCAATCCCGACATTGTTCTTTTCTCACAAACTACACATGGATGACTCATTAGTATTTAATTGTAGTCACTTTCTTTCAGATGGTTTCGAAGGGATAATTATTTCCCACATTTTTGCTTCATCGGTAATGTCTTCTCTTAGACTGTACTTGGAGTGTTTTTGTACTATTGTCTTCAAGTTTTAGTGAAATTTTTCTCAGTACCGGCAATTATTTTTCAGGATACATTTTAATGGTACTTGATCTACCACTTCACTTGACAGCAAGTGCAAGCCTTGTTCTTTCATAATATTCATTGAAAAATTGTACTTCTATTTCAGAACTGACGCAACCGAAGCAATTGATATGAGGATTGGCCACGCCGTACGCGTCGTAAATAGTGTAATTTTTTGCTGACTCCTTTTTGTACATAGTATGCCTACTTGTAATAAAGTGTTGAATATTATCGCATTGAAATCTACTGCCTCATTATATTCAGTAGCAGAATCTAGATAGCTTGATTGGTAACTGCTGTGCTAATCAGTTCATCAAAGTACAACATTTCATCTTAGCCCGAGAGTTGCTACTGATGAGTTCTGTAGTTAATAAAATACAAGAACAACATTATATCAGTACTTTGAAAGACTGGTAAACTTGGAGCTAGTGTCGTGGCGCGATGACCATATAAATATAAATGTTATTAAATAATTCAATTATCAAATGATAAACCTGTACAATTTTTTCCATTTGAATGTTTTATCTAAGATCTAGTATAAGGCCTAGAACATGTAAATATGTAGAAAAAGTTATTGATTCTCTTGCCAAATCAAGCTGTAAACTTCTATTCATAGATGACAACAAAATAATTCCCTCATAACCTCTATTTATGTAACCTAAGAAACAAAACACCTTTATCTTCCTTCTCTCTCTAACTGACAAACACATCATTTCTCCTAGCCCTTACTACCTTATAATTGCTTTCACTTCTTCTTCTCCTCCACTCAGTTGACTATAAAAGAACAGAAAAAGCCCTTCGATAGCAAGTTGGCAACTCATTAATCTCTATCTCTCTTTCTCTCTCTCTGTTGATCTCTGTCTCTTCTTGTCTCTATGGAAGCCTTATGGTTCTAGAGTTAGCTTCTTTTCGATCTCTATTGAAAGCCTTATGGTTCTAGAGATCTTTAGATCTATATTTTTTTTGCTCTCTTTGTTTTTCTCTCTTTCTTTCTCTATTGAGCC